>JANRMT010062826.1:1536673-1555642 GCA_026402145.1 Polypterus bichir lapradei | reverse complement strand
TGACTTTATATATTCAAGTTTTGAATTTATATATTCCAGCGATGACTTTATATATTCAAGTTTTGACTTTATATATTCCAGCGGTGACTTTATTCAAGTTTTGACTTTATATATTTAGAAAAAAGTTTTGACTTTATATATACTGACGCTGACTTTATGTATTCAAGTTTTGACTTTATATATTCCGACAGTGACTTTATATATTCGGGAATGACTTTATATATTCAAGTTTTGACTTTATATATTCTGACGCCGACTTTATATATTCAGAAAATCAATGTATTTGCCTGTTTCGCACCCCATAGTATATATGTGTGTCTTTTTCATAACTTCTTTTATACACTACTTCTCCGCTGCGAAGCGCGGGTATTCTGCTAGTTCTTTAATATGTGTTCGAAGACCAGTCCAGCCTGTCATTAATGTGGTCTTCCAAGTACTTGTAAAAGAGAACCTACATCCACTCTATGAATAGTGACTGGACATAGAGGCTGTGCTTTCTCATTTTTTTTATTTTTAATAAATTTGAAAAAATCTCAAGTAAACTTTTTTCAAGTTGTCATTATGGGGTGTTGTGTGTAGAATTCTGAGGAAAACAATGAATTTAATCCATTTTGGAATAAGGCTGTAACATAACAAAATGTGGACAAAGTGATGCGCTGTGAATACTTTCCGGATGTACTGTAACTGGTCAACAAAGTCTTTTGAAGTTTCTGATGAGATTTTCAATACCGTGTGGCATGTGAACCTTACCTTAAACAACATGATTTACCCAAGGAGTCAGTTATACAAATGCAGTTTTATTCTGTGGTGTTCATAAGAGGATTTATGTATTTATTGCTTTTTACATCCTGTACTACACTGATTTTACTGAAATATTTATTTATTTATCTTAAAGAAGAAGCTCTGCAATGTTTTTGTAAACTGACTAGACTGTAGAGTTTTCTGCAGTAATGAATGTAAGCACTGAGCACTTTGTTCTTTGTCAACATGTTGCAACTCACAGTCAGCCATCTTCCTCTTCCACTTTAGTCCTAGGAGAGGGACAGGGAGAGAGAGAGCACAACGGTTGGTCACCAGATTTCATTTATAGATTTCGTATAAGCATTAGACCATTTTTCTTCATACAGAGAACCATAGAACCTGTAATAAATTACCAAGTAAACAGAAAAGCGGGATTGGCAAGTTCGCTGAATGACTTGTTCTCATCAAAATTGTTCTATTGAGTTCTGGGATCTGCTTCTTAGACCTGCCATTTTTTCACAGAGGTCAAATAAATTGATTGCTAAGCCACACACTGAGTTATAAGTGCTGTTAGTTTCTTCAGATTTTCATAGTATCGTAGTATGTAATTATTGTTCATCTTTCCTTTTCAAGTGAATATCCAGACCAAAGAAGCAAAAAAGATGCAGATAACATTGATATGGGAGTTGCAGGATTAGTTGGCCTTCTTCAGAATGTCACACTTTCTACACAACCTATTTCAAGTCTGGACTGGAGTCCTGATAAGCAGGGCCTCTGTGTATGCTCAGCCTTCGATCAGACTGTGAGAGTTCTAATTGTTACTAAACTAAACAGAGTATAGGCCTGATCAGCTAAACTAAATATTTTGATTATGTAGTTATGTTTATTCAATTTCTGAATTGAATTTGTTGTACTAATATATTTCTTTTCCTTAGACAATGTAATCATTTCTGACTGTTTAAAATGTTAACTATTCAAAATTTGTAATTTGCCAACTATGCTATTTTTTCTGTATTTTACAATCTTTACTAATAAAATAGTTTTTCTAATTACTTGTTTAATTTTTGACTGTCATATCTTTATAATAGTTGATGCTTAATGTTTCATAATATCCTGACCTATTTCAGATACTTATATCTGTAAAGATGGTAAGCATGAATAGCAGAGCTCCAGCCATTGGATTCTTTGTTTCCCTAACCAGAATGCCACATGTCTCTATTCAACCTCACCCAATTTTTGTTGCCAGCACTGTGTATTTTGGTTTATCTTTCTGGTTAAAGTGTCACTGGAATTACTTCATGGGGTTCCACTGCTACCAATGGGTTGAGTATCTCTATTCTATGGAAGAAGAAGGAGGGCCTGGGACATCCAAGTTGTGTCATCTGAGCTAGGGTTGCCCTTGATGATGCCATCAGATCCTAAAGGGGCTGGCACCTTGAGCAGCCTGCTGGCGTGCCACCGAGTCCCATCCAGTAACTGAAAGGTTCCAGGTCCAAGCTGGCTCTTAATCTGAAAGGGTGACGACCAGAAAGAGTGAAGCTTGCCAGAGCAACATGGGCAGCAGACTCTAACCCAGTCCATCACCTTGAAATTGGGACTCCATATTCTCCTCTTCTTGTTGAACTCATGCTGGGACTTTGCTTGTTGTTTTTGCATGGTTGACTCAATTGACTTGGTGGGTGAAAAAGTTGTAGGGGGATGAAGCCTATGCAAGGGTAGTTCCAGCTCATGGCCTAGCATAAGTTTGGCTGGGGAAACCCCAGTCGTAACAAGCTGAGCAGCTCTATAATGCAACAGGGTCTGTGACGGTGCTTCATTAAAAGAAAAACCCTGCGACAGGTGAGTCCTGAGGCCATTTTGTAGGCTTTGATTAAAACGTTCAACCCCTCCATTAGCCTGGGTGTGATAAAAGGATGTTTTAATGTGGCATATACCCCAGTTTTGCACAAAATCAGTGAACACGGCAGATGTGAACTGTGGACCATTATCCATTGTAAAGCATTTTGGTAAACCCCAGCGAGCAAACAGTGTGTCCAAGAAACCGATGAGGGACTCTGCTGTGACTGAACCCATGGGAATGAACTCTGGCCACCTTGCGTGGAGGTCGTATGCTACTGCCAAGAAGCGCTGGTGATGTGGCACACCTTTTAATTCACCACAGATATCAACTTGAATGTGTTGCCAAGGCTGATCAGGCCAGGCCCAGGGTTGGAGAGGAGGCATTGGTGGGGGCGCAGTCTTCCAACTTATTAAACATGGTGCACAGTTACACTGCAGCTCCTCAAAGTCACGGTCAATGCTAGGCCACCAGACTCGGTCCCTGCAGTGTTGCCTTAGTTTTACAATTCCAAGATGGCCCTGATGAGCCATGGCCAGGACCCGACCCCTGAGGCTGCTGAGCACAACCATGCAATGTCCATGAGCTAGACAAGTCTCATTGCAACACGAAAGCTCATCTTTAAATCGGATGTAAGACTGGAGGTTAGGGGGCACTTCCACTGGCCAGCCATTAGCAATATATTGTGAAAACTGGATCCAATGCAGATTCTTTTGTGAGTTCCTGGTGTGGTACCATATCTTGGAGTGGAGAGTACAGCAAGTGAATCGGATCCTCCTCAATCTGTATAGTGGTAGGTGGATGAAAAACAAAATGTGACAACAAATCAGCCACTACATTGTCCCGTCCTGGGGTAAACTGTAACTTAAAATTGTACCACTGGAGACGCTCACCCCAGCGGTGCATGCGCAGCAGCCTATGATCTGAACCAGCAGAGGACATCAAAGATGTTTGGGCCTGGTGGTCAGTTCTTAAAGTAAATGGACGTCCGTACAGGTAGGTATGCCACTTTTCACAGGCTCATACACATGCGAGTGCCTCCCTCTCCCCTACTGAGTATTTCTGTTCAGCTGGGCTCAATGCACGGGAAGCAAAAGCCACAGGCTTCTCCACTCCATCTTGTATCTGTGAAAGAACTGCACCTACTGCTGAAGCAGATGCATCACAAGTTACAATAGTTGGACTGTCGACATTAAAATGTGCCAACTGGTGAAGTAGTAAGCAACTCTTTAAGTTTGCAAAAGGCTTCTGCACATTCCGCCTACAAACTCCAAGATGCCTCTTTTTTAAGCAGCTGCCGAAGGGGCGTAGTGAGCGCAGAGTATTGTGGCATGAATCTCATGTAGTACCCTGTCATCCCCAGAAATGAGGCCAACTGAAGCTGAAGTAGATGCTGGAACACGCTGAATGGCCTCCACATTCGACTGAAGGGGTGATAAACCTGGAGTTGACAAGCGGAACCCAATAAAGTCCACTTCATGTGCAGCAAACAGGCACTTGTCTGAATTTAAGGTAAGGTTGTGGTGGCTAAGAGCTGCAAAGGTTGCTTACAGACGTTCATCATGGACAGCATTAGCTGGGCCATGGACTACAACGTCATCCAAGTAAACAACCACCCCTGGAATTCCTGCCAGGAGAGTGGACGTCATTTTTTGGAAGCAACCGGGAGCGGAGCACAGGCCTAATGGCATTCTGGTATAACGAAAAATTCCAACGTGGGTGGTGAATGCCATCAAATCCTGCTTTTCTCGTGCAGAGAAACTTGAAGATAACTTTGACGAAGGTCGAGCTTTGAAAAAACCTTTGAGCCATGGAAGTGAGTGGTGAGCTCTTCGATGGTTGGTAAGGGGTAACGATCTGGGATGATAGCCTGATTTACTGCCCTTAAATCCACACAGAACCGCAGCCCTCCTGACTTTTTTTCTGCTATGACCAAATCCGGGGGAGGCGTGGATTGGCACTATAATACCATCTGGCAGGAGGGGTTGTAGTTCTGTTGTGACAGACAGCATCCCGCAGGGCTAGGGGCACACGCCGCAAAGGCTGAATAAGAGGCGTGGCACTTGTATTAAGCAGGGGCTTGTGCGTAAATGTGTTAAGATGACCTAAGCCAGTGAACAGGGTAGGCCATTTCTGAATCCACAGTGATGTCACATTCAGAATAGTTAGCAGTGTGAACCCTAGACTGGTGAAAAAGTCCAGGCCCAAAATATTGTGAAAGGAAAATCAGATGCAGTGTTTTTGCCATACGTTACAGTGCAGCACACAAAACCCATCACATCAATTCTGGAACTGCCATATCCGTAGAGGGAAAGGTTAGGTGGCTGAAGTGGTACGTGCAATAAGAATGTTGTATAGCTGGCCATGTTTAGAAGTGACACTTTAGCGAAACCGAAGTAGAGAGGAACAGACTGTGAATAGCTGCAGGGGAAGACTCAGCCGAGCGTTGTTTTTGCTGTGTATAGTTACCATTTTCAGGGTCCGGCACTGACCTGCACCATTTTGCGAAATGATTGGGTTTTCAACACCGACTTCATATTTGCCTCGTGCAGGGCTGCCCATGGTACGAGACACATGTCTAGTAGAACCACAGTTGCCACAGCGCTGGCGAGACTGAGCTGTATGAGGCCTCATCTGCTGTACTGATGCCCGAGACTGACAGTCAGATGCACAGTTACACTCCGCGCCCTGTGGCTCATTCACTGCCTGAACAGCAGTTAAGGAATTCGCAGGAGGCATCTGTGTTTCGGCTATTTTATGTGCACATTGAGAAGCTCATTCTATTTGGCACACAATAGTCAACGCTTTACAGAGCGTCAAGTCATCGTCCTCCAAAAGAAGCCTCTCACGCACCAGAGGTAGTTTTTCCAATCAGTTGGTCTCTAATCATTTCATCACGAAGGAGGCCAAATTTACAAGACTCGACTAAACCCTTCAAGTCAGCCACATACTGCGAAATAGACTCACCAGCACGTTGTGTCCGCTGACGGAACTGTAGCCGTTTCAAAAGGACGCCCTGTTTTTCTGTAAAGCGCCCTTCAAGGAGCCCAATAGCGGCTTCGTATGTGTCAGCGTCGCCTTCTGAGCCGAGGCAATGCAGGTACGTTTGAAATGAAGACTTCCATCTGTCCCACGGAACGGGTGCTTCGCCCGGCTGAGGCAAGAAAGGCTCGGGAGGTGGCAGCCAGGGCCAGATTTACACATTTCTATGTCCTAGGCCCCCCTCAAAAAGTTGATTTATAATTTTCAATTTAATATGCAATATTTTATTTTTGAAACATATAAGCACTTAATACAATCCTTATAATCTTTGAACCACATTATATTTTTAATTCAAAACTATACTACTTATGAAATTGCATAACATTAACACCTACAAATTAATTTCCATCAAATTTCTTTAAGTCATCTTAAATACCTACTAGAATTTCTTCCTTCGTGATTTTTGTCCATGAAAAGGCTTCAATTGTTTCATTGAAGTCGACAGATCTTGTCAAGTCTGCTTCAATGCAAAGAAGTGCAAGGACATTCAGCTTATTTTGCCGCATCGTAGATCTTAACTGATCCTTGATTCTTTTCAGACAAGAAAAAGACCTTTCAGCCGAGGAATTTGTCACTGGCATGCAGTCAAACATTCTTAATAAAATGTCAACGTTTGGATAAACTGTCTGTAGCCCTTACACTTGTAGCCACTTGCAAAGTGCTAAGGGGTTTGTAGTCCCAATGTTGCAATGACTCAGTCAGTCAGTCATTGTCCAGCCCACTACATCCTAACTACAGGGTCACAGGGGTCTGCTGGAGCCAATCCCAGCCAACACAGGAACAAATCCCAGGCAGGGCACACACACCAAGGACAATATCCGATCGCCAATGCATCTAACCTGCATGTCTTTGGACTGTGGGAGGAAACCCACGCAGACACGGGGAGAACATGCAAACTCCACGCAGGGAGGACCCAGGAAGCGAACCCTTAAGGGTCTCCTAACTGCGAGGCAGCAGTGCTAACCACTGCGCCACTGTGATGTTGCAATCAGTTATGTGAGATTTCAGATGGACAAGTTCATCGCATAGAGCGGGTTCCAGATCATCTTTGAACATCAAAAGCAGGCTTCTTCTTCCCTCTTCTTCAAATTCAGGAGAAGTCAGCGACCAGAATTTTGTAATAGCACCAAATCTTTCGCCAAACTTTTTGTAAGCAACTGACCTTTTCTCAAGTTCTGCTTTAAGGTTGTCAGCTATATGGAGGTAAATTAAAACACGTCATTTTATATGGCCTTTTCAAAATAGTACTGAAAAATTTGTAAAAATTTGGTTGTTATTTCTTCTGTATATACGACCCCCACTGCTGCACCCTAGGCCATGCCCTAGGTTGGCCTTATGGGAAATCCGACCCTGGTGGCACCGAAACAAACGGAACATTTTAAGCCATCCTCGTTCGCCAATTGTAATGTTCTCTGGGTTGAAGTAGCAACACACTCACAATAACGTATTGAATGCTGTTTATTTTGAACCCTGTTTAACCAACTCTCCATACAGCATGTTTTTAAACCACACCCTTCCCTCAGGATGTCATATGTCCCAAAAGACGCAGACCATAGCAATCAATACCTGAACATAAAGTAATCGACAACAGCATTATTGAACAGTCATATACGGCTGAGGCTGACGGTGACAATCGTTCAAGTATTTCAAAAAGTGTTTCTCTCCATTGGAAGGGATGGCCTTCATTTTTAGTGTAAGCTTATTGAACTGAAGAACTGTCTGATAAGTGTATAGAACTGCATCTTGTAGCTGAAAAACAAAGCAGTGGTTCACTGGGAGGCTGCTCACTGTGGACAAAAAGGATATAATAAAATGTAGAGAGTGAAAGGAGGAATCGGAAGGGAGCGCGTAAAGTGAAGAGAAAATGTGGGCAAGAAATGAACAGTACAAGCTTAGAATGTAGAATGAAGAAACTGGCACGAGGCAAAAGTGACATTAAAAGAGTAGAATGTGAGATAAAGAATTGGATTTTAAAATGCAATGGTAGAAATGATGGCCACGATGCTGGCTGCTTTGGACTGCTAGCTGCAGCGGTCGCTCGTCGCCACACGGTGGAGGAGGCTGCACTCGCCGGCAGGACATGTAGAGTAGTCTTCGAGAGCGTGAACTTGATATTAGAGCGTACATTTCAAATGATTTAAAGATGATTGCTGCATTTCATCAACATTAAAAAATATCCGCATTAAGTGTAGTTTGAAACATGTCAGCTTAAAATTAACAGAGTCAGTGCAGTTGCAGCCAGCAGAGCAGTCCGTACTCTTCAAGGGGCTTACGTAGTGGATCTTGGGCTACGCCAATTCATACACTGGGTGGTATTCACGAAGGTTCTGCGTACTTTATGCAAAAAAGTTAGGGAGCATGCGCCAGTCTGAGGCCACTCTAATGGCGTTAGCGTCTGAAGAGTAAAGTGATTAGGGAATAGCTTCTCATTGCGTAGCTTGCTGCACACGCAGGACCAAAGTGCTGCCTTGCAACCCCAGCCCGAGAAGCGCCTGTGGAAAGTGGTGCTGAAATAAAGAAACATTTACCACGAGTTGTTGTTTATTCTTTTATTCTTCTGTTTTTCTTTGCGATCGATCCATTCACGCGTTAAAAGCGCCATAGCTAACGTGATCATACATCCCGTTTTGAACGGGACCATCCCGTTTTTAGGTAGCCTATCCCGTTGTCCCCAAGCAAAGCTTCGGGACACCGAAATGTCCCATTTTCAGAAAGAGAGCAACCCACTGTAACAATTTCAAAAAATGGCGCGAAAAATAAAAAAATCCGACGGTAGCGCCTAGTAGCGCGGCGATGACGGCGCATGCGTAATAATACGTCTCACACACGCAAGCCGGTCAGAAGCCTGCTAACTCGCCCGCCCCTCAGTTGTGAGTACGTGTAGATAGCTTGCGCGTGTTTTTGACGATTGATTATTGTTTTTTTTAACAACGTGTGTTATTGAAGTCAATTAAAATTTCTTGTACGTGAACCCTTCATTTTAACAATGCCTAAACGCAAGTGCACTTTTAATGTTAACTTACAAACGTAAGTACCCGTTTCTAAAGCAAAGAAGTACTGCACAAGTGTCGTACAGAATTTAGCGTCGCCCATGGAGGTGCCAGCGATATTCACCAACATTTAAGATTAGAAAAACATAAACATTCCGATATTGCTGCTGCTTAGAGTACTTCGATGGTTAATTTTTTTAAGAAAAGGGATTCACAAACTTCGAAAGATCTGGAAGTTTTTGCGACGGAAGGTGCCTGAGCTCATCATACGGTGCAAGAGAACCACAGTTTTCGCCCAAAAGATTGTGCTTCTAAGTTAATTCAAACATGTTTTGAACAGAAATCTAGATGTGCTCGTACAGAACAACAGAAGCTATTGTTGTAAATGTGTTAGCGCCAATAGTAATATGTGAATTAAAAGCTCACCTCAGCGAATGCAACTGTGTTACAATATTAACTGATGCTGCAAACCACGGGTTCAAGAAAATATTCCCTGTTTTAGTTCGTTTCTTTTTACCATACGAAGGCACACACGTCAAACTTTTAGAATTTCAAGACCAGGCATCAGATGTTATTGTCAATTATCTAAATGAAAGTATTGACAGAAAATAATTTGATTTAAAAAATCGTGGCATTTTGTGGAGATAATTCTAACTGCAGTTTTGGTGGATTGAAAAGACGAGGCGTCAACAATGTTTATGCAAAACTAAATTTATCTCTCGGAAGAACATTGATAGGAATCGGATGTGGAGCTCACAACGCAATTAAAACTGCCACAGATTGTCTACCTGTAGACTTTGAATGCGTATATTCACATTTTTATATCTATGGTGTTCGCATGGAAGCTCTGAAAGAATTTTGCAATGAAGTTGACACAGAGTATCAGAAATTGCTAGGCTATGGTAAAACTAGGTGGCTTGCGCTTATGCCAGCTATTGAAATAGTTTTGAAATTGTACAAGCCATTAAAAAACTACTTATTGAGTATCGATAAATGTCCAAACATATTGAGAACCATTTTTGAAAACCCTAACTCTGAATTATGGCTTTTTTTAATGCATTCACAGTCAGCAACATTCCATCAAGCTGTGTTAAAGATCGAGGGTCAGAGTATTTCTGCAATTGAAGCAATGAAGGAAATAAATCAATTTAAAGACAATTTGGCCTTGAAACAAAGTACTCTGTTTTTTCCCCACTCCATTCGTAATTTAATGGCAAAATTGCAAGAAAATGGTTGCAGTGGTGTTGATGAAGAATATATGACAACTACAGCTGCTGACTTCTATAAAATAAGCAAAGAATATTTGGAGCAGTGGACTTTGTTCTGTGAAGAATTAGAAATGTTTGAATGGGCGAACTTAACCAAAATACCTACGTGGGAAGAAATTCAAAGTGTAATGGATGTATTGATTGAAAAGGGATTTGTTAATTGTAACCAAGATACAGAAGTATTTGATGAGTATTCACTTATTTCTAACTACATTACACCGCAAAAAGTGACAGAATGGAACACTGGGAATGTTTGAACCGAAAGTTGTTGGGTGGAATTGTTCAAACACTTTCATACAAATAATTTGAATCATGCAAACTTTCGTATAATTATTGAATATATTTTATGTCAGCCCAGCACTAATACACCCGTAGAAAGGGTCTTTTCTCTTATGAATAAGTTGTGGACGAGTGAAAGAACACAGTTGCAAGTCAAAGTTCTTAAAGCAGTGTTAATTACCAAAGTAAATAATAAGAAATCCTGCCAAGAATTTCATTCTTATTTGAAATCAACACCAAATATACTTAAGCAAATTTGTTCTTCAGAAAAATTTAAGACCACATAAATTATTTATTTTCACGTGTTCATTCCTGTTCTTTTCATTAATAAATAAAAACTATGAAGACATATGCATTTTCTTGAATACACATATTATTGCCTAAAAATTAGTAAATGTCCCGTTTAGAGCAAAAAAATAAATGGTCACGTTAGGTATGCATGGTACTTCAGCTAGTCTTTACATAAATCTACAAGATTAATTTTCAAAAGAGAATAAAAGGTACAGGATATCTTAACAGATCATAGAACTGACCATGGAGAGGATTCGATGCAATACAATACAATTTATTTTTATATCCCAAAATCACACAAGAAGTGCCGCAATGGTCTTTAACTGGCCCTGCCTCTTGACAGCCCCCCAGCCTTGACTCTCTAAGAGGATGAGAAAAAACTCCCAAGAAAAACCCTTGTAGGGGAAAAATGGAAGAAACCTTGGGAAAGGCAGTTCAAACAGAGACCCCTTTCCAGGTAGGTTGGGCGTGCAGTGGGTGTCAAAAAGATGGGGGTCAATACAATACAATACAATACACATCAGAACAAATCCTCAATACAGTATAAAAATAAAAATTTTACAAATACGGAGCAGAATTTAACAGTAGATGATGTCACATAATATGATTTGGATTTCTTTAGAGTCCTGCAGACCTCAGCCATCAAGCTGCCTCTCCCAATTGGCCATTCCACAGCTGAATAACGCTAATCCGATGAAAGGACCTCTCTACCCCACAATTCCTGCGATCCTCCATCAGGGATGACTTTACCTTAGGCAGGCAAAACAACTTGGCAGGTGGGCTGGCACCGATTGCCACATTTGAGTATCAAGGAGAGAAACAAAATAGGTTAGGGTTAGTATCAAATTATAACTACCATATTACTTATGTTTTAGTGCTAATGACTAACAGAAATGACAGAAATGCAGCCTGTACAGTTAATCAGCAGCTCTAGTCAGGATATGCTAAACTGAAGTAGTGTCTTCAGCCGGGATTTACAGTGCATCCAGAAAGTATTCACAGCGCATCACTTTTTCCACATTTTGTTATGTTACAGCCTTATTCCAAAATGGATTCATTTCATTTTTTTTTTCATTTTTTTCCTCAGAATTCTACACACAACACCCCATAATTACAACATGAAAAACGTTTACTTGAGGTTTTTGCAAATTTATTAAAAATAAAAAAAACTGAGAAATCACATGTACATAAGTATTCACAGCCTTTGCCATGAAGCTCAAAATTGAGCTCAGGTGCATCCTGTTTCCCCTGATCATCCTTGAGATGTTTCTGCAGCTTAATTGGAGTCCACCTGTGGTAAATTCAGTTGATTGGACTTGATTTGGAAAGGCACACACCTGTCTATATAAGGTCCCACAGTTGACAGTTCATGTCAGAGCACAAACCAAGCATGAAGTCAAAGGAATTGTCTGTAGACCTCCAAGACAAGATTGTGTCGAGGCACAAATCTGGGGAAGGTTACAGAAAAATTTCTGCTCCTTTGAAGGTCCCAATGAGCACAGTGGCCGCCATCATCCGTAAGTGGAAGAAGTTCGAAACTACCAGGACTCTTCCTAGAGCTGGCCGGCCATCTAAACTGAGCGATTAGGGGAGAAGGGCCTTAGTCAAGGAGGTGACCAAGAACCAGATGGTCACTCTGTCAGAGCTCCAGAGGTCCTGTGTGGAGAGAGGAGAACCTTCCAGAAGCACAACCATCTCTGCAGCAATCCACCAATCAGGCCTGTATGGTAGAGTGGCCAGACGGAAGCCACTCCTTAGTAAAAGGCATATGGCAGCCCCCCTGGATTTTGCCAAAAGGCACCTGAAGGACTCTCAGACCATGAGAAACAAAATTCTCTGGTCTGATGAGACAAAGATTGAACTCTTTGGTGTGACTGCCAGGCATCACGTTTGGAGGAAAACAGGCACCACTCATCACCAGGCCAATACCATCCCTGCAGTGAAGCATGGTGGTGGCAGCATCATGCTGTGGGGATGTTTTTCAGCGGCAGGAACTGGGAGACTAGTCAGGATAAAGGGAAAGATGACTGCAGCAATGTACAGAGACATCCTGGATGAAAACCTGCTCCAGAGCACTCTTGACCTCAGACTGGGGCAACGGTTCACCTTTCAGCAGGACAACGACCCTAAGCACACAGCCAAGATATCAAAGGAGTGGCTTCAGGATGACTCTGTGAATGTCCTTGAGTGGCCCAGCCAGAGCCCAGACTTCAATCCGATTGAACATCTCTGGAGAGATCTTAAAATGGCTGTGCGCAGACGTTTCCCATCCAACCTGATGGAGCTTGAGAGGTGCTGCAATGAGGAATGGGTGAAACTGGCCAAGGATAGGTGTGCCGAGCTTGTGGCATCATATTCAAAAAGACTTTTGGGTCTCGTCCGATGCGAGAGTTGGACGTCTGAAGTGGAGCTCCGCTAGCAGCGGTGTTATTTTTCATATTATTTGCTTATTATCCTGAGATATCCTGTATCTATTCAACCCAAGGAGACTGCTACAGTATATATGTAAGCATATATAAACATGGCCGGCAAGAAAAGGGGTCCGAAAGAATCAAAAACTAAAGCTGCACCCAAGCTAAGATCAGCAAGCCCTGCTCAAGATATGGCCTTTCAGAGAGAGACCTGGATCAGCTGGGCGAAAGTACAGACTCTTCGGGACCAAGGTCTGCTACATCGTCACCGGCTGAGAGTAAAAAGGGGAGCGAAAGTACGATCGTGAGTGCAGATCTCGATAGCTCGCTTATCGGAAAAGAACACCTGAAACTGGAAAAGGCCTTACAGTCCGCAATCTCAATTACTCCACGCGAGCCGGGAATAGCGGGGACACCGGCTACGGTAGAGCATGACGCTTCACCTACGGTACAAGAAAGCACAATTGAAATGCCTAAACTGGAGGTGATGCTCGCTGAGCTCATGCAAGATATAAAGAAAACCGAGAAGGCAAATGAGAAAGCAAGGGCAAAGGCACATGAGAGACTGAAACAGGAATTAAAACAGGAGTGGCAACAAGCAAACGAAACGCAGCGGCAGGAATTGCAACAAGCAAACAAAACGCAACGGCTGATGCTGCAACAGGCAATGGAAAGGCTGTGACAAGAAATGCAAGTGGAGATGCGACAGGTGCTGGGTAAAATTGAAACGCTTACTGATCAATTGGAGGATCTCAAGGAGACATTCACGACTAGGATTGAATTAGCCGAAAGTTTAGCTACCAGTGCTGAAGAAAAAGCAGAAAAAGTCAGCTCCGAATGCAAAAAACTCGGAGACAGACTGGCTGCTTTGGAAGATGGAAGTAGAAGGTATAATGTCAGAATTGATGGTCTGCCTGAGAATCGAGAAAGTTCAAACCCTGTGAAATTCGCAGCTGAACTTTTTTCTAAAATAATCGGGGACGACTTTAAAGCAGAATCTGAGATAGCAGCGGCTTACCGCGTACGCGGATCAAACACCGTTAGACCCAGACCCAGATCTTTTATAGTTCGTTTTGAACAATTATCATTTAAGCTAGAGGTGATGACACTCCTCAGAAACAAGGAAGATATTATATATGAAAATAACCACATTCGTATCTTCCCGGACTTCTCTCCTGCAACAGCTACTAAACGCGCAGCCTTCTACAACATCAAACAGCGGTTACGGCAAGCCAGAGTCAAATACAGCCTTTTGTATCCGGCAAAACTTAAAGTGGAATGGCAGGGTCAATTCTATGTCAATTCTACGCTAGCAAGGAAGAAGCAGAAAAGGAACTAAGAAAGCTGATCCCGGGACTTTTCTGATACATAATAGTGAGTCATGGCAGTTAATGATAAAGCAAGGATTAATAATCTACTGTCTGATCTATTCATTTTAAAATACGGGTTTTTATCAATATATTCTCATATATTCTCATTATTACTTAGTATTACTAGGGCGCTATCTGTTTATGTTTTATTGTGCTTAATTACTTTTTCTTTTTTCTTTTTTTTTTTTCTTCTTCTAATTATTTCATCTCTACCCTAAACTAGACTTTTCAATATCATACTCTTGGTTTATTGTTATTGCTATTACTGCATTAAGACTTGTTATGCTTATTCTGGACACATTTTTAACACCATCACCCGGGTTTATTATCTGGGTGTATCATATTAATGCACTAAAATTGCTGAAGAGTATATATATATATTAAGTGCAAAATTCTTTTTTTCTTTTTTTTTCTTTTTTAAAGACTATATTGGTAATAGATATCTCTATCTTTTAACCCTAAAGCGCCGCTGCATTGGGGCTTGTTTTGCTTTGGACGTGCTCTGTCTCTGGGTATGTCAGAGGACTGGGACTGTGTGAAGTGGGTTTTAGCCTCACTTGGGGAGGCAAAAAGGGAGGGTGGGGGATTAAGGGAGGAAGAGAAAGAGAGCAGGCTTGATCTATACCTAATCTATCCTATTAATCTTTATAATTATAACTACCAACGTAATAATAAGCTGCATGGCAACAACTCTAGGGGAAATAGGAAATTAAGGCCGAAGCTGTCTCACTTCCAGTTAAGACTATAAAATGACATCAAAAACTTAGAATCAGTGTCTCCATGATGAGACAGTTAACTTCGTAAGCTGGGATGTTAAAGGCCTGAATCACGAATTAAAGAGAAAGAAAGTACTCTCTCACCTAACAGGTCTAAATGCTAAAATAGTATTCTTACAGGAGACCCACTTACTAAGCAAGGATCAGTTCCGGCTGCAAAATGACTGGACTGGCCAAATGTTCCATTCTAGTTTTACGAAGAAAACTAGAGGTGTGGGAATTCTCATACATAGAACAGTACCATTTGTAGCATCAGATGTAGTACTGGATCCTGAAGGGAGATATGTAATGGTCATGGGAGACTTATCTAACTGTAAAATGATTTTGATAAATGTTTATGCACCTAATGTTGATGATAAGGAATTTATACAAAATGTATTTGCATCCATTCCCAATCTGAACATTCATGAAGTTATAATGACTGGGGACTTTAATTGTGTTCTAAATCCACTTTTAGATAGGACTTCCTCCACAGGGGGAACGGCATCTAACACCGCAAAGATAATTACAAAGTTTATAACTGATCACAACTTATCAGACCCCTGGAGGTTTTTAAACCCAAATTCAAGAACATATTCTTTCTACTCACCAGTACATCATTGCTACTTAAGGATTGATTACTTCTTTATAGACAATAACTTCTTGCCTATGATTAAATCCTGCAAATATGATGATATTGTTATTTCTGACCATGCACCTATGATCTTGGAGATAAAATTACTAAGCCCCATACACTCACCCCGCAGATGGCACCTCAACCCGCTTCTATTAGCTGACGAGAATTGTACGGAATTTATATCCAAACAAGTCAAATTCTTTCCAGAGACAAATACATCACCCGGGATCTCTGCAGGAATACTCTGGGAAACTCTTAAGGCCTTCTTAAGAGGACAGATTATCTCATATCTTTCCCACAGAAATAAATCCGAAGCCAAGAAAGTAGCAGAGATAAAAAGCAAAATTACTAAAATAGATGAAGAACACGCCAGACTACCAAGTGAGACTCTACATAGGAGGAGGCAGGCTCTACATTTGGAATTAAACTTCTTGACAACTAAAGAAATTGAACAACTAATCTACAAATCCAGACATCATTATCATGAACATGGAGAGAAAGCTAATAAGCTTTTAGCTCAACAAATTCACAAGCAAGAAGTGCGCAACGCAATCTCGGTAATCACCAACACGAACGGAGATAATATCGTTGAACACAAAAATATAATGCACACTTTCAGAGACTACTATAAATCCCTATATATTACTGAGTTTAAAGAAGACAACACACAATCTAATGCATTTCTGGATACATTACAGATACCACAAATAGACGCTTTTAGTGCGGAGGAACTTGATAAACCTCTGGCGTTATCAGAATTACTAGATGCTATAAAGTCACTCCAAGGCAGGAAAGCAGCAGGCCCTGATGGCTACCCTGCAGAATTTTACAAGAAATTCTCCGCTCAGCTATCTCCCCTCCTATTAGCAACATTTACAGTTACCAGAGATATCCAATCTTTTCCTCAAACCTTTCGCTAAGCACTAATCACTGTTTTTCCAAAACAAAATAAGGACTTATTACAATGTGCATCATACAGACCAATCTCACTTCTGAATAACAACGTTAAAATACTCTCTAAAATCATAGCTAGAAGGATGGAGAAAGTGCTCCCCTCGGTAATATCACAAGATCAAACTGGATTTATTAGGGGCCGACACTTATCTTCAAATCTTCGACGCCTGTTTAATGTAATATACTTACCAACTAAATCAAACACCCCAGAAATATTATTATCATTGGATGCAGAAAAAGCATTCGACATGATTGAATGGAAATACCTTTTTACTACATTGGAGAAGTTTGGGTTTGGCCCGAACATTTGTGCATGGATTAAATTACTGTATACTAACCCAGAAGCTTCAGTTTGCATCAACAACATTTGCTCAGACTACTTTAAACTAGAACACGGCACTAGACAAGGATGCCCCTTATCACCGCTGCTGTTTGCGATTGCCATTGAACCACTGGCAATACATTGTCGAAATACTGATCAGATAAAGGGGATTAGCAGAGAAGGACTGGAACAGAAAATCTCATTATATGCAGATGATATGGTATTGTATATATCGGACCCAGAAAATTCTGTGCCTGCAGTCTTAACAGCACTCACAGAATTTCAAAAGATCTCTGGTCTTAGAATTAATCTGAATAAAAGTGTACTCTTTCCAGTGAATTCTCAAGCATATAATATTAGATTAGATACCCTACCTTTTGTCATTGCAGAACAGTTTAAATACCTAGGAGTAAACATCACAAGTAAATATAAAGCTCTATATCAAAAAAATGTCACCGTCTGCATGGAAAAAATTAAACAAAACTTGCATAGATGGTCAACCCTTCATCTCACACTAGCTGGAAGAATGAACACTGTTAAGATGAATATTCTTCCTAAGCTCCTTTTTTTATTTCAAAACATTCCAATATACTGTACATTAATAAATCATTTTTTAGGCAATTAGATTCAACAATAACCTCATTTATTTAGAATTCAAAACATCCATGCATCAAAAGAGCGACCCTACAAAGACAAAAGGCAGAAGGCGGCATGGCTCTACCTAACTTCCAGTTTTATTACTGGGCAGCAAATATGCAGGCGATAAGAACCTGGACACAAATAGAAGAACATACACAGGCATGGACCACAATAGAAGTAAAATCCTGCAGTACTTCTTTGTATTCCTTGCTCTGTGCTCCAATAAACACACGTTATCGGCAATACACTAATAACCCAATTGTGCTCCACTCACTTAGAATCTGGAACCAATGTAGAAAGCATTTTAAGATGGAGAAGCTTCTATCTGTGGCACCTCTGCAAGAGAACCACCTTTTTCAACCTTCACAAACATATGCAGTTTTTAATATCTGGAAAAAATTTGGAATTAACTTGCTTAGAGATCTTTATATAGACAACGTCTTTGCATCCTATGAACAATTACATTCCAAATTTAACATTCCAGCTACACATTTCTTTCACTATCTTCAAATCAGGAACTTTGTTAAACAGAACCTTCCAGATTTTCCTCATCTTGCACCCTCATCCATGCTGGAAAAAATATTGCTCAATCTCAAGGACTTAGACTCCATCTCTAAAATATATAAAATCATTTTACAATCCCTCCCTTTCAAAGATCCAAGAGGACACTGGGAAAAAGATGTCTCAATTAATATATCAGAAAAGGAGTGGAAAGTAGCAATGCAGAGAATTCACTCGAGCTCCATATGCACAAAGCATATAATCATACAACTCAAAATTATATATCGAGCACATCTGTCTCAACTAAAACTCTCCAAAATGTTTCCAGGGCATGATCCAACCTGCGAACGCTGCAATCAAGTCCCAGCCTCACTGGGTCACATGTTCTGGGCTTGCACCAAATTAACATCATTCTGGACCAAGATTTTTAATTACCTTTCAGACAGCCTTAAACTCACAATCCCTCCTAACCCATTAACAGCTGTGTTTGGGGTTCTCCCAGATGGGCTTAAAGTGGAGAAAGACAAACAAACTGTGATTGCATTCACTCCACTTTTGGCACGCAGACGTATTCTGCTAAACTGGAAGAACCTAAACTCGCCTCTTTTAAGTCAGTGGGAAACCAATGTGTTATATTATTTGAAATTGGAAAAAATCAAATACTCAGTTAGAGGATCTGTACAGACTTTTTTCAAAACATGGCAGGATCTAATCAGTAACATTTTAAAATAAGGTCATGAAGCACAGAGAAGTTATTAATTTAGGTATGTTTACAAGCCTTAAATTTTATGACGTTTGGCTTGCTCTCTCTCTCAGGGGTGGGGATCGATCTGTTCTTAACTTAATTTTTCTTTTTGTAAAAACTTGATTGCTTTGTATGGATTGCAATAAAATTAATAAAAAAAAAAAAAAAAAAAAAAAGAAAACACTGC
>JANRMT010062826.1:1513962-1536273 GCA_026402145.1 Polypterus bichir lapradei | reverse complement strand
AAAAAAAAAAAAAAAAAAAAAAAAAGACTTGAGGCTGTAATTGCTGCCAAAGGTGCATCGACAAAGTATTGAGCAAAGGCTGTGAATACTTATGTACATGCGATTTCTCAGTTTTTTTATTTTTAATAAATTTGCAAAAACTTTAAGTAAACTTTTTTCACATTGTCATTATGGGGTGTTGTGTGTAGAATTCTGAGGAAAAAAATTAATTTAATCCATTTTGGAATAAGGCTGTAACATAACAAAATGTGGAAAAAGTGATGCGCTGTGAATACTTTCCGGATCCACTGTAAAAGCAGAGACCGAAGGGACGTCTCTAATAGTAGCAGGCAGACCATTCCACAGTTTATGGGCCCTGTAACCAAAAGCTCGACCTCCCACTGTTATTTTATTAATCCTTGGAATCATAAACAGACCGGCAGCTTGAGATCTCCGCTCTGGTTTGTAAGTCAGATAAGTTCAGACAAGTAAGTTCAGACAGGTAAGCCGGACTT
Source organism: Polypterus bichir lapradei (assembly GCA_026402145.1). NCBI lineage: Eukaryota > Metazoa > Chordata > Cladistia > Polypteriformes > Polypteridae > Polypterus > Polypterus bichir. The sequence continues at coordinate 1,535,779 of JANRMT010062826.1, read as the reverse complement.
TGGCCATTTAATTTTTTATATGTAAAAAGAAGGATTTTGAAATCTGCCCTAAACTTAACTGGGAGCCAGTTTAAGGATTTAAGAACTGGAGTTATGTGTTTGTATTTTCTTATTCTTGTAATAATTCTTGCAGCAGCATTTTGGATTAACTGGAGGCTGTATAAAGAACAATTTGAACATTCAGTAGACGCCGCATTACAGTAGTCAATCCTACTAGAAATAAATGCATGAATTAATTTCTCAGAATCCTGTTTATTTAGAAAGCGGCTTAATTTCCCATCATTTTTAACAACAACAACATTTATTTATATAGCACATATTCATACAAACAGTAGCTCAAAGTGCTTTACATAATAAAGAATAGAAAAATAAAAAAACACAATATGAAAACAAAATAAATCAGCATTAATTAACATCGAATAAGAGTAAGGTCCAATGGCCAGGGGGGGCAGAAAAAACAAAATAAAAACTCCAGACAGCTGGAGAAAAAAAAATAAAATCTGTAGGGATTCCAGACCATGAGACCACCCAGTCCCCTCTGGGCATTCTACCTAACATAAATGAAACAGTCCTCTTTGGATTTAGGGTTCTCACGGAAAGGCTTGATGATGATGGTCACGTAGAATTCTGCCTTTTAGTCCATCCATCATTGTTGGAGCATCATGAAGCTTTGAGTAGGTGGAGGTGGCGCAGGCCACCACCACAAAGAAACCGGAAAAAGAAACAGAAAAGAGAGTAGGGGTCAGTACGGATTTTAGAGCTACCCTGAATAGTTATTATGAGGAAATTGAACATACAGAGTATCAGGATTAAGTTAAATTAAGTTAAATTGAAGTTATAGAAAGGCCATGTTAAAGTAATATGTTTTCAGCAGTGTTTTAAAGTGCTCTACTGTATCAGCCTGGCGAATTCCTATTGGCAGGCTATTCCAGATTTTAGGTGCATAACAGCAGAAGGCCGCCTCACCACTTCTTTTAAGTTTTGTTCTTGGAATTCTAAGGAGACACTCATTTGAGGATCTGAGGTTACGATTTGGAATATAAGGTGTCAGACACTCCGATATATAAGATGGGGCGAGATTATTTAAGGCTTTATAAACCATAAGCAGAATTTTAAAGTCAATCCTGAATGACACAGGTAACCAGTGTAGTGACATCAGAACTGGAGAAATGTGTTCGGATTTTCTTTTCCTAGTTAGGATTCTAGCAGCTGCATTCTGCACTAGTTGCAAACGATTTATGTCTTTCTTGGGTAGTCCTGAGAGGAGTGCGTTACAGTAATCTAGTCGACTGAAAACAAACGCGTGAACTAATTTCTCAGCATCTTTCAGTGATAGTGATCTTTCAGTTTAAGATGGAAGAAACGTGATTTAGAAAATTTTGTAATGTACACTTTAAATGACATGCTAGAGTCAAAGATAACTCCTAGATTGTGGGCTGATTCAGTAAAATTAATGGTGATTCCAACTGAGTTAAATGATGACAGAATATTGTTGTGATCAGCATCATTCCCTCCAATAATTAACATCTCTGTTTTATCGGTGTTTAAAGACAAGTAGTTCTCATCCATCCACTCCTTTAATTCACTAACACAACTAATTAAAGACAAAATTGGAGAAACTTCATTTGATCTAAATGGAAGGTATAACTGGGTGTCATCTGCATACGAGTGAAAATTAACATTATGTTTTCTAATGATAGATCCCAGTGAAAGCATGTACAGTAATCCCTCCTCGATCGCGGGGGTTGCGTTCCAGAACCCCCCGAGATAGATGAAAATCCGCGAAGTAGAAACCATATGTTTGTATGGTTATTTTTATATATTTTAAGCCCTTATAAATTCTCCCACACTGTTAACATTATTAGAGCCCTCTAGACATGAAATAACACCCTTTAGTCAAAAGTTTAAACTGTGCTCTATGACAAGACAGAGATGACAGTTCTTTCTCACAATTAAAAGAATGCAAACATATCTTCTCTTCAAAGGAGCGCCGTCAGGAGCAGAGAATGTCAGAGAGAGCGCGAGATAAAAGCAAACAATCAAAAAATCAATACGTGCTTTTAAGAATGCAGATGCAACGCGATAAAGCGGCATTTTGTAGAGAAGCGTCCGTATCCTCTAGGCAAACGGCCTCTGTGCAAACAGCCCCTCTGCTCACACCCTCTCCGTCAGGCGCAGAGAATGTCAGAGAGGGTGAGAGAGACAGAGAAAAGCAAGCAATCAAGCACCGCGCGGGAAGCATATCTTATATCATTGAGGAGTTTTATTTAATACGTAATACGTGCTCTGATTGGGTAGCTTCTAAGCCATCCGCCAATAGAGTCCCTTGTATGAAATCAACTGGGCAAACAAACTGAGGAAGCATGTAGCATAAATTAAAAGACCCATTGTCCGCAGAAATCCGCGAACCAGCGAAAAATCCGTGATATATATTTAGATATGCTTACATTTAAAATCCGCGATAAAGTGAAGCCGCGAAAGTCGAAGCGCGATATAGCGAGGGATTACTGTAAAATGGAACCAGTAAAGGTCTCAGTATTGAGCCCTGCAGGACACCATATTGAACTTCTGTGTATAATGATGGGGTACCAGGCAAGGACAGTGCCTGTAAGCCCAACATCACTTTCCAGCCTGTGCAGTGAAATAGAATGGTCAATGGTGTCAAATGCTGCACTTAACTCTAACAACATAATGGTGTTAAGTGGAGGTTCCTTCATCAGAGGATATCAGAATGTTGTTGACTGAAGCTGATTGGTGACTACCTTTTCAAGTATTTTAAAGAAATTGTAAATTGTAAAATTAAGAATGTGGGGGTCTAGGTCTGATATTTTAAGTAATGGTTTGATGACTGACAATTTTAGTGCATCAGGTACTGTGCCATGCAATAATGAACTATTGATAATGTTAAGAATAGCCACTGTAAGAACATCCATTGCACTTTTTACAAGTTTTGTTGGCACTGGATCTAGGGATCAAGTAGGTTTCATTTTAGGAATTAAAGTCAAGACTTTTTGCTCAGTTACAGGATTAAAATTTCTGAAGTGTTGAATGAAATGTGAGACGGGGTCTGCCGAGTTATTATGCGTTTTGCACTGTAATGCTGAGATCTGGGATTTTATATTTTAAATTTTCTCATTAAAGAAGTTCATAAAGTCTGTACTGCTAATATCTGTTGGTATTTTGTACTGTAGATCTGATATCCCATTTGCTAATTTAGCCACTGTTCTAAACAATGATATTGATATCTATTGTTTTAGAATTGCTAAAAGTGTCAGTTTCCACATCAATGTGTACATTAAAATCCCCCATCAATACTACATGATCATAATTTATAGCCAACTCAGATAGAAGGTTGCCAAATTCAGTCATGAACAATGAATTGGCCCTAGTGGTCTGTAGACTAGCACTATAATTGTGTTGGCATCTGATTTAATATTTAAAATGAATGTCTCAAAAGATGTGAAATCTCCTAAATTTTTACCAACGATTTGCATTTTGTCACAATAAATTATTCCAAGGCATCCCCCTCGACCAGAATCTCTGGACATGAAGGAATCTGCATCGATTTGGTGACACCTCAGCTAGGGAAACAGTGTCAGATTCACTAAGCCAGGTTTCAGTGAGAAGACACAGATCAGATTTTGTACTTAATGTAATATCAGTTACCAAAGCAGCTTTACTGCCAAGACAGTGAATTGTCAATAAGCAACATTTAAAACTACTTTTTTTCTGAACTGGTGATATATTTTTTGTTTCATTTTGAACTAAGTTTCTATTACAGGTGCCCCTGGTTACAGGGTCTGGTTTTATCTTTTGGGCTGATTGTACACATTATTTTTTGGTTATCAAGTAATTTAAGGTCTGCATCATGACTAAATTTACTGGATGCCCCATAACAGGGATTATGGGTAACAGTTTCAAGAAAGTCACGGGTAGGATAAACAACAGCCTGTGATTTAAGATCACATGACTGTGGCCTGGATGGTGCTCTAATCAGTCAGCCAGGCAGTTTTGCTGCCATATCTTCTTATATAATACGCTACCATGGCTGTCCATTTGTCTGTCCAGGATTTTAAATCACCTGTATCTCACAAACCATTTGACCTATTGACCTGACCTTTGGTACACATATACTACATGATGTCTACTATCCATTTTTAGGGTGTTGATTGACCTCCAAGGTTATTCCTCTTTTTATTTTTATTTTATTTTGTTGTAGAATCAACTCTCGGCAGCAGCCAGCAGGGCGGCCTTGTGGCGCATGTGTACGGGCGCCGTCCTCATCCCTACCACCTTTGCTGTCACTTCCCCTACCTCTTCATATCATAAATCATTCTTGAGGCAGATTGAAGACTTAAATGCCAGCTTAAGTGAAATATTAAGGAAAACGTACTAAGTAATTGCAACACAAACACTGACTTAATCAGTTTTAATGTGAAAAGATGCCGACGAAAGAAAAAAAGAAGCTGGCAGCTAGGTTGGAGAAAAGAAGAGCTGCTCTGGAAGTAGCAAGCACATCAACCCCTGAGCAAATTAATGTTAAACGTACAGAGAAAGAAAGAGGATGAAAACTGTGAATGCTCAAGTCAAGTGTATTCACGTCATTACTGGTTTTGGGATAATACAAAAGAGCCCCTCCAGTTAGAATGAAGACCATCTGTTTTGAAAAATGCAGGCCATTCCCAAAAATCATCCCAATTGTTCACAAAGGCTATCCTTTTATTTGCACTCCAGTTTTCTAGCCTGCAGCCTGCAAGAGAATGCAATATGCTGTAAATCACATCCCCTCTATATCATCATGGTAAGGGCCCAGATTCCGACAGTGTCTTTTAGCTTTGGTGAATAGAGAGATGAAATTCCTCTTTAATATCTCAGATTTTGTATAAATAAATTTTATTAGTGCTGACATGTAACAATACATTAGGTACTAGATCTGTGTCAGAGATTTTTGCCTCTGTGAGGTATTTAACATTAATTGCTGGTTTAACATAGTTTGGAATTCTAACATTCTGCACTATGGAATCGCCAGTTAGGAGCACTTTATTGTTCTCAGTATCCACAGGCACACTGCAGATTGCTGAGAATCTTTTCTCGGTCCGAATTGGTGACCTGGGTGCCAAGGCACAAAATTTTGGCTTCTTAGACCCCCGTCTTACTGTGACCCACCCGCCCTGTGGCTGAATTGGTGCTGCTGACTTCGGCCGTGCACTGACTATAGTGGGATCTGGAGAGACTGAAGCCGAATCAGAAGTAGCTGAATTGTTTAAACAAACCAAGTTGATCCAATTTTCAGTTTGCCTAATTGCTATCAGATTCCTAACACGGTCCTCCAAGTCGTACATTTTCCCGACCAACTCTAAACTAACTAAGCACTTTTAGCAGGTGAAGCTGTCTACATTGTTGGCCGGACATCCTGAACTGTACATTCTGCAGGGCACACAACATATAAATGTGGCCTTGACAGGCAGAGAACAGATGGCACTTACGTTTAGCGCTGATATCATCTTTTCTGTTTCTGCAGCGCTTTCCACATTCAGCTGAATCACTAAAAGACTGTCGGCTTTAAGGTTTCACCACCCGCCGGGAGATCGACTTTGATTTTTCACTGTTAGTTATTTCTCCTAGTTGGCGATCGGCTTTACTCTAGTTGAACTTACTCAGTTGTCTGTGAAGGACTACGTGCCTGTGGGAGACGCCGCTGTTCTGTACTTCTGCTTGCTGCTGCTCAGAAGAGGTGTGACCTGAAAGATAGAAAGAGAGAGAGAGAAAGATGCACCCTTGTGCTAAAATCATTTCAATATGCTTTTTCCCTTATCAAGCAACACTCAATACCCTAGAATGACAAGTGAAAACAGGATTTTCTAAAATTTTTGCATATTTATTAAAAATATAACACTGAAATATCACCTTGACGCAAGTATTATGACCCTTGGGTAAAATTAGCTATATTTTCATGTCTCTCCAGAGATGTTCGCTTGTGTTCAAGTCTGGACTCTGTCTGGGCAATTCTAGGATATTTACAGAGTTGTCCGTAAGTACCACCTGTGTTGTCTTTGCTTTGTGCTCAGGTTCATTATCTTCTTGGATTCTGAGGTTTCCATTTTAAGATCATCTTTGTACTTTGCTCTGCTCAGCTTTCCCTCAAACCTATCTAGTTTACCAGTCACAACACAACAGAATGATGCTGCCACCATCATGCTTCACACTTGAAATAGTATTGCTCAGGTGATGAGTGGTGCCTGATTTCCTCCAGTGATGACCCTAATCTTGGTTTCATCAGACTACAGAATATTGCTTATCACAGTCCAAGAGTCCTTTAGGTGCCTTTTTGTAAACAAGTGGGCTTTCATATGTCTTTTATTGAGGAGAGGCTTCTGTCTGGCCACTCTGTCATAGAGGCCAGATTGGTTGAGTGTTTTCCTTCTGGAAGTTTCTCACACCTCCAAACTAGTTCTCTGGAGCTTAGCCAAAGTGACCATCAGAGTCTTGGTCACCTCTTTACCATAGACCTTTTCCCACAATTGCTCAGTTTGGCTGGGTGGCAATCTCTAGAGAGAATAATGGTTGTTCAGAACATCATCCATTTAAGAATTATGGACACTACAGTGCTCTTCGGAACTTTCAAAGCTGCAGAATTTTTTGTAGCTTTACCAAGATGTGTTTGATACCTTCCTGTCTCTAAGCAACCTCCGTAGAAAATTCCTTCAACCTCATGGCTTGGTTTGTGCTCTGGTACATACTGTATTTTCACTAATAGGACCCTCTATAGAGAATGTGTGCCTTTCCTAATCACGTCCAGTGAATTGAATTGGCCACAGGTGGACCCCAAACAAACTGTAGAAACATGTGATCAATAGAGTGGCATACACTTGAGCCATACTTATTTCAAGTGTCATATCAAAGGGTCTGAATACCTGTGTTATTGTGATTTTTCGGTATATTATTTTTAATAAATTTGCAAACATTTTTAAAATCCTGTTTTTGCTTTGTCATTATCAGGTATTGAGTGTAGCTCATTGAGAAAAAAAAATGAATTTAAAATATTTTAGCATAAGACTACAACATAGCAGAGTCTGAATGCTGCATAAATTCTCTCTCACTCTCTCTCTCTCTCTTAAACTTGATTGCAACATTTGCAGGTTGGATCTTTCCCTGGAAACATTTTGGACAATTCTTGAAATTTGACCTCTCAGTTTGGTCTACCAGATCTGATGGTTCTGGGCTGAAGGGGTGCTGTGTTAAGCATGTGCACTTCTGGGACAACCTCAGGGCTCATCAAAAGGTAATTCCCCTCCAATTCAGGGATTGGCACTGCCTCTTAAAGTGTCTGCTCTTCCTCCCTTTGCAGAGTGGAAGATTGACAGCCGCAGACCCATGATGTTACTCCTGGTTTCTGGCCTCCTGAACCTGCCCCTTCCACGTGCCTTGCCTGATAACGGGCTCCAGCACAATCTTGCAGTGGTCTAGCTGAAGACTTGCATCTGTTGCTTCTTTTTTTGTTTTTGCCAACATTTTCAATTATATGGGAACTTCCTGGTGATGTCCCAAACCTTTACTCTATCTCTTTGTCTTTTATTATTTTACTTTTATTAAGAAAGTAGATCAATTAAGAGGATGAAAGCGTAAGGATTCATTAATATAAAGGAATACAAAACTGTTTGAGTGGAGAGCTTTTAAGTAAAGAATTAGAGGGGCCCAAAGTTAGGAGATCAGGCAGAGAAAAGTAAAGCTAACCTCACACAATGACAAGCAGCAGACAGCTAAGGGGGGGAATATCACAGGAGCATAAGGGCCCACAAGGACTAAAATAACAGTAGCAGTTCTTTAATCTAAGTTTTTGGCTTAAATATTTGAGTTTAACAATTTAAGTTAAATCATTTATTTGTAATAATAAAAACATTTAGCAGTTTCAGTAATTCAAAGTCAAAGCAAGTCCTGTTGGACGTTGGACTTTTAGACGATGGCTTGAAGTAGCCAGTCTTCTACATCTGCAGTAGATGCCAGCTGATCTAGCAACTCAAGCTCAGTGTCACTGAAATAGACTAGAAGTTGGCTGGCCTGCGTTGTAGTAGAGAATGGGCAGATCTGGCCCAGATTTCTTTAGAAAGATAGTGTGCACCCTGGGGTAGAAATTCAATTGATATAAATAATGTGGTAGAAATCAACATATTAGTTGAAGAAAGAAACTTATCCTCGGCTATGACAAGTTTGATAAAACCTATTTGAGTCATAAACCTGGCAGGAGAAAGATTGTCCATTGTGTCTTTAATTACCTCTTCAGTAAATGCTTGAAGAAGGAGCATTCATCATAGCAGTCTGTTAAAGAATGTTCAGAATGGTCAAAAAAGTAAGGGGAGAGGTCTGCTTTATAAACAAATGAATTTACATACTTAGCCATCACCCTTGAAATTTCTGTGTATATGCCAACTGTCCAGTCTTGTTGTTTTCAGAACATCTGCTCTCTCTTAGTCATCTTTTAGTACATTTAGTATATTACATCAACCTTCTACTGGTACACCCTTGTCTTTCTTGTTCACTTGACTTTTATCTGGTTTCCTGACATGCTTGAACATGTGCCTGAGATGTATTAACCCTCTATGCCAGTGCTTCTCAATCTGTGGGGCAGGCCCCCCTAGGGGGGCGCAAAGTAACAAAAAGGGGGGCGCAGAGATGTGATAAAAAGAAAACAAGAATCGAAAATATGAAAAATACATCTATTGAAACCAAAACAAATGAACTTAAACTACATTCTGATACTAGAAAAATAAATATAGAGTTAGATAAATGTCAATAAAAGTTAAGTAGGTATAATAAAATATGTATGTATGACATATCATTAATTTAAAAAGAACAAATTGGTATTAGTGGGCTCCTTTCAAAAAAACGTTAGGGGGCACGATTAAAACAGTTATGAAAACTCGAGTCGCAAATACTTAAAGGCTGAGAAACACTGCTCTATGCTATTTTGTAAGATGAATGCATTGTTGCAATAAAAATATTATATTACCAGTAATGGAGTACGGCATGATAACGTGCAGTGAATACACTTGATTTGAGCATTCCTAGTTTTCATCCTCTTTCTTTCTCTGTACGTTTAACATTCATTTGCTCAGTGGTTGATGCACTTGCTGATTCCTCTTCTCTTCTTTAGTCGGCATCTTTTCATGTTAAAACTGATTAAGTCAGTGTTTGTGTTGTAATTACTTAGTATGTTTTCCTTAATTTTTCACTTAAAGTGGTACTTAAGTATTCAATCTGCCTCAAGAAAAATATGAAGAGGTAAGGGAAGTGACGGCGAACGTGGTAGGGATGAGAACGCGTCCGTAGGTATGCACCGCATGGCAGCCCTGCTGGCCACTGCCGAGAGTCGATTTCACAATAAAATAAAATAAAAATAAAAAGAGGAATAACCTTGGAGGTCAATTATCACCCCGAAAGCAGATAGTAGATGTCACGTAGTATATGTGTACCAAATTTCAGGTCGATAGTTCAAACAGTTTGTGAGCTACAGGTCATTTAAAATCCTGGACAGACAAACGGATAGCCACGGTAGCATATTATATATATAAGATAATATATAATATATTATTTACCCTATAAAACTACAAGCACATCACACTGACATAAACAAGGCTTGAGCTTTGAGAGGTTTTTGCTTGAGATGAGCTCCGGCGGTGGAGGGGATGGAACGTCAGTCTGCTTGCTGCTTGTGCTGATCGACACATTTACAAAACAAAAGACGCTGATGGTAGAGGTGCAAAGGGATTTAAGGTGGGCAGGGATTTTGAGTTTTTTCATAGGCTTCAGGGATTCTAGTGTTAATAAAGATAATGTGCACCCCTAAGGTGACACGGGAGGAAACTCCAGGCCAGACAGGTGGAGATAGGTGGGTCACAGTCACAAGGCACGTGTGAAGGGACATCAACCCTAGAATTGGAAGTACCAAATTGTTTTCATGTCTTTGCAGAGCTAGAAGTTGTCTCTGAAGATTCTGAGGTGGTAGGCAGGCATGAATAGCACCAACAGGCCACCACAAAACCAGATCCCAGAAGGTCTGTCAGTTCTGCAATCCAAACTTAAACAGTTTGGTACCAGGCTGACGAGTATATCTGACAAGGTAGTCTTCTTTTGCCAGTTAGCACTGAAGAGATTAAAAGAATTAACGCATGGCTCAAATCTTGGTGTAGGGTAAAAGGGTATAGGTTTATGGGACATTGAGATTTCTTTTGGAACAGATGGAACCTGTTCTGCCATGACAGGTTACATCTGAGCCAGACAGTTTAGGATAGGGCAGATTTAGAACTGCTCATGAAGGAAAAAACAATAGTGTAAAAATAAAAAATAAATAGTAATGTAAATTTTAACCCAATGTTTAAATGCAAAAGTAAAATGAGTAACCCATTAAAATAGCTTGCTAAAATTGTTATAAGTGTCAAAAATACAACAAGTGAGTTGTATTTAGCTGAGCATAATTACATTATAGCAATAACAGAAACCTGGCTGAAAAACGACGATGGAAATAAGTATAGCATATAGGGATGCACATTTTTAACAAGGATAGATAGAAGGTAAAAAGAGATCAGGTTTCTGTTCATGTCAAACAGAATGTAAATGTAGCTCCTCTTCCATTGGATGATGAACCCCATCTAAGTGAGGACATCTGGCTTAGTCTGTAAGGTATTAGGGAAAGAGTGTGCTATGGACTCCCCAATACAAACAGTAATTTCAATAAAAAAACCTTTTATTATTCTTAAAGGCAAGTATACAGGCTTACATTATAGTCATGGGGGACTTTAATTAGTCAAATATTAACTGGCCTATCTTTGCAAATACAGTAAACCCTTGTTTATCGCAGTTAATCCGTTCCAGATAAATGAATTTCCGCGAAGTAGGATTCTTTATTTATAAATCAAATATTTTTGCAGTTAGAGCATAGAAAACCTGTTTACGACCTTCTAAATACGTTTTTTAACATTATTAGAGCCCTCTAGACATTAAATAGTACCCTTTAGTCAAAAGTTTAAACTGTGCTCCATGACAAGACAGAGATGACAGTTCCGTCTCACAATTAAAAGAATGAAAACATATCTTCCTCTTCAAAGGAGTGCATGTCAGGAGCAGAGAATGTCAGAGAGAGAAAGAGAAGCAAACAATCAAAAATCAATAGGGCTGTTCGGGCTTTTAAGTATGCGAAGCACCGCCCGACAAAGCAGCTGCAAGGAAGGGAGAAATGTAATGGTAGTCTTTCAGCATTTTTTAGAGGAGCATCCGTATCCTCTAGGCCAGTGTGCGAACAGCCCCTCTGCTCACGCCCCCTCCGTCAGAAGCAGAGAATGTCAGAGAGTGAGAGAGACAGAGAAAAGCAAACAATCAAAAATCAATACGTGCTGTTCGGGCTTTCAAGTATGCGAAGCACCGTGCGGAAAGCATATCGTATATCATTGAGGAGTTTTATTTAATACGTCCTCTGATTGGGTAGCTTCTCAGCCATCCGCCAATAGTGTTCCTTGTATGAAATCAACAGGGCAAACCGACTGAGGAAGCATGTACCATAAATTAAAAGACCCGTTGTCCGCAGAAATCCGCGAACCAGCGAAAAATCCATGATATATATTTAGATATGTTTACATTTAAAATCCGCGATGGAGTGAAGCTGTGAAAGTCGAAGCGCGATATAGCGAGGGATCACTGTAGCGAAGTTTTTAGACATAATCAGTGACTGTTTTTTAACACAATGCGTTAAAGCACCAACACTGGGGGAAGGCTGACTAGATTTAGTATTTTGTAATAATCAGGATAGAATTGAGGGTGTAGAGATGATTCAACCACTAGGGTCAAGTGACCATAATGTAGTACAGTTCTCAGCATTTTGGAAGAGTACATATGCAACAACTAGAATTGTTAAGTTTAACTTTCATAGGACAAATTTTGAGCAGATTTGGCAAAGTCTAAGGAGGATAGACTGGGATAAGCTTTTAAGGGTGGAGACAGTCGAGGAACAGTAGAACAGGTTTAAGAACGCTTTTCGTATAATGCAGGACAGATACATACCTAAATTTGGAATTACTAAAATTTTAAAAAACTATGCAAAAAAGACAAAAGTAAAGGCATTTCCCGTGAAAAAGTATATTCACACAGCAATTAATAATATGTTGCAAAATTAAATGCTTAAAAAAAAAAAACCCAAAATGTACAATTTCTTTATTTAAGTTGACACCCTCAATAAGGCATGAGACACAAAACACATACACATAAATTGGTAGTATCCATCCTCTATCTAACCCATACCTCTTGTAAAAATGGTTCACAGTCATCAGCTAGAAGACAATAAGTGGAACTGGAAAAAATGGCAGTCTAGTGCCTTCCACACTCACGCTCTCTCACACTACTGCAGTTTAAAATTGCCACCTAACCTGAAGCCAAGTCTTTCAAATGAGTAGTGAAATACAGAAAATATCTAAATTGACACAGAAAAAATGTAAAAAGACTTACGCTGACACTGACCAACTTGGGAACTGATGTCAAGACTTTATTCAATGAAGTGGCAGTAAAAATCAAATAGTATTTTAAAGAGCTCATTATAAAAGATATAAAGAAACTTTAAAAGATGAGAGCTGACAGAAGGGATTTTAGACAATTTTGCAATTCCAGGGTTCATTTTAAAATCAGCAGGCAGGAGCCAATATTTGTACAGCTCTGCTCCAACTGTGGAAATGAATGTCCCCTCCAGTGAAAGGAACAGAGGACCACAGTAGATATGAAAGTTACATAAAATTGTTCAAATACATGTCTAGTGTTTACTTTGTAAGCATCAGTCAGGGGGTATGCATTTCTACAGCAAAGGCTCAGCCGTGGAAATGAGTATCCCTTCAGGTGGATAGGATCATGGGGCACAGTTGACTTGAAACTGATGTTGAAGAATTTTGCCATTTTGAAACATTTTAGCTGACTAGTGTTCATTTTGAAAACAAAGGACAAGGGACACTCATTTCTATGTCAATGGCCCAGCTGAGGAAATAAGTGTCCACTCGAGTGAATGGGACAGAGAGGCACTGTAGACATGAAAGTGATACAGAAGACTTCCTTCAATCTTTTTTAATAAATTTTGGGTAATTTTATAATTCTAGTATTCATCATGCAAACAACAACCAGGGGGCACATATTATTACAGCTATGAGTAGAGTGGAGGAGAAAGTGCTGTGAAAGACTTCCTACGATCAGTTTAGATACAGCAGATATGAAACACTTTTAGCTGTCCATGGTGTTCATTTTGTAAGCAGCAGCCAGAGGCAACACAATTCTACAGCTCTGCTCCAGCCATGGAAATGCATGTCCGCTCCAGTGAATGTGATGCAGTGGCATAGTGGAGAAGAAAATGATGTAGTACGTAGAATCTTTTTAAATCAATTTTGTGAATTTTATCTCTCATGTGTTCATTTTGTAAGCAGCAGCCAGAGGCAACACAATTCTACAGCTCCGCTCCAGCCATGGAAATGAGTGTCCCCACCAGTGGATGGAACATAAGGCCATAGTAGACATGAAAGCGATTTAAAAGACTTCTATAACCTTTTAAATGCATTTTGAAGAATTTTAGCTAATTTTGTAAGCAGTAGACCAGGGGCACGCATTTCTACAGCAAAGGTCAAGCTGTGCAAATGAGTGCCTCCCCTTGTTGATGTGATGGAGGGGCATATTAGACATGAAAGTGCTATAGACGACTGGTTGATAAGCTTATTCAAGAAACTGTGCACAATTTTAACTAGCTGGTGCTCATATTTTAGGAAGGAAGCATAGTAGATAAGGAATGCCATAGACTTCATCCTACAAGTTTTTTTAAATACATTTCCTCAGTTATAATCACAGCCGTGTACGTAATATACAGGAAAGCTGAGTTTTATAGCATAATGCCACCTGCTGTGAAAATGAGATCCTCCCCGATTTAAAGAGGTGAAGGGGTGGGCATGACAGGTAAGGGATTTTTTGTTTTTTGATAGAACTTAAAATATTTTGTTCACACAGTTTTAATCATTCATATGGCGGAGGTGAAATTTGGATTTTTTTTCCTCCTTTTTTCCCCCCAAGAACAGCTACCTTCTTCTTTGCTGATGAGCTCCTATTGAAGAATTTATTGGTAACAGAACACATGATGAGCACGCCAAAATGACTTAAAATACAACTAACAAATGGCATTTCTCAGTGCCATTTTGACAAAGGTTACCGTCCACCATCAATCACAGAGCACCCTGGTAAAACGACAATAGTGTGTAATACACCTGCAGCCTTAGAGTGCAGACTTCATGACATGGCTGTGCACGCACAATTACTGACAGACAGGACAGCATTTTGCATGGAGCATGCGTTGAATCAAAAGAGAAACAGCACACAAAGATGCCTCAACCTGTGAAGATCCACGGCAATCACACCGTAGGGCGCCTGCACCAAATGAGAAGGGGCACAGATATCTTCAAAAGGCCCAACTCATGAAAGGATGTTCAGGGTGCTTTGTTTTCCTATGTCCGGATGATTTTATTTCTCTCTTTGGTCATTTCATATTTTTGCAGACTGTTCTGCAGGTTACAGTATTTGAGATATCACAAACAGTGTTCTTCTTTTGATTGCATGCAAAATTAAGTCCTTTTGGCTCTCCATCATCCTTCAACTCTTTTCTTCAGCAAGACTTATGTGTTGCTTATATGAATGGTCTCTCTTGCATGTGAACCTTGCTGTTCTTTACTGAGGTTGGATTCAACATAGCACCCACGTCAACCTCCATTATAGTCTTCTGCTGTCATGGTCGAGGCGCTAAACATGTTCACTCCAGCCTTTGTTGCAGCCAAACCCTTAAATGGCTTCTTCTACAGGCAAGCCAAGCATGGCATGGGCAGAGAGTGATTTAGCTAGTGCTGATCCTGGGCTTTATAAGGAGTTTTGTCATTGAATTGTTTGGGTGCATGTGAGCTCAAAATTTAGCTGGTATTTGGTTCAAAGTTTTGTCCATCACAATTAGTAATAAGTGATTATCTTGCTCACTGAGCACGGTAGTAAACGTTACAATACAGGCATATCTTTGAGCCAGTGTCAGTGCCAGCGACATTCCACCAGGATGAATGTAATCGTATGAGGGTAGAACCTAAAAGTACATTTAAAAGTGTAGCATCTGTGAAATTGGCACTTTAGGTGAAATAACTTTTGATGAGAAGTATCTGTGAGTAGACAGCTGCAGATGCCAGGCTGCATGTGGCATGATAAAATAAAACGGGCAATGCTCCTTTGTCCTACATTGTCAATATTGTGTCAAGCTTCAAGATGGCCTTTACCTTCTCAAATCATGTTTTTCATTTTGTATTATAGGTGGGGACAAATATTAATGCAAGGACCAAAAGATAAACAGTTTAAAGATGGAAAATAATTTAACAGAGCAAGAGTCAAAACTAGGAACTAGCCAGCTACCTAATCCCAAGATGAACACCAAGAAAAAAAAATATATTACCTAGGTTGTAACCAAAACTTAAAAGCTTTTCTCCAACAGAATAATTACTCTTGGAGTACAGATGAACAAATCAGTAATTCGTTGCTAGACAACGGCACCTTGACTGCCATTAGGTATCAGGATGAAATCCTTGGACTCATTGTCAGGCTCTATGCTGGTGCAGTGGCTCCTGGGTTCCTCCTGGTGTACGACAATCCCGGCCTCATGTGGCGAGAGGATGAAAGAATTGATACCATTGACTGGCCCCCACGTTCACTCGCCTGGCCTCAGTCCAATAGGGACATTATGTTTGGGTCCATCCGACACCTCCAGGTTGCACCTGAGACTGTCCAGGAGCTCAGTGATGCCCTGGCCCAGATCTGGAAGGAGATCCTCCAGGACACCATCCGTCATCTCATTAGGATGTTGTTAGGCATGCATAGAAGTATGTGGAAGGTGGGCCATACAAACTACTGAGTACGAGTTGGAGTTGCCAAATGGACTATCCTGTCGCATCATTTTTTCGCTTTGATTTTCGGTGTGTCTTTGAATTCAACCCTCTGTAGGTTGATAATTTTCATTTCCATCAAACAATGTGGCTGCCATCCTTTCGTTCCTAACACATTACCATATCAGTCCATATCAGTAGATATATCCAGCAGGATTTTTTTTCCCATTGAGATCTGATGTGTTTTCAAAGTGTTCCTTTAATTTTTTGATCAGTTATATATATTGTGGAGGACTGCCGGCTTCCCATGCCGGTCCTCACCCCCAGGCCGCCAGGAGGAGCTCTCCCGACAGCAGGATCGTACCCCGAGGTCCAGCAGGGCCTTATGGACTTTGTAGTATTTATACACAGCCCTGCTGGATACCTTGGGGACCACCAGGAGTCGCTGTGGGGGGGCTTATGGGCTCTGTGATGCCGTATGACCCGGGAGTACGTCACGGTCACGTGACGGGAAGAAATGACATGCTCCCGGGTTGAAGTAAAGGACTGATTGCCCTGACCCGGAAGGAATAAGGAACTGTGGACTGTTGGGACAGGAGCACCTCCGGGTCAGGGGCTATAAAGGGACGGTGCCTCAGTCCAGACGCTGAGCTGTGCTGGGAGATGGAGGAGCAAAGTGTCTGGGCGAGGAGGAGAGTTTATGAGTAGTGGATTGTTTATGAGTAGTGTGGAGGGTGCTTGGTGCACATTTGTGTTAAAAGAAAATAAAAGGTCTTGGACTTTTTCCTGGTGTTTGGAGTCATCCCTGAGGGTTCAAGGGAGCACTAGCGCCCCCTACTGCCACTATATATATATGGACACACACAGGCAGACACCGTTTTATCCATCACCGCACGTTTATTAACACAAAGTCATAAATGTTAAGTGCACCGCCACCAAACCCCCAGTTCCCCAAAGTCAACAAACACAGTCCTCTTCACACAACAGGCCTCTCCTCGCCTCCTCTGCCTCGACCTTGTCCTCCTCCTCACCCGACTCCAGCCTTGATTGCAGGGCGGCGGCTCCTTAAGTAGGCAGTAGTAGTGTGACAATATATATATATATATATATATATATATATATATATATATATAGTGATGGACAGCAGGGTCCAATGCTGGCCTGGACGCCTCTGCTGCATATGTTCCGGGGGAGCCACCATGGGCAGCTCAATACCTCCCCCTGGACGCTGGGTGGCAGCCTCCCTGACCGATGTTCGTTCCCCAGTCTCCACAACCTGGGTGGGAACTGGGGTGGCCACTAGGGGGTGCTGTAGAGACTCGAGAACCTGGCTGGACGAGTCATCAGCCCCACCCGGAGGTGCAATTGGGACCAGGTGGTCAAGCGCCTGGATCACTTCCGGGTGGGCTATAAAACGGGCCAGCCTCCACCACTGAAGGGCCAGAGTCGGGTGGAGGAGGACAAGGTTGCCTGAGAGGAGTGGTGGTACAAGGTGGAGAGTTGTTGGTGTTGGTAAAGTGCTTTTGGGACTTTGTATTGCCTGTGGGTCACGGGGAAGACGTGCGCCCACGGGTGAAGAAAAATAAAAAGCCTGTGTGACTTTTACACGTGCCTCTGCATAGTCTGTGCCAGGTCAGGCGCTATATATATATATATATATATACTAGGCTGACCCACCTTTTAAGGCGACCGACTTTTAAGTTGACCACTTCTTAAGGCAATTCAATATGTAGATCAATTTGATATTTTATACAAATTCATTAATTTGGTTATATTGCATTTGAGCGGTATTACTTTAATACTCGTAGTTTCTGTTATTTTTGTGATTTAAACTTTTTTTCTATATTGAGGTCGCCCTTTTGAACCCCCTGATATTTACTACGCGGTGAGGCATTTGTACTCCATCAACATTAATTATTTCCAGAGACATAATTTTGTCTATTTTTCCAGCGCATCGCGCACAAAAGCAAGGGAACGATGGGAGCACCAGAACTCTGCTCACATCATGTCGCTTCGTACCGCAAGCTGCAAGTAGTAAGTCTGTGATAAGCGGAATACCGCTACGCTTTCCACTCACGGGACGGAAGGAAAATCCCGACCGCTTTTATATAGTAAGAAAGAAGAAGAAGATATCGCACAGTCTGGAGTAGAAAATCATCTTTTAGCTGGAAAAACGAAACTACAAATCCCATCGTGCATTGCAAAATGGACGGGGCGTGTGTGAAACTCCGCACCTGCGTAGCACTCACGGGACGGAAGGACAATTCACGACCGCTTTTATATAGAAGGATTGTGGCGATTCGCTGGGGCTGCAACCCGGCCAGGATGCCTGGAAGGAACGGAAGGTGGCATGTACATCCTCCAGGCCATGAGGGGGCAACCGCCCTGGATCAGAGGAGGACCACGGGAGAAGAACAAGGAGCCTTACGCCTATTGGGATCCGTGGCCACTGCCAGGGGGTGCCCTGAGTCTCAGAGGGCCCGGGACTGATGTACTTCCGCCACACCCGGGAAGATGGAGGTGGATCCCACCAGGGACGCCCGGAGTGCTTCCGAGTGCTCTTCCACCACACCAGGAAGTGGCGTCGGAGGGAGCACCTGGAGCACATCCGAGTGAGAATAAAAGGGCCCGCCTTTCTGGGAGTCTGGGAGCTAGAGTCGGGAGTGGGAGCGGGACGAGGCTCCCGTGGAGAGAGGTAAGGCAGTCCAAGGGACAGAGTGAGAGAAGCCCGAAAGTGTGATGATTGGAGTTTGGAGCACAGTGGGCTGTGGGGACTGTGTATTTCGGAGGTAAAAAAACCGTACCTTTTTATAAAGATGCGGTGTCTATCTGGTGGTGTTCGGGCATGTCTCACAATATATATATATATATAAAAACACAGACACACATTTAATGTCAAAATCTTAGAATAAGGTTCTAGCTGTGAGTCATGGTTTTAGAATACTGAGCTTTAAAAGTTTTAATTCTAAATTTATCAGGAGTCATATAATCCTTTTCCTTTAATTTTGTTCCTATATAAAAAAGCTGCATTTTCAGTTAAAAAAATGCAAGTTTCATTGAAAATGTGACTCCTACATAAAGATAAGTAAGAACCTTATTGTCTAGGCCAGTGGTGGCGAACCAATGGCACGCATGCTAGAGGGGGCACTCAGAGCCTGTCTGGGGTAAGGCCGGCGGCTCACATGCAGCGTGAGGGTGCGGTGCGGCTCGTAGCCTGTCGAGTCTGTGGCGAAGGGGACTCCCGTGGTGGGGTTGCAGAGGAGCTAGGTTGGAGGGGATGTGGTATAGCGGGTCCACAGCTCAAAATTGAAAAAGGCCAGTTTTAATAGATAATCGCCGAGTGGTTCCAAGGAGCTTTATGATATGGGTTGTCCTCTCTTAAGTGCACAGGTGAGGAGTCGTCCGCATCTGTAATTGTTGCTGGGAGCTGCTAATCGCCATACCTGATCCACGTCCCCGTAATATATAATAGAAGTGTGAGGTGGATGAAAAGGGAAAAAAAAAAGAGAGAGAGAGAACGGGAACGAAGGTTAATGGGGAAGACCTGTGTGAAACACTTGATTAGATAGATGGGAATGACAAAGGACAGCACAGTTAGTTCTGAAAAGGAAATCCTTAAAGTGTGGAATTCTCTGCCAAATAATTTTAAGTCAATGAAAGCATTTGGGATTGCTTTCCTTACTTTGTTTGGATCATCTCTGCTTGTGAGCAGCTGTTTTCAGCTTTGAATTATATCGAATCTGGCACCAGAAACAGACTAACAGATGTCCTGAGTGCTGCATGTGTTGCTCTCAAACTTACAAAGTATGAGCCAAAGTTAGAAAAATGATCAGCAAGCATACAACAGCAAAAATCACATTAAATTCTTCAAAAGCATGCCAAATGCAAACTTTTACCTCTCAATAAAAAGTTGTTTGTATCATTGAAAGCTCTGTTATTGCGTTTTTCTTTTAAGACAAAAGATGTTAATGTACGAGTTGTTTTCTCTAAACTAAAACCTTAGTATTCAGGTTAAATTGCCGTGTTGGCACTTTGCGATAAATAAGTGGGTTTTGGGTTGCAGTTTGAGCACTTGGTCTCTAAAAAGTTCGCCATCACTGCCCTATAGTATATTAAAACTGCCGTAGTATAATCATAAGGAAAAAAAAGAAATCTAATTACAGTGGTACCTTGAGATACGAGTGCCCCAAAGTATGAGTTTTTTGAGATACGAGCTGTCACTAGGTCGATTTTTTGCCTTGAGTTACGAGCCAAAATTCAAAATACGAGCCATCAAAGAGCTTGTCGCCGCACATTCCGAGGAACTGACGACGGAGGAGTTGACGGAACTACAGACGCAGCAACATACGGAGGTTGATACAGGAGATCTGTATCGTAGAGGAGCCAGAGGCGGAGGAGGTTATCTCTTCAAGTGAGATAAAGGAAGTGCTGGCAATGTGGGAAAAAGTTTTGCACTTTATTGAAAAGAAACACCCTGAAAAGGTTCGCCATCACTGTTCTAGACTATGTTTGTAAGTGAAGAGCAAAGTCTTGATCAGGATGCTCAGTTTCCAGGCTGTTTTATCTTGTGGGATTACCGGCGATTCCAGCAAAGTGCCATTTGTAGACGGTGTTGATACAAGTGGAGGCTCTGCTCAAATCTATCAGTTCTAGTTGTATTAAAGTGCGAGTTGACTGGGCAGCACAAATTAAAACACTCAGTATTGTCAGTACCAAAAACAAAATATTATTAATAATCATTCAGTATAAATTGTATAACCATTTCAAGAAATATTTACAATTAACAATAATGATGGGTCAGTTGAATTGAAAGAAAAATTAATCTTCTTTGTTTATTCTAGCAAACAGACTGAGTGGGGAAAAAACTGAAGCTGAAGTATTAAAACTGCAGTATGTCCACTTCTATATATTATATATAAATAAAAGAACAATGTAATGGGGATAGAGATGTTTGCTTGTAATGTACAAAAAAGGAATAAAACTGTACAATGCAGTTATAAAAATTAAAGAAAAAATGCAGATGGCATGAATTGGCTAAAACAGATACACAGACAATTTCAGATATACTGTACAGAACTTAATCAACAATCTTTAACAATAACAAAGTGTCCATTATTATTTACACCAATAATTAAATCAAATATATACAACTCTATTATGCTCAGTTTAACACTCAGAAATAGAAAAGATAAAAGAAAGAGACACGTTTATTAGAGGAGGCGTTGAGATGGAATCCCAAGTTGAAATGCCTTAGTGAGGCTGTGTGTCTTGTACTGCAACAGTCAGAAGCTCAAGTTTGTCTCTCATTAAAAAAAAAAAAAAGATTTAGTTTTACCAATACTAAAATTGTTTTAATGCATCTTTTAAATTTCACTTTAAACATATATTTACATATATATATATACTAGCAGAATACCCGCGCTTCACAGCGGAGAAGTAGTGTGTTAAAGAAGTTATGAAAAAGAAAAGGAAACATTTTAAAAATAACGTAACTTGATTGACAATGTAATTGTTTTGTCACTGTTATGAGTGTTGGTGGCATATAAATATATATCTATATATATCTATATATCTGTTTATCTATCTCTACATATATACACACACATATACATACACATATATATCTATGTATCTATCTATCTATCTACTGTATATAATCTATCTATCTATATCTATATCTCTATATCTACAGTGGTGTGAAAAACTATTTGCCCCCTTCCTGATTTCTTATTCTTTTGCATGTTTGTCACACAAAATGTTTCTGATCATCAAACACATGTAACGATTAGTCAAATATAACACAAGTAAACACAAAATGCAGTTTTTAAATGATGGTTTTTATTATTTAGGGAGAAAAAAAATCCAAACCTACATGGCCCTGTGTGAAAAAGTAATTGCCC
>JANRMT010062826.1:1471281-1503962 GCA_026402145.1 Polypterus bichir lapradei | reverse complement strand
ACCTTGCTTTGTTTCCGAAGTAGCTGCAATGATGAATATGGTAGTATGTCACTCGCTCGCTTCTTATTGTTTCGCTGCCTTCTCAATTATATAATGCATGTTTTCTTCAGCGTATTTTGGAGCTCTTCCTGGTTTTCTACATAGTGCGTTGACAGTCAGTTCACGTGATTACGTGGGCGGCGTGATAATGTCACACGAAACTCCGACCCCACGGCGGTCAAGCTGAACTCCATTACAGTAAATGGAGAAAAATACCTTCCAGTTATGACCATTATGCGTAGAATTTCGAAATGAAACCTGCCCAACTTTTGTAAGGAAGCTGTAAGGAATGAGCCTGCCAAATTTCAGCCTTCTACCTACACGGGAAGTTGGAGGATTAGTGATGAGTCAGTCAGTCAGTCAGTCAGTCAGTCAGTCAGTGAGTGAGTCAGTGAGGGCTTTGCCTTTTATTAGTATAGATATAGATATCGATATATAGATATATATATATTGTGGCATGTAGCTGGGGGTGGTACTCCACCGGAACACCCAGGAGGACCGGAGGAGGGCTTGCACCTCCTCCAGACCACAAGGGGGCGACTGCCATGGTTGCTTTGGGGACCATGGGTAGAGAGCATTGAAGCTCAGCCCTGTAGGGGCCCATTGTTACCACCAGGGGCGCCCCAATGCCTACAGAGCCCTGGACCTCAGCACTTCCACCACACCCGGAAGTGCTGGGGGGAAGAGGATCGGGGACACCCGGAGTGCTTCCAGGTATGCAGCTGGCACTTCTGCCACACTGGGGAGTGCTGGTAGAAGATTGCCGGGAAGCACCTGGAGCACATCCGGGTGACTATAAAAGGGGCCGCCTCCATTCATTCAAGGCTGGAGTCGGGTGAGGAGAGGACAAAGTCCTGCTGGAGAGGAGCGGATGCGGTCTGAAGAAGAAAGAGACAGTGTGGTGTTGGCCTGGACTTTTGGGGAGTCTTGGGGGGTTTGTGGTACACTCTAGTTGTACATAATAGTTGTAAATAAACGTGTGGTGGTATTTTAAAACTTGTCTACCCGTCTGTGTCCGGGGCTTGTTCCACAATATTTAATATTTATTTATTTTATATTCTTGTCTAAATTCAGTACAAGTAAAATGGTATTCTGATTAACAGAATAATGGTGCTGAAAATAAAAAGAAAGGACTGTCTGCTCCCCAACACCACATGACATACCACTCACCGTCTACTGGTCCATCAATGAACAGACCTTCTGCCTCAGGTTCTCAACTGTTCCTCGGGCTTTAATAAGAGCCGATCACAAACACAGAAACAGAGAGGACGTTACTCACAGAGACACTCTTTGTACTCATCACAGATTCACTGAAGCCAAATGAGCCTCTGGCATCAGCACATCCAGAATGATGAGAACTCTGTTGATCTTTTCAAAAGGGCTTACAGCTCTTGACAGCACTTCATCCAGGTAGTTTTAGAGGCCATCTGTCAGTTCCCCATCTTCTTCCCCATCATTACCCAGTGACCTTTAGGATCTTCATAATTTTTAAACCATTTGGATGACACCTTTTCAGATACAACAGCCTGATGGACAAGCAAACACAAGAGTTTGGTGCTATAAAGTCATCATAGCTCTTTGTTACTGGATAGATTACAATAACAAAGTTTTACTTGTTATCTGAACTAAGTTACCAGCAAGTGATCATCTGCTCCATGGCCCTTTATGATGAACTCCAACAGTTTTTGATGTTGAGTCCTCCTGGAGGCCCTGCTGATCTCTGCAGCCTCATAAACCCGAGCCCCTTGTTCTCGAGTCAGCTGCCCCTCTGAAGCCACACAGCCAGCCTGCTGTCCTATGCGGTGGACACACACAAATAAATACATCAAATTGTCACATGAAGCATTTGTCTTGTGCAAGCTATCTGGTTTTGGTCTGAACGCTCTTGTTTTCTCATAAAATTGAACACTTTGGAATAAAGTTCAAACTGTGAGTATTACTCTGTGGTTCACTGCAAAAATTCTTGCTAGTGGTTATCTCAATAGTTTTTTAGAATACATCGATTATTTCAGAGTATTATGAATACACCAATCTGGACACTACCTAAAGTAATATGCAAGTCACAGGCACGTCATCCTAAGATAAAAAGGATATCTACAGTGCTCTCCACTATCATTGGCACCCCTTGTAAAAATTAATAAGAAGGGTTAGAAAAAAATCCTTGTTTGCTGAAGAAATGTCACCTTGCACTGCAAAAATTAAAAACATCTCACTTTTAATTGAAATAATTTCATTCAAAGCCCTCATCAAGAAATAAATATTTTTAAAATTAACATTTTTATAAGGGGTGTCATTAATAGTTGAGGGCATGTTAAACGAATGCCACAGTTAAAAGTATGCCACACATGAAGAAAAAAAAATATATACACTCACCTAAAGGATTATTAGGAACACCATACTAATACGGTGTTTGACCCCCTTTCGCCTTCAGAACTGCCTTAATTCTACGTGGCATTGATTCAACAAGGTGCTGAAAGCATTCTTTAGAAATGTTGGCCCATATTGATAGGATAGCATCTTGCAGTTGATGGAGATTTGTGGGATGCACATCCAGGGCACGAAGCTCCCGTTCCACCACATCCCAAAGATGCTCTATTGGGTTGAAATCTGGTGACTGTGGGGGCCATTTTAGTACAGTGAACTCATTGTCATGTTCAAGAAACCAATTTGAAATGATTCGAGCTTTGTGACATGGTGCATTATCCTGCTGGAAGTAGCCATCAGAGGATGGGTACATGGTGGTCATGAAGGGATGGACATGGTCAGAAACAATGCTCAGGTAGCCCATGGCATTTAAACGATGCCCAATTGGCACTAAGGGGCCTAAAGTGTGCCAAGAAAACATCCCCCACACCATTACACCACCACCACCAGCCTGCACAGTGGTAACAAGGCATGATGGATCCATGTTCTCATTCTGTTTACGCCAAATTCTGACTCTACCATTTGAATGTCTCAACAGAAATCGAGACTCATCAGACCAGGCAACATTTTTCCAGTCTTCAACTGTCCAATTTTGGTGAGCTCGTGCAAATTGTAGCCTCTTTTTCCTATTTGTAGTGGAGATGAGTGGTACCCGGTGGGGTCTTCTGCTGTTGTAGCCCATCTGCCTCAAGGTTGTGCATGTTGTGGCTTCACAAATGCTTTGCTGCATACCTCGGTTGTAACGAGTGGTTATTTCAGTCAAAGTTGCTCTTCTATCAGCTTGAATCAGTCGGCCCATTCTCCTCTGACCTCTAGCATCAACAAGGCATTTTCGCCCACAGGACTGCCGCATACTGGATGTTTTTCCCTTTTCACACCATTTTTTGTAAACCCTAGAAATGGTTGTGGTTGTGCGTGACAATCCCAGTAACTGAGCAGATTGTGAAATACTCAGACTGGCCCGTCTGGCACCAACAACCATGCCACGCTCAAAATTGCTTAAATCACCTTTCTTTCCCATTCTGACATTCAGTTTGGAGTTCAGGAGATTGTCTTGACCAGGACCACACCCCTAAATGCATTGAAGCAACTGCCATGTGATTGGTTGATTAGATAATTGCATTAATGAGAAATTGAACAGGTGTTCCTAATAATCCTTTAGGTGAGTGTAAATATATATTATCAGCATCTTTAAAAGACTGACAGTAAAATCAAAGAGTTCCTCCTGAGAGAGAATAAGAGAAAAAGTACTGAACTCCTACACAATCTAAACACAAATGTAAAGTTACATACAGCTTACAGTTCATATTCAAACACCATCAACATGTCCATTCCACAGTCTGCTGAACCAGCAGGGATGTCCTAGGAAAAGAAGGAAAGAAAAAAAAAATACACGTGAAAGGCGAACACTACAAGTGAATTACAAGTTTAAGAAATGGGTGTTTGCAATTTACCTGATTTTTCATTAATATCCAATTTCCAGAAGATTTTATTGCAGCAAGCTGGCTGAAAGGAAAAATATAAATGTCACTTGTAATTAAATTGAAAAGGCTCTGTGAACATCGCGACTGTCAGCCTGAGTCACATACAATTTAGTGGGGCGCTGCCCATTGCAGGGAAGTCTTTAACAATTTAGAAATGGCAGGCATCATCTGCACAAAACTATCATGAAATTTTAATAAAATTGATGGTACAAAAACATTGCAGATTATTCGGTATTACAATTTAGATACATTGCTCCAACATAAGGAACTAAACTGAAAAGAAAAAAAGGCAACATGGCGCACCACTGTAGTCAATCTGAACTTTATCAAAAGCCTACTTCGCGACAGAATAACTGATCAAGCGTTTCCAAGATGTTTGTAAAAGTTTTTTTCGTTTTCCATGCACAGTCAAGGAGTTCTCGTGAAACTTGCCTTGTGGAATTTGAAGAGCTGCCGGTACCGCTGAGTGCCGGTCCACTTTAAGCACTGAATATGCATCAATTACTACAGCGAGAATGATTATTAATACAAACGTAAATGCAAATCAAAGTTATTAAAAAATATGAAGAAAACTGTGCAAATTTCCAACATTTTCATTCTGAATCACACTTATTTCCATTGTCAAAATCACAAGCAGTTAGTTTTGTTGCTTCATCTTTTGTCTATGGCGTTTCTTTGTTGCTGCTTCTTTTTTGTCTCTTTTCGTGTAATGGAGTTTCGTCCCTTGCTACAATTGCAGGTTTAATTAAGAAAAAACTGTATAAGGTGGAACCTCAAAGAGGCAGGGATCACGAACTGTGAGGCGATTGGTTAAAGTTACACTTGATAGACAACTTCAAACGTTGATAATTGGACAGGTGAGTTTTTGATTATCATAAAATAACAACAATCTCATTCATTGAAATTCTAAATTAGCACAATATGATTTGCTGAAGTCAAATTTGATTGACAGCTATCCCGCCACAAGATCCACCCATAATGTCTCCGGTCTGCAGCAATACCCTTCTCGACGCTGACTCCAATAGAGTTGGCCTCAGGCTGGCGCATGTTCAATAATTTTTTTTGTGTAAGCTACGCAAGTTCTCGTACGGAAACCCTCATGAATACCGACCAGCGTAGGAATTGGCGTAGCCCAAGGCTCACTACATCAGCCTGTTAAAGACTTCGAACAGCAGGACTGCACTGCACAGAGCCTGTTCATTTTAAGCTGACATGTTTTAAACTACAGTTCATGCGGATATTTTTCAATCTTGATTAAATGCAGCAGTCATCTTTAAATCATTTGAAATGTACGCTCTAATATCAAGTTCACGCTCTCGAAGACTACTCTACATGTCCTGCCGGCGAGTGCAGCCTCCTCCACCGTGTGGCGACGAGCGACCGCTGCAGCTAGCAGTCCAAAGCAGCCAGTATCGTGGCCATCATTTCTACCATTGCATTTTAAAATACAATTCTTTATCTCACATTCTACTCTTTTAATGTCACTTTTGCCTCGTGCCAGTTTTCAGTGCATTGCATTGTACAGCTTGTACTGTTCATTTCACGCCTTCATTTTCTCTTCGCTTTATGCGCTCCCTTCCGATTTCTCCTTTCACTCTCTACATTTTATTATATCCTTTTTGTCCACAGTGAGCAGCCTCCCAGTGAACCACTGCTTTGTTTTTCAGCTACAAGATGCAGTTCTATACACTTATCAGACAGTTCTTCAGTTCAATAAGCTTACACTAAAAATGAAGGCCATCCCTTTAACTGGAGAGAAACACCGTTTGAAATACTTGAACGATTGTCACCGTCAGCCTCAGTTGAAACGTGGCCAAAACATCTGGGGCCTCATGTATAAACGGTTCCACATTCAAATTGCGATGTATAAAACCTAAACTTGGCATAAAGCCACACACATTTCCACGGTACCTCATACCCTGGCGTACGTAACTTCTGTGCTCAGTTTTGCAGACTGGCGGCACCCAGCGTCAAAGCACTGCTACTGTTCCTGTGTGGTTACCCTTTATTTCTTAGATGCACGTTCCTGACGCGGCTTTATAAATATACTGAAACTAACCGCATATTGTTTATTAGTGTAATGCATCTGATTATAATTAACCTGTAACAATATAATGGCCCAGGGAATAGCCATAGTATTCCAAATACCATAACTGCTTTAGCTTTGTCACTTCTTCTTCTTCTTCTTCTTCAGCTGCTCCCTTTAAGGGTTGCCACAGCGGATCATCTTTTTCTATATTACTCTCACTGCACCACTCGGAGTATTTATATCACTGTATCTGAGTGGGGAATCATAGCAGCAGCTGATTCGAAAGAGAATTATTGGTATACAGCATCAAGCACACGCTGTCTCAGCCACGGCAAAACATTTCAAAGCCTTTCCTGTACGGACCTCGCGGTTCAGAAACAGTTTCATCCCAAGAACTTTAAACAGTCAATCAGTCCATCAAGTGCTCCTTGTAGAACTGTTTGTACTTATAAGTACAATTACCCCACTGTAAACTTGCACTACAGTTATAATATTGCACAACCTGAGCCACTTTATAAAGCGCATATTTACATATGATGACGATATCATTTTTAGGAAGAAATGCAGCAAAGTATGTTTATTATATTATACAGATAAAACTTTAACTTCATTTAAATAATCTGTATTGTTAATAATTAAACATGTGAGGATACGTTGTCACAGCGCTAGCTAGTTCACGGATTGATCCTACCTTGTGCTATATTCTTTCTGGGGCTGAGGCGACACTGGATGGATAGATGGATAGAATAATTAAACATGTACTACAAAGATACTTCAATGTTCCTTAAAAGGTTTGCAGAATCATCGTTCTAAGCTTACAGATGGCTTAACATCTATTACAGAGCTGATTGTGTGGCGATTGGGTATGTGGAGAAAGAAAAGTAAGGACAGGAATTGGATGTTAGTACATTTGTAAGAGACAGTACTGTTGCAATAATTTCATCGAAGGTCGCGCACAATCACTGCGCCACTGTGTTCCCATGTTTAATAACCTGCTTTAACTCCTATCATCATGAAAAAGATATCACATACAGTATATATCTCAGTATTTTAATCATTCAGAGAGCTGTAATATTACGAATGTAATGGATTCTGTGTCCTGTCGGAAAAAGAGAAAGAACGGAAGCACGTAGTGATTCACACACATAGAGCACATAGAAGATCAAATACAAAACAAAGCATTTAACGTGCTACTTTAGTTACGATGGGATTTGAGAGACTAGTAAATTAAATGATTTTAGGATTAAGTTTTTGATGTTCTACTTTAATGACAAAATAAATTACGTAATTAAAGTGGAAATTTTGAAATTAAAGTTGACATTTCGTGCTTTTTCCCACTCTGTGCCTTTTTTTTTGTCTGTACCCTAATAAGCTCAGATGGTGGGCTACAACTCGCCTTTTCACTGCAACTTTGATATGTGACTTCTTTCTTATTTTGGCACTGTGCGACTTTGTGAACTTGAGCTTTCGAGTTTCTCCGACACGCTATGTCACTCGATCAACTTCCTTTTGTTGTTTATACCACTGTTTAAATCAACAAATAGTACGTTTTTCCTTTGCCTCCACTTGGTATTCGCTGAAATTCTTATATTTTCCCCCGTGCTTTTCCCATTGTCTTTTCACAGAAGGCTGAGCTTAAGGGCGATTTATATTGATTTGCATATTCATAGAGGCATAATTCTGGGAGGAGTTGGGGCGGGACAGCAGGCGCGTGCACGAGTGTTACTTTTCGCGCTGATCGGGATTTATGTAGCGGAAGAACGTGGAAGTTTGTGTACGCACAGATTCCTGTATCTGGATTTTTCTGTGTGTACGCACATTCCCGCTGTTTTGCTTACGTCATGTTATAGTGCACGTTCTACGCACGCCGTTATACATGAGGCCCCTGGTGTGCTGCATACCACATATATTTGTGTAATGCATTAAGGTATAAAAGCAAACAAGTATGTGTTTTTTTAATGTTGACGCTTTTGTCATTGCTGGTTGAAATGCCAGTGTCCTCTCCATTATCTACACTATCTTGCTATCAATGTCTCTGCAAGAATTTATATTTTTTGAGTATGAATGGAAATTTATTATTGACATAAATCCTTTCTGGGTTGGAACCATGAATGCAACTATGTCACATTTCCTGATTTAGTGTGCTTTCACAAATAGATGTTTAATCCCACATTAATAAACCAGATGGGTTTTTGAATAATTGAATCCATGAACTTCGGAAAGCATCTATAGTAGGGGGGCTGGGGGGATTAGAGTTCGTAGACATCGCTTTAGGCCTCATTATTATCACAGGAGACATCTCCAATGGTGGTGTCTAATAATGTTATAAAGATTATTCAATGTTAATTAATTCAACATTGATTTAATATTGCTACAAATCATGAAGCTGCATTAAAAGCCTAAAAGTATAACTGCCTCATGATAAAATGGACTGGAATATATGTTAAACATCAAGAAGCAGTAAATCTTCACTTCACGTTGAGCGTGAGAGAATCCTTGTACAGTCACTGGAAGATGTTTTTGAGGTCCAGATCTGTAGTAGTTACAAGGATGCTAAAATTCACATCGTGTAAAGACGGTGATTTATTTTACTCTTGGCTGCCAGGGACACAGCCAGCTTTGACCCAGCATGCACACACTCACTCAGAGACACTGATAAAGAGACTCAATGCATTGATCAATAATAAAGATAATAAAGTACATATTCAATAAATTTAAAAGTTAAAATAAAAATTATTAAATTCCATGTACAAATACTACATACATGAAATCGAAAGAAACAACAGACACTACTGAGTAAACAATTAACACTTATGATAAAGTCCAATCACAGTCCGCTGCAGCAGGTGCAGTTGTCAATGGTGTGAGGAATGAAAACCCCATGAGAACAGCCCTCTGAATGAAATTCTAAGTTTTGTCCTACCAGGTTCCATTTGTAGGGTGAAGATTTGGCATGATTGGGAGTGCTTCCCAGACAAAGACATATCCAACCAAGACAAAATCACACAGACAAGCTAGCAGAGGACAGCACATATATCCAGATAGAAACTGTAATCAATGGTGGTTGTAGTTGTAATACAAACGTGTGTGATGCATAGAAACAAATATAGACAGGTGATCACAATCTTTTTCAGCATCTTTTTAACATCTTTTTAAAGAGAGTGCCTAATTCCCAGCAACTCCAGCCACACTGAATCTGTCCAATGGTAAAATATTACC
This sequence comes from Polypterus bichir lapradei, assembly GCA_026402145.1. Classification (NCBI taxonomy): domain Eukaryota; kingdom Metazoa; phylum Chordata; class Cladistia; order Polypteriformes; family Polypteridae; genus Polypterus; species Polypterus bichir. The sequence goes on along the minus strand of JANRMT010062826.1, from coordinate 1,494,767 downwards.
AGGGCTCCTGAGAGTTGTAAGAAAAATAAGCAGCGCTGCTACAAATTATTACACCAATGATTCTTTTTCTACCTTACAAATAGCAATTTGGCATATTCTAAAAAATCACTCTTCATTTTGTTTAGCTATGGTTTATCTCTTGCATTTAGTAACAATACAGTATACAAGTGTACAATAGCATTGACTTATAAAGCTTTGCTTTGATAAAAGTGAAGTTCATTTCAGAGGTCTTGTTATGTGTACATGTGGTATAGCGGGTCCACAGCTCATGTCAAAGGTCCAGTTTTAAAATAAATAACCGCCGCACTCACAATGCTTACCGAGGGGCGTGGTTGTGTGGCTGAAGCAGTTCCTGGGGAGCTAGTGATGTGGCCGTTTCTCACCTAAGTGCACAGGTGATTGCCACAGCTGCCACATTCTCTTCATAAATAGAAGCGCGAGGCGGCTAAGGGAGGAGAAGAAAAAGGAAAGAAAGAAAAGAGCCGGAGGTTGCAGGAGAGTGGGAAGCAGCGAGGAGGAGAGAGGGCCAGTGCGAGCGAGTGAGTGAAGGTTCACAGGCAGGCAACTGGACAGTTGAGCCCTAGCAGGGGTGTCTGGCAACGCTTAGGGCAGTTGGAAGTGGTCGCTTCCGCTGAGCATTTTATGAAGGAACGGGAGTGACCAGCAGAAGGACGGCTGGCCATGTAAGGCCGAGAAGACAGCGGGAGTTGGGAGGCTTGGAAGTAGAAGCCCCAACGTGAGCATCCTGGCCGTTGGGTGAAGAGCCAAGTCTCGGTCTGGAGATCACAACCGAAGCCAGGGATTGGGAAGCCTCCAGACCAGTTGAGTAGTGAGAAGGCCAGCTGCAGGAAGGGCGATTCCCCTGTTGAGAAACCTGATGGGAGAAGCAGGGGAGCTGCCAGGTAAAAGACGCCAGGCTTTGGATTTTTATAGGGACTGAGTCCAGCGTTATTTTAACCTCGTTTTAAAGGATTTTGTTTTTCTATTTATTGAATTTTTAACCTCGACTTCACAACTGTTTTAATGGATTATTTATTTAATGACTTTTGAAAAGCACTGCACTTTATTTAATTTGGACACTGTTTTGTTGTTGTTTTGATCAAAGCACTTAGCGCTTTTTTACACCATTCCCTTGCTCCATTGTAATGCCTCACTGCCGAGCTCATCAGTAACATTACCGTCGGTGACGGGTTCAAGGGTTCCCAGAAGCCAGACACGAGTGTGAAGCGAACCCACATCGTCACAGTACAGAGTGCCATGAAATCCTTATCTGCATGTTTGACCAACATGGAGCAGGCTGCTACTGTCCCCATCTGGTGTCCTGAATCATGTACAGTATGATATACAGTTGTCAATTTTCTAAAGCTGCTTATAATATAATAAAATATTAGGTGGTTTCTTTTGCATACAGTTTCACAAATGTGATGCTAAGTTTCACTTTGCATGCAATTTTGCAAATGTGAAACTCACTAAACTGTGTGTTTTGTAGTTTGAAAAGGACACGAATATTGCTACTTAAGGGTTTGACAAAACTATACACCCTGTCGCTGCATTTATCCAAAATTACCACAGTCCAGCAGCTCTAGTTTGCAAATGGGATTCAGCAAAGGCTTGACACGTCGAAATCATTCAGCAGAGAAAATATCTTCGTTTTAACAACTTTAGTAAAAATTCAAAGTAAAACAAAAAAGAGAAAATTGACATAGCAAAGAAAAGAAAAGTTCCTGTTAAGAAAAGTTCTGTTTAAAGTTTAAAATTCCTGTTTCATTTCTTTACGTTTGCTTATACAGTGTGAACGGGACCGGGCACAGACAGGCAGACATGTTGAAGTTTCACCATCACACGTTTATTTACAGTATTTACACAAGTTATTAAAGTGCACTACAAACCCCACAAGTCCCCAAAGTCCAGGCCTCTCACACACTTTTCCTTTTCTCCTTCTTCGGGCTGCCTCCGCTCTCGCTTCTCCTGCTTCATCCTCTCCTCACCCGACTCCAGCCTCGAATGAAGAGAGGCGGCCCCTTTTATCCGCACCCAGATGAGCTCCAGGTGCTTCCCGGCAATCTCCCGCCGACACACCCCGTGTGGCGGAAGTGCCGGCTGTACTCCCGGAAGCACTCCGGGTGTCCCTGCTTTTCTTCCCCCCAACACTTCCTGGTGTGGCGGAAGTGCTGAGGTCCAGGGTTCCCAAGGCATCGGGGCGCCCCCTGGCGGTGACCACAAGCCCCTACAGGGTTGGGCTTCCAAGCCCTCTACCCGTGGCCCCCAAAGCAACCAGGGTGGCGGCCCCCACGTGGTCCGAGGTGGACGCACGCCCTTTTCTGGTCCTCCAAGGCGTCCCAGCTGGGACGTCACCCCTGGCATCCCTGACAACAGTTAAACCATTTCTAAATGTTATAAAGTCATTTCTAAACGTTGCTATACCATTTCTATGATGTAAATGTCCTTCAGTCCCTGCTAGCACTCACACTTCTTCTAAACAGCAACTGACTCAATTAACATACTGTGTCTTAGTTTTAGCAAGAAAGTTCTATCTTTTAAAAAACTTACAGGTGGTAAAAAAAAAACTATACCATCGTCTATGACTATGAAAGAAAATGATATTCTCTTCAAATTAGGCAAACACTAATATGAGTTTTAAGACTGGATCTTAAACACGCCTTTTGGACCCTTATATTTCTCAGAAAAGTGTCTAGATGAACAGACAGAAGCTGTATTTTGTAAATTTGGTGTAGCTCAACACAATCCATGATGGAGCAAAATGTTACTCCAAATCTTCAAACTAAAGAAACAATAAATCTGTTATTCAAATTAAATTAAAAGACAAAACTGTACTTGTAGCCAGTGCAAAACTTTCTACCTGGTGATAATGTCATCCTCTCACCAGCCCTCGCACACTCTTGCTGTTTGTTGTCCCCAATTACAACCCTTCTGCCTGATGGTAAAACACATGCACATTTTGTGAAAATCAGTTCAGCTGTTCTTGAATGATTAGCATAACAAACAAACACACAAATAAACAGTTTATGGTTTTATTTATACAGAGAAGTGTGGCTGGGAGAATGTTACATATCCAAAGCGGCTGGTGTATCAAACTGTTCTTAAAAAACTGAAACATTTTAGTACAAGAAGCCTGCAAACATTAGCTTTGTGAAGGTCCAAGTATAGCAGACAGTTTTGAATCTTGACATTGAAAAGTAGTCAGTCCTTAAATTGCTAAGCAGAGAGAACCAGGGCCTTTACAATGAAATCTAGTGTGGCTCATTGCCATTAAATATAGCAAGTGACAATTGTCTTTCAGCAATTAACTGATACAGGTTCCTGGAAGAGGCGGGCAGCCTGACGTTATGTGCTTGAGAGTTCCAAAGCACGCAAGTCCCAAACAGTTCCAAAAATGCCATTAAAACTATGCTAGTATCACAGAGGGGGCAGCACGGTGGCGCAGTGGGTAGCGCTGCTGCCTCGCAGTTAGGAGATCTGGGTTTCCTTCCCGGGTCCTCCCTGCGTGGAGTTTGCATGTTCTCCCCGTGTCTGTGTGGGTTTCCTTCCACAGTCCAAAGACATGCAGGTTAGCCGCATTGGCAATTCTAAATTGTCCCTAGTGTGTGTGCTTGGTGTATGTGTGTGTGTGCGCCCTGCGGTGGGCTGGCACCCTGCCCGGGGTTTGTTTCCTGCCTTGCGCCCTGTGTTGGCTGGGATTGGCTCCAGCAGACCCCCGTGACCCTGTAGTTAGGATATAGCAGGTTGGATAATGGATGGATGGATAGTATCACAGAGGGCAATAAAGAATCTATATAAATAAAAAAATGTATTACTCAGAATGTTTGTAGAATTAAAAAATCATGAGAAGAACATGAGGGCACAAAAGGCAATGCCTTAAAAAAGCAATACCAAAAGCAAACAATGTCCCAATCATAAATCCGAAGAGAAGTCGAAATACAGAGCAACACGGTAAAACAATCCAATAAATTGCAAAGCATGGAAAGAATCACAATAAACCCCATTAAGTCCCAAGTGCATTCAAATGAACCTCAAGGAAATGTGGGTTGCTTAAGGCCTAAGGCAGCCCCTTGTGGTGATGCGGAAGTGGCCCCATCTCTTGAAGAACCACATACAAAACACAAGGAACACAGCACATACTTCAGGAATAAAGCAAATAATTAACAAAAGCAACATTAACATAAATAAATAACTAAAAAAATATCGAAAAAGACATAAAACAAGGATTTGAACCCCAGCAAGGGGAGGAAGACTGTCTGAGATACAGCTTCTGGCTACAGAACAAAGCGCCATCATGTTTTCACGTATGTATGGTTCGCTGGTTCCTCATTCCATGGTCAGTGGGTGACAGTGTGGCATAGTCCCCCACAGTAACAAAAATCAGCATCCTTAAGATGACACCAAATCCAAAAACTGAAGATACTAAAGGGGGTAAAATATCTGCTTATAAGCACCCTAAAGGCTTGAAAAAGTTTTTAAAAGAGCCCAGAATCATATTACTGTTTTGTCCACCTTCATAAAATCAAATCCTGACTTAATTAATGTTCCCTAAAGCTACATTTGTTATCAAATCTGGTTGTAATAAAGATTTTATTTTATCATCAATAAACTGAAGCTGCCCATTTGTCCTAAGTGGTCTAAACTATCCTTCATTTTCTAATTTATTAAAGAACATTTAAGTTTTTTAATACACCAGTGGTATACGCTATTTTATTTTGTGAAGTGCGAGCTTGCTGCTAAGTTCATTTTAGCTCTTCTATCGGAGTCACCCCCTTACACCTTTTAAGGAAGGCTGTTGGTTTGGGACCGTCTAACACTCACTCCCTATTGGCTTGGTGTTTCAAATTCCCTCTCTTCAATCCTGTTTGTTCAGGTTACTCTTTGTCCTAATATTTTCATTTTCCTGGGCCTTTCCACACTCTCTTTCAGCCAAATCCATCTGAGAAACCATCAGTGCCAAGCTAGCCCTGGCCCCTTGCCGGAGAGCCCCCTTTTCTGTTTCTGTTGACTCTCATACATGTAAAAAAAAAATTCTATTACATTTACATTTATTTGCTTAGCAGATGCTTTCATCCAAAGTGACTTACAAAAGGGTCCACATATTTAAGTTAACATCAATCTGCAGGAATGTTTAGGAACAAGTAATAGCTGCTTCACCAACTGAAGCCACAGGTCCGCCACGCCCTCGACCCTCTGCAGTTCGCATACCAGGAGAAGGTGGGAGCGGAGGATGCCATCATCTATATGCTACACCGATCCCTCTCCCACTTGGACAGAGGCAGTGGTGCTGTAAGAATTATGTTTCTGGACTCCTCTAGCGCCTTCAACACCATCCAACCCCTGCTCCTTAGGGACAAGCTGATAGAGATGGGAGTAGATTCATACCTGGTGGCATGGATCATGGCTGTCTTACAGACAGACCTCAGTATGTGCATCTTGGGAACTGCAGGTCTGACATTGTGGTCAGCAACACAGGAGCACCGCAGGGGACTGTACTTCCTCCGGTCCTGTTCAGCCTATATACATCAGACTTCCAATACGACCCGGAGTCCTGCCACATGCAAAAGTTCGCTGACGACACTGCTATTGTGGGCTGCATCAGGAGTGGGCAGGAGGAGGAGTATAACAACAACAACAACATTTATTTATATAGCACATTTTCATACATAAAGTAGCTCAAAGTGTTTTACATAATGAAGAAAAGAAAAATAAAAGACAAAATAAATTAAAATTATACAACATTAGTTAACATAGAAAAGGAGTAAGGTCCGATGGCCAGGGTAGACAGAAAAAACAGAAAAAAAACTCCAGACGGCTGGAGAAAAAAAAAAAAAAAATCTGCAGGGGTTCCAGGCCACGGGACCACCCAGTCCCCTCTGGGCATTCTACCTAACATAAATAAAACAGCCCTCTTTGTAGTTAGGGTTCTCACGGAGTCACTTGATGTTGATGGTCATACAGACTTCTGGCTTTTATTCCATCCATCAATGTTGGAACATCACGGTGCTTTGAGTAGATGGTGGTGGCGTAAGCCACCACCAAAAGGACACCGGAAAAGGAAACAGAAGAGAGAGTAGAGTTTGTACAGATTTTAGAGCCACCATGAATAGTTATTATAATGAGTTGGATATACAGAGTATCAGGATTTTAATTACAGTGAAGTTATGAGATGCCATGTTAATATAATGTGTTTTCAGCAGTGTTTTAAAGTGTCCACCGTATCAGCCCGGCGAATTCCTATTGGCAAGTTATTCCAGATTTTAGGTGCATAACAGCAGAAGGCCGCCTCACCACTTTTAAGTTTTGTTCTTGGAATTCTAAGGAGATACTCATTTGAGGATCCGAGGTTACAATCAGCATAGCTGTGGTAGCTCACGTTGTGCCCTGAGATAATCTGACCTAACAGAAGCATGTAGATCAAAAAGAGCAATGAACCCAGGATAGAGCCTTGTGGAACACCATATCGGATATCATGTGTCTTTGAGTTGTAATTACTACAACTAACAAAGAATTTTCTCCCTGCCAAGTAGGATTCAAACCAATTTAAGACACTGCCAGAGAGGCCCACCCATTGACAAAGGCGATTTCTAAGAATATTATGATCAATGGTGTCAAATGCAGCACTCAGATCTAAGAGGATGAGAACAGATAAATGGCCTCTGTCTGTATTCACCCGCAAATCATTTTCTACTTTAACAAGTGCAGTTTCTGTGCTGTGATTTGTTCTAAAACCCGACTGAAATTTATCAAGAATAGCATGTTTATTTAGGTGGTCATTTAACTGCATAATGACTGCCTTCTCCAGAAGTTTACTTAAGAAAGGCAGGTTAGAGATGGGTCTAAAATTTCAAGAGCTGAGGGGTCAAGATTATGTGTTTTAAGTAGGGGTTTAACTACAGCAGTCTTAAGACAGTCTGGGAAGACCCCCGTATCTAATGACGAATTTACTATGTCAAGAACATTATCAATTAGCACACCCGATACTTCTTTGAAAACATTTGTTGGTATTGGGTCAAGGACGCAGGTGGAAGGTTTTAATTGAGATATTATTTTTTGTAAATCAGGTAAATCTATCCTAATGAAAGAGTTTAATTTGTTTATAACAGAATGCTGGGGTTTAGGAGGATACTTAGTGTTGGGGAGATATACTATTGTCTTTCAAATATCATTAATTTTTTGGTTGAAAAATACAGCAATAGCCTCACAGGTTTTACTGGAAGTACTTAGGAGGCATTCCTTTGTGTTACCTGGTTTAGCAGACGATCAATCGTAGAGAATAAGACTCTGGGATTACTAGCATTGTTATTTATAATCTTAGAGAAATAATAGCGTCTCTCAAGACAGACTGTGTTATTGTATTCTGTTATTTTAACCTTCAATATCTCATAATGGATAGTTAGTTTAGTCTTCCTCCATTTACGCTCATCTCTACGGCATGCTCTCTTTAAATCATACACTCTTTGGGTCTTCGATGGTATAATAATGCTAGAAGATTTTTTCACTGTTTTTTCAGGTGCAACTATGTCAACAGCAGCTCTCACTTTAGTATTAAATCTTTCCACCTTACTATTTACATTATCCTCGCTATTATAGTTGGCACTATAAACGGACTGATTGCTTAGAATGTTTGTAAGTTTTAAAGCTGCTGTTGAGTCAAAGAAGCGTTTTTTAACAATATGCTTCTCATGGGTGTTTTCTATCATTATTTCTATCACTAATCACTAAGTCTAGAGTATGACCTGCTTTATGTGTAGGCTGATTAACGAGCTGTCTCAAATCAAAAGAGCCCAGGAGGTCCAGAAATTCTTTTACTTTTGGGTCACACTGATTATCTGTATGAAAATTAAAGTCGCTAACTATTAGGAGTGTGTCATAGTTCGTAATTAAAATTGACATTAAGTCAGAGAATTCCTCAAAAAAAGACGCATTGAATTTTGGAGGTCTATACACGGATAATACTAGAACGTGAGAATCTCCATGGATAACAATGGCGAGAAACTCAAAGGACTTGAACTTACCAAAACTGACATCTTTACATTTTAACCGGCTCAAGTAAATGTTTGCCAAACTGTAATCCGGAGGCCAAGATTCGATTAAAACAGCCGCCCCTTCTGAGCTAAGCCATGTTTTACTTGCAATAAAATCTATTTTTTTATCACTAATAAGATCGTTGATAAAAAACGTCTTATTAGTTAGAGATCTAACATTTAATAGTGCCATATTTAGTGTTTCGGAGGGGCAGAGATGAATACTATATGCGTTATTGATATTTGGAACAGGAACTAAATTATTTTTATTAGCGCCATTCTGTGTGTATTTTTTGTTTAATCTGTAATTTGTTTTTATAGTTTTAATACATTGTTCCTCTGAAATATATAGTATAGGAACCTAATCAAGGACTTTGTTAAATGGTGCGACTCAAACCACTTACACCTCAACACCAGCAAAACCAAGGAGCTGGTGGTGGATTTTAGGAGGACCAGGCCCCTCATGGACCCCATGATCATCAGAGGCGACTGTGTGCATAGGGTACAGACCTAGAAATACCTGGGAGTGCAGCTGGATGATAAATTGGACTGGACTGCCAATATTGATGCTCTGTGCAAGAGAGGACAGAGCCGACTATACTTCCTTAGAAGACTGGCGTCCTTCAACATCAGCAATAAGATGCTGCAGATGTTCTATCAGACGGTTGTGGCGAGTGCCCTCTTCTACGCGGTGGTGTGCTGGGGAGGCAGCATAAAGATGAAAGACGCCTCACGCCTGGACAAACTGGTGAGGAAGGCAGGCTCTATTGTAGGCACAGAGCTGAACAGTTTGACATCCGTGGCAGAGCAACGGGTGCTGGGCAGGCTCCTGTCAATCATGGAGAATCCACTGCATCCACTAAACAGTATCATCTCCAGACAGAGGAGCAGCTTCAGCAACAGACTGCTGTCACTGTCCTGCTCCACTGACAGACTGAGGAGATCGTATGTGAGTATGTGAATTTCTCCTTTGAATTAATAAAGTATCTATCTATCTATCTATCTATCTATCTATCTATCTATCTATCTATCTATCTATCTATCTATCTATCTATCTATCTATCTACAGTTTTATAGGACAAGGATAATCTACCTTTCCTTGCACTCTTGGCATTGAGGATTAAAGAAAAATCTGATCCCAACAAAATAGCCAGGCCAACAATAACAAAAAAAAACTGTGACACAAATTATCATTTAAGATTTAACTTATATTAAACAATCATTTAGTGTGCATAGCCTCTGCCTGGTGACACTCATAGAATACTAGCAGGGTGAAAGCTCCTATAGCTATTGTGGTAGAAATGTAATATCCATTTAAAAAAAGAAACATCCCCTAACAGGACAAATCAGTTATCAAGCAGGAGAAAAGCGGTTCATTGATCTTTTAATTAATCCTCGGCCAAATGCCTTAGAGGGAGCCTTCTTCAAAAGCAGTCTGTTACAGCATGGCCAGAGAAAACAAAAAATAGAGGTTCATTTTATAAATTCTTAATTTACATACAGTGTCAATCAAAGGACATATTTACTCTGGTTGGTGCGTTGGTTTACACCCAAATGACTTACATAAAATAAATGTCTGTTATATTATATTCTGGTTCTTCTTATACCTTTGAGTTAAGCCACCACCCTTGAACTTTCTGTGCATATAACAATTGTCCATTCTGATTCTTTACAGGACATCTGCTAATTTCTTAGTCATCTTTCAGTACATTTTGTTGTTCACTTCACCTTTATCTGGTTTCCTGAAATACCTGCAATTTTTTCTGACATTTATGAACCCTTTATGCTATTTCTTTAAGATGAAAGCTATGTTACCCTGAAATTATTCTTCCACACTATTTGAATATAGCTATAGTCAGAATACTCTTTCACTTTCTCTTTCTTTCTACTAGCTGAAGTGCCTGCTGTGCTCTTTCTGTTGTTTTCTCCAAATGCAATCGGATTGTGCAGAAGTTTGAAGGGTAATGATATTGTGATCTTTCTGGTTTAAACCCCTTCTTGTTATTGACTGACAATATTTTGCCCCCGCCCCAGTACTTTAGCATCGCTGTATAATTCAACCTTGTTGGTTGTCTTTTCCTCCTCCTGACCCATTAAAACCCTTCCCTCATGTCAAGACACGCCATTATGTCAAAGTAAAGTCAAGTCGAATCATTTTTGTATGGCACTTTTCACTGAACGCACTGTAAGTCCATGCATCCATTATCCAACCCGTTATATCCTAACTACAGAGTCACAGGGGTCTGCTGGAGCCAATCCCAGCCAACACAGGGCACAAGGCAGGAATCACACCCCAGGCAGGGTGCCAGCCCACCACAGATGCACTGCAAGTTTACATGGAAAATACAATTTTGAACTTTACAAACTATAACATGCACACACATAAACATACAGGTTCATTTAAACACACAGTAAATTAATCAAATCCAATCTGAAAAATACAAAAATGTTACTAACAATATCCACTGATATGATGGTAGTGATATGGCCAGCTGACAATGGAGAAGAAGAAAGCAAAAATTCCAGTCAGCAGCATTTATGTAGAAAATAAACCTTTGGGGATCGATAGGCAAATGGGACAAAAAAATCAAAGGCAAAGTCAGACACAGTCTGACACCATGACAGTTACAGTACTGGGGGCCTTAATGAACTGGCCACTCATACCCTTGGCATTCTGCAGTATTCTTTAAGTTTACTCTGAGTCATGTAATGTGATAAAAAGATCTTTTCATTCTTGGATTCTAAAATGTAATAAGAAAAGCTAATCAGCAGCTCTAATTAGGGTATGCTAAACTAACGTAGTGGATCTTCAGCCTGGATTTAAGATCTGAGATCAAAGAGGGTCTCTTATATAAGCAGGCGATGGAGTTACATGTTTAGCCTCTCACTGTTCTGTAATTAACCCTGGGAATCCATACTAGACAGGAATCTTTAAGTTTTACACGTGTGCAGGAAGATTTTAAAGTCAGCCCTAAGCTGAACTGGAAGTGAACGTAATGACTCAAGAACTGGAATTATGTGTTTGAACTTTCAGTTCTAGTAACGGTTATTGCAGCAATAGTTTGGATTTACTTAAAGCTGCATATTGAGTAGTAAACTCTACTAGAATTGTATATGAATTAATTCATCAGTATTTTTCATATTCTGTTTTTAAGGTAGTAAAAAATAATTAAAATGGTACTCCGAGTTGCTACATTAGGAATTTTAGTTTAACTTTCTTTTTTGCTTTTTTAACATACTGCAATTATAACATTACAGTACTTTAATTTCAAGTATTTCGATTAGAGAAATATAAGGAGAGCACGGTGCTCTGGGCATAATTCAAGTACATTATTTTTGCAGTATTCATTCACAAATTGACAAATGCAAATTGACACATGAAGGTGGGGTAGAAGGGATTAATATTAATGGAGCTCTAACACCTAGAAACCCTTTATTAAAAAAATATATATATACTAGCAAAATACCCGCGCTTCACAGCGGCGAAGTACTGCCTTAAAATTTTTATTAAGAAGAAAATTAAACCTTTTTAAACTGAGGGAAAATATGCCAATAATTATTTGTTAAGGATCTCTTTGTATACCATGTTGTCAGTTCGGCCCTCCGGTTGTAACATGACCAAGCTGTGTGCTGAGCTTACTCTTGAGCATGCAACGTACAGTTGGCCATGTAAAAGCAATCTAGCCTCAAATCTCACAGCTTGGATTGCTGCTGTCATAATCGGTTTGAGTTTCATGGTTTGTTTCAATTACGACAGTATTTGCAGGACTTGTCTTGAAGTGACATTCGGCATCTGTCAAGCGTTGTAAGCTTACAACCGGTTTCATCGATAACTTCACATCCAGCTTTTGAGAGTTTAAACATTCATAAACATCAAAGTGTCCACTACTGAAATCATCACCTGTGAATCTAAGATGTTTCAGAGGCATTGGCGGTTGTCGAAAGGTGTAAAATATTTGACCATTTTGGTACACTTGAAAGTGGAAGCCATCAACTCACATGCAGAACCATAGGTGAAGGGCTTAAGCATTTCACTCTTCTAGTGCTCCTGTGTAGTATAATTATCTCCTGTACCGTCATCAGTCCACACCTTGAACCTGTCCCAGTCATTCAATACATAAGACACAATGTTCCTCCGGATATCAAGAGTGAGCCTGATATGGCCGTGCAATATGTAACAAAGAGAATGGAAAAGGCAGGTGCCATCTCCGGGCATGGAAACCATTCAGTAAGTGACAGTTTTTTGATCGATGGTGATCACCTCGATAGACATGTTAATGGGGGTACGATTGGAATGATAAAGGAAATGGGTACCTGAACAATGTAAAGTAAGTCTAAAATACCTACACAATAACTATAATCGTAATAAATGAACAATAAAACAGCGGAGAAGCCATGGATTAAATAAAAAGGCTGTAGTTATCAGCAGGGAGACGTGAATCCCGTGGCAAAGCAAGGAAGGGAATGTAGAGACCAGAGCAACGGACAGCCCTATATAGGCAGGCAGCCAACAACGTGGGAGGCGTTGGGATGGAGGACCCAACGCTGCCTCACTCGGTGACCAAGCTGCAGGCTATGGACGTACATATGTACGCAAGTAGGATTCAGTTAGCGTTGGGAACCCGCGTACCAAATTTCTTGAAGATGGGCCCATAAGTAACAAAGACCGCTGGAAAGTTCAATATGGAGGCTGACAGTGGCGTCATACCACCGAAATAAGTACGTACATTGGTTTCGGTTAGCGCAGGGAAGCCGCCTACCAAATTTCGTGAAGATGGGCCTATAAATAAGAAAGTTCAACATGGCGGACGTTGTCGACCGTTATGACCGTTACGCGTAGAATTTCGAAATGAAACCTGCTTAACTTTTGTAAGCAAGCTGTAAGGAATGAGCCTGCCAAATTTCAGCCTTCTACCTACACAGAAAGTTGGAGAATTAGTGACGTTGGAAAGTTCAATATGGCGGCTGACAGTGGCATCATACCACCAAAATAAGTACATACATCAGTTTCGGTTAGCGCAGGGAAGCCGCCTACCAAATTTCGTGAAGATGGAGCCATAAATAAGAAAGTTCAAAATGGCAGGCGTTATCGACCGTTATGACCGTTACGTGTAGAATTTCGAAACGAAACCTGCTTAACCTTTGTAAGTAAGCTGTAGGAATGAGCCTGCCAAATTTCAGCCTTCTACCTACACGGGAAGTTGGAGAATTAGTGATGAGTGAGTGAGTGAGTGAGTCAGTGATTATTAGTATAGATACATACATACAGTATACAGTATATATACCATCTATACTCATGTTGTAGCGGGACCGCATAGTGTTAAACGTCAGTTCTGAGTGCGTCTCGTTTCATTGTCCCGTTTGCTGTTTGTATGTGTATCAGTTAATGCCGTCCCCGTAAAGGAGGACGGATGATGGAAGGAGACAACAGCCGCAAACCTGGAAAACACCTGTTCTTAATTAATCAATCACAGCCGTCACAGACTATTTAAGTAATCAGAAAAAAGGAAAGAAGAAGGAGAAAGGAGACCATTTTGTTTCAACCACGTTTCAACTTGCTTGCTGTTTTTTCACATCGCTCCTTTTCACCAGTTTGCTTTTCATTTTGCCGGACTGTCTTTCAACCTCCATCTGCTGAGACCCCGGGGTCGATTCACCATCCACCATATGCCGAGGCATCACGGTGAGGTTGCTCCAAACGCCGGGAAAATCAAACAACGCATTTACCGCTAGTTCAGTCATCCGTTTTCAGGACAGTTTTCTAACCGGACTCAAATTCACAATCATTCAGTTTATCAGTCATTTTGTTATTTGTGTTGTGTGTCATATGTTGCAGGGGCAAGGGAGGGTTTTTGTTGTATTTATATTTGGTGGTGTCTTGTTGTTGCTGGGGTCGAGGGATATTTATATCTGTTTTTTATTTTTTGCATGTCTTGTTTCATTTAATACATTTAATCCGTTTAATTTTACATCCTGTTTTTTGTGTACTTATATTTACACCGTCGATTGTGGGGAAAAGTTTAATTGGTTAGAAGTACGGCTTGATAGTTAGATTATTTCTCAGTAAATTATCCAGGCCACAGGTCTTGGAGGTGTAGCTGCCGGCTGGGTAAAGGGGTCGGCCGTTACAACGTTTAAGTTCTCCCGCAGATAAGTCAGGGCTTGATTTTACCATATAATTTCCGGTATTTTATAAGGTCGGTCGTATAAGTCGAATGTGGAAAACTCACACTATTGGTCCAAGAGATTATGATACACTGACGCCCACCTGAGAGAGGAACCACAGGGTACATTTTTTCTATGTATTGTGCCTACATGACCACATGGTAATACCTGAACTATTCCAAAGCGACGTTTGCACTATTTTGTGTTTTTTGTGTCTCATACACGTTTATTATAACAGCATCCCTTATCTATGATGTGCTAAACCCACTTCTGTTGCCTCTGCAGGCCAAATACGGCTGATTTAACATCAGTGTCACTTCCTGTATCAGTACCAAGACAAATGTCACTTCTGGTTCTGGTGTCAAGAACAACATTACTTCTGGTTTGGGCCTCAGATGACATTACTTCCAGTTTTGGCTTTTACAGCTGCCATCATTTTGCCACTCAAATCAGTTCAGTCTGGAACTCAATGTATACATATCCCTATTTCAAAACCCTTTTGCAGCCATGAAAAATATATGGGTGGCTGTCCCAAACCTTTTTCTTATGTTGAGACTTCCATATATATTAACTGTGACAGATGGTCAACAGCATTACCCAGCTGGGACACCGGCTGAGTGGAAGGACCAAGGAAGAGACTGTTTTCAGGACATTTTTTCTTTCCCAAGATGCTAGAGGGCAGCACCCCTGGGTTGCTATAGCACCACAGATCCCTGCAGGTCATGTCAGGACTTGTAATTTGGAACAGCTCTCTTTGGCTCTTTGGGTGCCACCAGGGGGTGCTGCAGGTGCTGTGGGTCCTTGGAGGAACCTCTTCCACCAGACTCAGAAGTGCAGCCGGAAGAAGGTTGAGAAACGCCTGGAGCACTTCCAGCTGTGCTACAAAAGGAGCTGCCTCACCACCAATCAGGGAGTCAGAGTCAGGTGGTGGAGGACAAAGCTTGTGAGGAGGAGTGGAGGCAAGGAAGAGAGAGAGAAAGAGAGAGAAAGAAGAAGAAAGGACTGTGTTTAATTATATTGGTGCTTTGTACTGTGCTGTGTAGTGGGGAGTGAAGGAAAGCACTTCCCCACTGAAGAATAAACGTGTCTTCTGTGTTGAACTTGTGTCTTAGCCTGTCTGTGTCAGGGTTGAGGCAGCTGCATGCCCCCTGGTGGAGCACAAAATACATGTATGCACACATGTGTGAATAGGAGGAAGCTGAGTGGACTGAAAGAAGGTAATTCCATGCTAGGCCAGGGGGTGGCAGGGTGCGCTAAATTTTCCCCTGTTTTCTCTGCAGACCAAATACTGAAAAATCTGTCTGATTTGTCTTCAAAGACATCACTTCTGGTTCCAGTGCCCAAAAGATTAATGTTCAACCGCCCGAAAGATGCCATTTCCAGTTCTGGCACCCCCGAAAGATGTCACTTCTGGTTCCGGCGCCATCTGGAAACATCACTTCCAGACTTGGCATCCAAGATGACATTACTTCTGGGATCTGGTCTATAAAGACACTATTTTACCTTAACAAATCAGTTCAACTTGAGAACTTGACCTGTGCACTTCAGTGCTAATCTAAACCTTTGCAGCCAGGTATATATATATTGTAACTGATGGCTTCCCTGTTTTACAATGGTTCCCCGGATTCCCACAGGGCACCATGGGACTTGTAGTTTGGTATCTCCACCCTGTTGGGTGACTTGGGTGTCACCAGAGGGTGCTGTGAATGAACTATCTGCCTGACTCGGAAGTGCTGGCAGCCATGTGGGCGGAAGAGCAGAAGCACTTGGACAATATAGAACCACCTTAAGCACAGTCAGCGAGCCAGAGTCGGGTGGAAGGTGTACAATGCTTGCTGGGAGGTGTGGAGGAGAAAAGAAAAGGAGAGGAAAAAAAAAAGAATAATTGTGGATGATTGTCTGTTTACTTGTGGCTGTGGTGCTACGGGCTAGAGAGCCTTGTGAAGAGCCTAACAAAAATAAACCCACTCTTCCGGCTTTTAACTTGTGTCTGTCTATTGGGTTTGAGGAGCAACAGCGCCCTCTAGTGTTCACTATATATATTTCAAAATCTACAACAAATACATTATCAGTAGGCATTCGTCCATCTCGAAAGATGATGTTTGCGCTCTGGAATGATCTTCAGTTGTGTTTTTGGGAGCAGCGTCTGGAGTGACTCAGCAGTCCGATCCTAGATCGACAGTCTCTTCTACAGTGGCTGCAGGTGAAGCTGGATGGGGGACCCGAGTCCTGTTTCTGCTGTCTCATTTTTCTCCTTTGCCTTCTGGTTTCCATCTGTTGACTGCGATGTTGCTCACCCCTCTTGATGCCTTCATGGACAGTCTGGTGCCAGGCGTTCCGGTCATCAGCAAGCTGTTCCCAACTGTCAGGGTCGATGCCAGTCAGCTTGAGATCGCGTTTACAAACATCTTTGAAGCGAAGATGTGGGCGACCAATGGGGCGATGTCCTGCGGCCAATTCACCATACAGAATGTCTTTGGGTATGCGTCCATCTTGCATTCTATGCACGTGGCCCAGCCAACGTAAGCGTCTTTGGCATAGAAGGAGGTGTATGCTCAGTGAGCTGGCTTGATCAAGCACGGCAGTGTTGGTGACTTTGTCTTGCCACGTGATGTTGAGGATGCGTCGGAGGCAGCGAAGATGGAAGCTCTCGAGGCAGTCTTCCTGCCGGGCGTAGGTGGTCCAGGCCTCACTGCCATACAACAGAGTGCTGAGAACGCATGCATGATATACCTTAAGTTTGGTATTCTGTGTTAGATGGTTATTGGACCACACACGTTTGCTCAGCCTGGCCATGACGCTGGCTGCTTTGGCGAGCCTCTTGTCAATCTCGTTGTCGAGAGACAAGTTGCTGGTAATAGTGGAGCCCAGGTATATGTATTTATCAGTGGTCTCCAGCACTTCATTGTCGATGGTGATAGAGGGTGGAGCAGAGATGTCTTGACCCATGACGTTGGTCTTCTTGATGCTGATTGTCAATCCGAATTCCCTGCATGCCTGGGCAAAGCGGTCCATTAGCTGCTGGAGGTGTTCCTCTGTATGTGACATTAGGGCAGCGTCATCAGCAAACAGCATGTCCCTGACAAGGACAGTGCGAATCTTGGTCTTTGCTCTTAGCCTGGCCATATTCAGCAGCTTTCCGTCACTCCTGGTGTGTAGGTAAACACCCTCGGCAGAGCCCTTGAAAGCAAAGTTTAGCAGCATTGAGAAGAAAATGTTGAATAAAATAGGTGCTAGGACACAGCCCTGCTTGACGCCACTTTTGATTGTGAAGGGTTCTGAACTGTCCCCGTCGTAACAAATACATTATAATTATAATAAAAATACACACAGCAATGGGCAAAAAACGACGTAGCTCACACTGTAAAGCAAGCAAGCTTTCCTTCCACAGATTAAGCTAAACTTTCTATCAAATATTGATATTTGTTTCCTTCATTAGCTACACACATTAATTAACATTACATGTACAATAGTCAGAGATGACTTAACTTGATATTAAAATAAAACTGGCAGTGTTGAGAATTTTGATCAAGGATCAATATGCTGCATTATTAGTTCTGTGCTCTTAGTTATGAAAGGTTTAGGCCTGAAACAACGTTAAAAGGACACCATTTATTTTGTTAGAGAGGCCTCTTGCCTACCTGTCCTTCTTACTTGCCTTGTTTTGAGTTTCCGCAAGGCAAGCTGTGAGACGAGGTCGTCATGCTCTGGGAGGAAGCAAGCAGGCAAACCTTGTTTTGAATAAATGCAGGAGCAGAGCTTTTTTAAGACTAAACAAACTGCATGATCTCAATTTAATTGTTAAGTTGGGAGTTGATTAGCAACTGAAAGGCCTTTGACCTTAACAGCCCAGGATTTGGCCTTAAGAATAAAGGAAGGGGTAATCAGGTGATGCTTATCTCCGGATGACAAATATGTCCTGCCAGCAAAAATATTGTTATTGAAAGAAGACTGCTATGGAGATGTCTTCAGGGGCAAGAATATTGTTATGAGAAGGTCTGGAACAGGGGTGTCTACACTTTTTCGGCTTGCGAGCTACTTCTAAAATAACCGGGTCGAAATGATCTACCTACATTAAAAATTATATATATATATATATATATATATACTGAGTATACTTTATACATAAAATGTATGTTGTCGTACCTTGCATAACTGAATAACCTTCATGGCACAATAACAATTCAATACATTTATGGTCACCACAGTATTTGGATTTAACAATCTTCATGTGGGAAAAGGCTGACTCGCATAAATAAGTAGAGCCGAATAATGCAGTCAAGGAGCTTTTGAATTCAGCCGAGTGAAAAATGACGGCTGTCCGATTAACTGCGATTTTAATTCCCCCTCCTTTTTCTTTCTCAGATCGCTTTTCGGAAGGACGTCAGTCGTAGTTTATATAAACAGATCGAAAGTGCCTTTCCACATTTTCCTTCTTTGGAATAGCAATGATAGATTGACAGATCAGACAAACGCACTTCGATTGTGACATTGTGAGAGAAAAAAAAGTCCTCTTCCAATTACACAAAGCCCATAAAAACATTTTTTTTTAAATCCCTTCTTTAGTTGATATTACTTTGGAAGGCTAACTAGATCACAGCCAGAGTTTTGCAGTAGCTCGCGCGTTTGATCGTGTGCGCGTGATGACCAGTGTCTTAGAAGAAAAGAAATCTCAGACTGGCTGCCTTGTATGTCAATCAAGTGGCAAATGTACGGAAGCTCTGAACCGCACAGTGAAAAAAATTATGGGATAACCCTTATCTCGTACGTACGTGAAAATATCTCGTACGTACAAGATACTTTCACGTACGTACGAGATGTTTTCACGTACGTACGCGATAAACTTAGATTAAAATATTACAAAAGTGTGCTTCGGGGCTTCCTAATTACGACCTTACCAAGGCTGTGGCGCTTCAGTTTGACGTCACTTCCAGCGCTTGTAGCGCGTTGATATAAAAAAGCAGACGGATGGGCTTTTATTTATTAAAGGAGTGTGGGATGGTTAGATTTGGGTTTAACAGCAGCATGCAATAACTACGTCAGGTAATTCCCAGAACGTCAGTCACGAAATGCCCATCGCATACCCCATTACACTATGGTTAAGAGTAGGCTTGTGGGAGGGTAAGGGTTTAGTTTACAGGTATTCGTCTGCACACTCGTACGGAGCACCGGAGGAGATATGGTGTTTTGTTTCTTCCTGGGAAACAATTTAGTACAACTTACTATCTCGTGCCCACCACTTACCATAGCCTGCGCACCAGGTTCTTTAAAGTCGCACCTGCCAATATTGCGTGTGCGCCGCATTCTTTCAGATGAGCACCGAATGCCGTCGCGTGCTACTGTACATCATTTTCTGGAAACAGGAAATATCACTGAACAGTCTGATGTTTTCCTCACACAGTTACAGTCCACAGAAATGAATATTGGCAGGTTTATAAAGGCAGGCTATGCATTCAAGCCCAGATCGTTAAATCCGCGAAGCAGCACCGCTAACCAATGCACTAATTTATAGTAAAATGAAATTACATTAGTTAGCCATTTACTTTCTAGCCCGCAGCTTGTTATTCGCACAAGTTACGAAAGGAATTCATATTTCACGTATTTAGTGCGTGTGAAGTTTACCCAGTTCAATGCGGGTTCACTAATTTAATTCTCTGGTAAACCTGGCACACTCGATCGCATATCTGAACTAATGAACTGTGGGATTTAACGTGCATCTAAAGAGTTAAATCCAAATCGGGCCACTGTAACTCCTGCTGTTTTCAGACAAGAAATGTACCCTTGCTAAAAAGCCAAACTTGAATATCCTAGTGAAATCCACTGGCCAACCTGGCACACTGGGTCACCCGTTGCATTGTGCAAAATGAACTGCGATCTTTAAAAGTACAGCAGAGATCTAAATCGGCGGATTTTTAACGTAAGGAAATTCATTGACTAACTTGCCCTGTTATCGGTGATTCGAAGAAGACACTTTCTTTCAGTTGACTGTGATATATAATATGCGCTCTAAAGAGTAAAATCGATTTGGATCTCTTTAATTTATATATATATATATAATATTTAGATATATTTTTGTTAAATGCAGTTGAATTTTGCCCAGACCAAACCGACTATAGTCAAATTGACTAGTAAATTTAGCATACATCTGTCTTCATATAAACGGTACAAGACTGATTGTAATATTGAAGTCACACTCTAAATTGTTAAATCACTTTGGCTCACTTTCATTTTACAGTTCTGTAACAAGAGAGACTGCAGTTAGATTTTGACACCCAAATGCGGATACAAGTCCTTTTTTTCTAGCAAAGTTTACACATTTCCATATTAGCAACAAGTCGGACTCCGCTGTTTAAGGGGCAATCAGGTTAAATAACCATCCGTGCCTCTGATATGTAATAAAACTGAAAGAAGGTGTCTTTATTTTTTCCCATTACCGTAAACACAATGACATCATAAGTTAGCCAATTAATATACCAAGTGTACCTACATTTGGGCTAAGCAAGTATTACCTGCAATTTAACTTAGTGATTCATCCTGTCAAAAACGTGACAATAAAAACGGCAGCAACACGATTTAGATCTCTGCTGTACTTTTAAAGATCGCAGTTCATTTTGCACAATGCAACGGGTGACCCAGTGTGCCAGGTTGGCCAGTGGATTTCACTAGGATATTCAAGTTTGGCTTTTTAACAAGGGTACATTTCTTGTCTGAAAACGGCGAGAGTTACAGTGGCCCGATTTGGATTTAACTCTTTAGAAGCACGTTAAATCCCACAGTTCACTGGTGCAGATAAGCGATCGAGTGTGCCAGGTTTGCCAGAGAATTAAATTAGTGAACCCGCATTGAACTGGGTAAACTTCACACGCAGTAAATACGTGAAATATGAATTCCTTTCGTAACTTGTGCGAATAACAAGCTGCGGGCTAGAAAGTAAATGGCTAACTAATGTAATTTCATTTTACTATAAATTAGTGCATTGGTTAGCGGTGCTGCTTCGCGGATTTAACGATCTGGGCTTGAATGCATAGCCTGCCTTTATAAACCTGTCAATATTCATTTCTGTGGACTGTAACTGTGTGAGGAAAACATCAGACTGTTCAGTGATATTTCCTGTTTCCAGAAAATGATGTACAGTAGCACGCGATGGCATTTGGTGCTCATCTGAAAGAATGTGGTGCACACGCAGTATTGGCAGATGCGACCTTAAAAGTGCCTGGTGCGCAGGCTATGGTAAGTGGTGGGCACGAGATAGTAAGTTGTACGCACGAAATTGTTTCTCAGGAAGAAAAAAACCACCAGATCTCTTCAGTTGCTCCGTACAAGTGTGCAGACGAATACCTGTAAACATAAAGCACGTAACTAAACCGTTACCCTCCCATCTTAACCATAATGTAACGGGGTATACGATGGGCATTTCGTGATTGACGTTCTGGGCATTACCTGACGTAGGTACTGCAAGCTGCTGTTAAACCCAACTCTAACCATTCCACACTCCTTTAATAAATAAAAGCCCATCCATCTACTTTTTTATTTTACCGTGCTACAAGTGCTGGAAGTGACGTCAAACTGAAGCGCCATGGCCTTGGTAAGGTCGTAATTAGGAAGCCCCAAGCCACTTTTGTAATATTTTAATCTAAGTTTATCTCGTACATACGTGAAAGTATCTCGTACGTACGTGAAAACATCTCGTACGTACGTGAAAGTATTTTGTACGTACGTGAAAATATCTCGTACGTACGTGAAAGTATCTTGTACGTACGAGATATTTTCACGTACGTACGAGATAAGGGTTATCCCATAATTTTTTTTCACTATGCGGTTCAGAGCTTCCGTACCAAATGCCATAGGGAGGATATATGATAGACTAACATTTAAAAAAAAATTTTTTGAATGCAACGCGATCTACCTGCACTACCTTTCCGATCTACCGGTCGATCGCGATTAACACATTGGGCACCCCCTGGTCTGAAACATCAGGTGATTGTTATGGGTAGAGGTGCTGAGTGGGGACAACATCATGGGAAACTCTATACAGTAGATGTGGGGAAACTAGCCTGGAAGGGGGCATTTTGAGATAAGAATTGTAATATACTCTGGACAATCGGGGCTCACTTCATGAATTGAGACAGGCTTTATGTGCTCTGCAATTGTTTTCTATGCTGTGCAATAAAATCTTAAATTCTGACTGCCTTTCTGAAAACTCTGCTTGCTTTTTCTAAGAGTTCTGCACAACAAAATTGGCGACCCAGGTGGGACTAGAAAAAGGCTGAAGCTGATCCAGAGGCCGGGACTGGGCTCTGAGAAATGGACACAAATGGTGGCCATTTAAAAGGGTAAGTAAATTCCACTATAAATTGTTTGTGTTAGTTTCATGGAGATCTTGTCCCTCCAACGGAGAAGCTGCAAAAGAAGCATTTCTAGATAACAAACTGAATTGTGTGGAGAGGGAGGAAGGGCAGCCAGAATTGAGGTAAGAATAGCCGGCACTGTTACAGTGCGAGTGTGTGTGTGTGTGAGCGTGAATCTGAAAATTCGGAGACTCGAGTTATTCCATGAGCTTGTACAGGGCTGGTTGCGAGTGAATCCTGTGTATGCTCTCATCTTTAACTTGGACCGTTCTCTTAGTGCAAGGCTTAGGACAGAAGGGCAGGAGGCTGCCAAAGGAGTTGTTGTGCTTGAGCCAGCAGGAGGCTGCAAGGACTTGTGCGAGAGAACGAGTCAGTTTAGAAGCGGGTCAGGGCCCCTGGTGCACTGGGCTTTGCCTTTCCTTTTTGCAGCGTCCCACATAACGTTTACAGGCGAGGGGGCCAACAAGGTTGGAGTCCTACAGATACCGCCTTGGATTAGAGACAAGGGTCTGCATAGGTAGGCGAAATTCCTGTGGTTGCCAAACTTGGCTCGCCATAGAGTGTGAAGTCAAGGAGGTTGGGACAGGGCAGGTGGAGTGAGTGAGTGAGTGAGCTAGTGTTAGGGATAGAGAGGGAAGCAAAAAATACATAAAATCTATTAAATCTTCTGAAAACAGACCAATATATAAAATTTAGTACAGGGAAAGCTCAGGGAGGTATAGGTAAGAATCGGGCTAGCTTAGACATATATTCTAGTTAGGCAGGTTAGGATAGGATAGAATAGGGGTTATCAAGTATGTGAGGAAGCTGTGACAACTGACAAAACATAGATTCTGCACAGGTGTAAATATAGCTTTGCATGTAGGCTTTAGTATATGTGTAGTATAGACTTGAGTAGAGCATAACTTTGTGTAAGCAGGTGCCAGTGCAGGGTTTTAGGGTAACA
>JANRMT010062826.1:1434745-1466281 GCA_026402145.1 Polypterus bichir lapradei | reverse complement strand
TCATGTCACCTCTTAATCTTCTTTTGCTTAAACTGTATAGGCTCAGCTCTTTTAATCTTTCCTCATAATTCAACCCCTGTAGTCCTGGAATCAGCCTAGTCGCTCTTCTCTGGACCTTTTCTAGTGCTGCTATGTCCTTTTTGTAGCCTGAAGACCAAAACTGCACACAGTACTCAAGATGAAGCCTCACCAGTGCATTATAAAGGTTGAGCATAACCTCCTTGGACTTGTACTCCACATATCGTGCTATATAACCTAACATTCTGTTAGCCTTCTTAATGGCTTCTGAACACTGTCGGGAAGTTGATAGCTTAGAGTCCACTATGACTCCTAAATCCTTCTCATAAGGTGTACTCTCGATTTTCCGACCGCCCATTGTGTATTCAAACCAAACATTTTTACTTCCTTTGTGTAATACTTTACATTTACTGACATTAAATTTCATCTGCCACAAATCTGCCCAAGCCTGTATGCTATCCAAGTCCTTCTGTAATAATATAACAGATTTCAAATTATCTGCTAATCCACCTATCTTGGTATCATCTGCAAGCTTAACCAGCTTGTTACTAATATTCCTATCTAAATCATTTATATATATTAAAAATAGCAGCGGCCCTAGCACTGACCTCTGTGGAACACCACTCTTAACATCGGCCAATTCTGATGAGGTTCCTCACACCATCACTGTCTGCTTCCTGTGTCTGAGCCAATTCTGCACCCATCTAAAAACATCACCCTGAACTCCCACTTCTTTTAATTTGATGCCCAACCTCTCATGTGGCACCTTATCAAATGCTTTCTGAAAGTCCATATAAATAATATCATAAGCTCCACTTTGATCATATGCTTTTGTTGCCTCCTCATAGAATTCCAGCATGTTAGTAAAACACGACCTCCCTCTTCTGAACCCATGCTGACTGTTCAGAATAACTCCTGTCCTTGCCATGTGTTGCTCAATCTTATCCTTAATAATTCCTTCCATTAATTTTCCTGTGATGCATGTTAAACTTACTGGCCTATAGTTGCTTGGATCTGCCATGTCACCCTTTTAATTTAATGGGATGATATTTGCCATTTTCCAGTCCTTCGGAATCTCTCCAGTGCTCAGTGACTTCCTAAAAATATGTGTCAAGGGTTTATATATGTACTCACTAGCCTCCTTAAGAACACGAGGATAAATATTATCTGGTCCTTGTGTTCTGGGTCATTGTCTTGTTGGAATATCCAACCCCTGCGTAACTTTTTGACTGATGTGACTGATTCAGGACAAAAAACTGCCAAAGAAGTAAATAAGTTTAATTGACAACATTTCTCAAAGATTTCTCAAAGTAAGTTTAAAGCCATGATTTAAATACGTTTCACTTGGCTTTGGTTTCATTTTTGCAGTGTACAAGGATTTGATAGAAAGAAAACAGATTTTTATAGACAATGAGATATTTGTTGTTAAGAAGTATAACTGAAGTTGGCTTTGGAAAGTGAGGAAAGTGTGAGTATGTGAATTGGGAAGGTGTTGCGAGAGAATTTGAATAATAAAAATGTAAGAGCAGTATTGAAAGACTTAATACAATCTGAATATTTGTGTTTTTTGAGTTAGGCCCTATGGAAACATTATTACATCCATATTTACAGTTTGCTGAGCAAAATAGCCTTGACAGAGAAAAGCACTAAAAGTAAAATTAGGCGATATAAAAATTTGCAAGCATATGTGTGTGTATGTGTATATATTTGTGCATATATATGTGGGGAAAGAATATAATTAGATGAGCTGAAAAGAAATGTGCAGTGTGTTTGACTTCAAAGGTACCTGGCGCTGGCTGATGTCTGTGTGTGTGTGAGTGTGTCTGTGCTGGACTTATTCAATGTGTGTGTGCGCGTCTTTTCCACATGCAGCTGTCGCCTTGGTGTAAAATCATTTTTAACTTTTTATCTTCTAACTGGTGCTATGTGAATTGAAAGAAGCTTTTTCAACTATTTGTTTGTGAGCGTGGACAGAGCAGTGTGTGTGTGTGGAGAAGGAAAACGAAACGTGGACACCTCTGGGTAACGTAGTTCATTTGTAATTTGCTAAAATACATTATGCACATAAATTCTCAAATATTGGATATAAATTTCCAGATCTCTGAGGTATTTTGGCTTAAATAAATTTGAATATGTGTAATATTTGGTAAAATTAAAACATCTTCACTTTTAATTATACAAATGTTTATAAATATGTAAAGCATCTTTCCTTCAGACCCTGGGAAGGAAGGAAGTCTTAGGGAAAAATCTTCTTTGATAACTATAACATACAAGGGAGACCATTTCTTTCAATTTCCTTCTGTCCCTTTCTTTTTTTTTCTTATGAGGTTGTGCGTTATGGGGATTATTACAGTGGAGTGTGTGGTGGCACAGTGGTTAGCACTCATGCTAAGGTTCAAGCTTATATGTTATTTGTGTTGAGTTAATATTCTCTGTGACTGTGTAGCCTTTTTTTGGAATGCCGTCTTGGTGTGGTATCGTACCGCGTGGTTTCTTGATAGTTGGATTTGTCCTTGTTGTTGCAGAATTGGATCGCCACGGAGTCTCCTTGAACTGGGAACCAGTGCCGTTTAGAGCTGAGCAGGACTGTGTTATGTTTCCTAGGGTTAACACCAGCTAGCGTCATGAGAGGCTGTTTCATGTGTGTTTGTCCTGGTTAGTAACGTTAAGCGAGAGTGGGACTTGCTCTTCTTCAGAGTTCATTTCATTCTGTTTCCTTTGCTGCATTGTTTCCAAATATAGTGTGTGAGTAAATAGATGTCTTGATGAGTGGTGGCTTGAGAGAGGGTCAATGTAAGCCTGAGGGGTTATTGTATGTTATCACTTTAACTAATAATAATAAGTAATAACACTGGGGTGAGGCTGAGTGTGTTAAAATGGTTTGGGTGATTTTGTGTTTGTTATGTAGTGTATTAAAGGGATCCCAAATAAGTATAAGTGTGTTTGAGAGTGTTTGTGTAGAAATATGTGGTGTTGTTTAAAAAGGATGAGATGATTGACATTAATATTGATGTGCGTAACAATATAAATGTTTAATAATTTTAATTAAAAAAAGATATGAACAGGTGGTGTAAAAAGGTCTCCAGATTAGGCTTGATATTGTATGAGCAGCCCTTTCATTTGAGTACTGGCCAGACTCTGATGCAGGGAGGATTTTAATTAAAAAGAGTTCATTTCAATGAAAGGAGACATTCTTTAAAACAGTAATGAAGCTGAAGAAAAACACTTGCTTCCAGTCCAGGTAGTGTTCCATGCTAAGATATGCGATAAGGAAGAGGGAATAAGGGAGGGTTAACTAACAGAAAGACAAACTGTGCTTCTTCTACAGAGTCAACATTCTGGAAAACATGCAAGAAACATCTGGAAGATAAAAAAGAAAGAGCGTGCAAGACAAACTGGCTTTGGCAGAAAGTTATGGGGAGAAGAAATCAGTGTATGTAACCATAATACATTTAGAGCATATTCATAGTCTGAGATACTGAGAAGATTAGCTAATACAGAAGTGGAATCTTCATTCTGAATACGGGTGGGAATGTGTTAATTTCCTAGAGGGCATTAAAAAAAAAAACAACAGATTTTGCATTATGTGGCATTATGATATATTGATTTCTTTCCTCATCCCCTTTTTGTGTAATAAGTAACTTACATATTTGTATGAAATAGAATGGAATGCTGGTGTTTGTACCACTACAAAGCTGAAGAGAGGTTCACTTTTATATTTGATGCTTTAATGAAACATTGAATGAGACATTTTGACTAAGATACTTTAATTAATAAATTAATTAGTAATGAAAGAATAAATAAATAATACTTGAGATACATGTAAAGAAACTTTAAGCTTTTAGATGGCAGGTTATAAGGGGTTAAAATGGATTCCAAGATCATTTTTGCTGATAAGTGACCTTTGAAATAATTTAAGGGATTTTGAGTGGGAAGGGATAAAATATTTTGCTTCACTGACCTTGTTAATCTTAGATATGGTCCAGATACAGTCAAATAAGAATTTCTTGTGTAAAAGGGATAAATGTTTTTGAGCGCCCTGTGGTGGGCTGGCACCCTGCCCGGGGTTTGTTTCCTGCCTTGCGCCCTGTGTTGGCTGGGATTGGCTCCAGAAGACCCCCGTGACCCTGTAGTTAGGATATAGCGGGTTGGATAATGGACGGATGGATGTTTTTGAGACTGCACATATTTGAACAGCGTCTTAAAGTTAGAGCAATGTAGGAGGGGATGTGGAGCCTAATTGTTTTAGTTATTGTGACTTTGTTTTCAAAAGATAATAATGAATTTCTCCATCCAGACTGTGGATTTCCTGTTGACTTCTGATTGCTATGCTGACTGAGAGATGTTCTCTGGAGGACACTGGTATACATTGCCATCAGTTTAGGGGAAGGGCACAGTGAACATGGAGACAAATCTGTGTTTTACAATAATTGGCTGAAATGTCTTGCTTGTTATGGGGACCTCCACAAAACACAACTCTTTACCTAACAACCTCCATAACACTCTGCCTTCTTTTTCTTTTTGTTTGTTCTCCATTTCTGGACATATTTGAATATTCTGTGAGGAATACTGACATTCGGCTTTTCTTAAATTATTGTGTTAATGGGATCAGTGACAGGGTTTTTACTGTCGATATCCTCATGCACCACATTTCCTCTTAAATTTAATTGATAATAGCATGATTGACACAAGTGTCAATAAGGGGGGATGGGTTGTTACGGTAACTTAATTTTAACTTTTGAAGCCATTTTTCAGATATGTGCCAATACCTCAAAGCAATATTATTATGATTCATTAATAAGTACATTCCCCTTGATATAGTTGAACCGTGTGCTGATCACCTTTAGAATTTATTTTGATCATTAAAAACAAACTGCCCCAGACATGAGCGGAGTGGACTGAACTGACCATCTGTTTTACCACTAGCGATATTTTGATATGGGGTACCCCCAACAAAATAGATCTGACACCTTATGAGACATTTTTGGGATTGATAAGTAGCTATCGATGAAGAATTGCAGTGCTGACTAACATTAAGTGAAAATTTTTAAGTCTTTACACCTGCAGGTAAAAGCAGTTTTTTCTAGATGACAGCATTTGAATTAAACCCGGAGACTGGGCTGTGATGAAGGTCTGTAGACAATGGAATCATCCAGCTCTGAGGAGAAAGCAGCGATCATGTCGTGGATCAGGCTATCGACCAACTGACTACTGGACAATATACTCAAATTCCAGCCCAAGGCACCATGGATCCTTGCTGCTAACAGCAAAACGGTGCAGATGACAGTTGACACCAAAAGATAATCATGGGAACAAAACTTCTGGATATTGTCTCTTTTGTTTTGGGGTATTGGACCCCAAGACCTGCTTAAATTTTCACCAGAGAAGAAATGCTTGTCACCCTTCTACTCTGCAGCATTCATTGTTCTTTGCCGGAGCCCACTTTAACAAGCCACAGTTTGCATTCTTGAATTCTTCCTCCTCTCATCTGCAGCAACATCATTCCAAGAGGATTTGAACCATGAAGTTATAGAAGGTATAAGAGGAACAACTAATTATCTGAAAGCACAGTGGGGCAAATGAACTCTTTTCATAAGCAACATCTATTCACTGAATATTTGCATCAATGGGAATACTGTACGATTATTATGAAGTTAAAGTATCTAGGATTTTAACTCATACAGCAATTGGGATAAAATAATTACATAGATAGATAGATAGATAGATAGATAGATAGATAGATAGATAGATACTTTATTAATCCCAAGGGGAAGTTCACATAATCCAGCAGCAGTATACTGATACAAAAACAATATTAAATTAAATAGTAATAAAAATGAAAAATGAAAAAAATAAAAATAAAAAAGCAGACAATAACTTTGAGTAATGTTAGCATTTACTCCCCCGGGGTAGTGGGGGAGGAACGATCTCCTCAGTCTGTCACTGAAGCTACTCCTATGCCTGGAGATGACACTGTTCAGTGGATGCAGTGGATTCTTCATGATTGACAGGAGTTTGCTTAATGCCCGTCGCTCTGCCACAGATGTTAAACTGTCCAACTTTACTCCTACAATAGAGCCTGCCTTCTTAACAAGTTTGTCCAGGCGTGAGGCGTCTTTCATCTTTATGCTGCCACCCCAGCACACCACCGCGTAGAAGAGGGCACTCGCCACAACCGTCTGGTAGAACATCTGCAGCATCTTACTGCAGATGTTGAAGGATGCCAACCTTCTCAGAAAGTATAGTCGGCTCTGACCTTTCTTACATAGAGCATCAGTATTGGCAGTCCAGTCCAATTTGTCATCCAGCTGCACTCCCAGATATTTATAGGTCTGCACCCTCTGCACACAGTCTCCTCTGATGATCACGGGGCCCATGAGGGGTCTGGGCCTCCTAAAATCCACCACCAGCTCCTTGGTTTTGCTGGTGTTAAGATGTAAGTGGTTTGAGTCGCACCATTTAACAAAGTCTTTGATTAGCTTCCTGTACTCCTCCTCCTGCCCACTCCTGATGCAGCCCACAATAGCAGTGTCATCAGCGAACTTTTGCACGTGACAGGACTCTGAGTCATATTGGAAGTCTGATGTATATAGATTGAACAGGACCGGAGAAAGTACAGTCCCCTGCGGCACCCCTGTGTTGCTGAATACAATGTCAGACATGCAGTTCCCAAGACGCACATATTGAGGTCTGTCTGTAAGATAGTCCACAATCTATACCACCAGGTGTGAGTCTACTCCCATCTCAGTCAGCTTGTCCCTAAGGAGCAGAGGTTGGATGGTGTTGAAGGCGCTAGAGAAGTCCAAAAACATAATTCTTACAGCACCACTGCCTCTGTCCAGGTGGGAGAGGGATCGGTGTAGCATATAGATGATGGCATCCTCCGCTCCCACCTTCTCCTGGTATGCGAACTGCAGAGGGTCGAGGGCGTAGCGGACCTGTGGCCTCAGGTGGTGAAGCAGCAGCCGCTCCATGGTCTTCATCAGATGTGACGTCTGAGCAACAGGCCGGAAGTCATTCAGCTCACTAGGACGTGATACCTTAGGGACTGGGGTGATACAAGATGTTTTCCAAAGCCTCGGGACTCTCCCCTGTTCCAGGCTCAGGTTGAAGATGCGCTGTAGAGGACTCCCCAGTTCCAACGCACAGGCCTTCAGCAGTCATGGCGATACACCATCTGGACCCGCTGCTTTGCTAGCACGAAGTCTCCTCAGCTCTCTGCTCACATGGGCTGCTGTAATTGTGGGTGGGGATGTCTCACCTATGCTGGTATCAGCAGAAGGATGGTTGGAGGATGCAGTACTCCGAGGTGAGAGTGGGTTATGGTGATCAAACCTATTAAAGAAGTTGTTCATTTGGTTTGCTCTCTCCACATCTGTCTCGATGGCTTTAAACGTCATTTTTAAGCCCATTGATACTTAGTATGAGAAGATAA
The DNA here is from genome assembly GCA_026402145.1 of Polypterus bichir lapradei. Taxonomy (NCBI): domain Eukaryota; kingdom Metazoa; phylum Chordata; class Cladistia; order Polypteriformes; family Polypteridae; genus Polypterus; species Polypterus bichir. The sequence continues at coordinate 1,458,828 of JANRMT010062826.1, read as the reverse complement.
GCTACATTTAAGGACCAATGATTTACATAATCAGGAGTTAATTAAAATCTAATCTAACACTGCATATAATGTATATAGTATTTGCGATTACATTAAGTAACTATCATCACAGTAGCATTCCAACATTAGTAGGTATAGCCAGTCCAGTTTAAATAATATAATGAATGACATGGAGCTTAAAAGAACATCCACATCTATTAGTATAAAATGATACAGTTTAGGCTGATATGTTGATGGTGATACAAGACAAATGATTAAGTATTATAGGATATAAACAAACTAATAATTTGGCTTAAGGGAGATAAAGTGTCTTATGCATGGAATGGTGAACATGCAGTTTGTGAATTGAAAAGCCCAGATGCAATCCGAAGACCCCAGCGGTGACAGAAGATTTTAACCTTAATAAGAAGTGTGGGTATAGCCCTTGTAATTTAAATGTGACCTTGGAGAAGAGCAAGTGACTTGCATCTCAGATAGTAGTGCTGACATCCTCTGAAGGGAGGATTGACACCTACTGTCAGTATGATAACTGGTTGCTTTAATATGACAGAAACCTACGTTAAAATACCACAGCTGGATGTAATTTGAGCAACTTTGTGGATGAAAGCATCAGGATGCAAGCATGGTGAAGTGTATAAGGACTTCATCTCTGTTCATTATTGTGAACATCAGTGGTAACATAAAACTGGAAATGTTGGAGTTTTTAAGATATATATTTGCTGTCTGTGTCGCCACCAACAGTATTATTAAATTGTCTGATTAAAGATAAACATAAAAAGTTAGGTTCATTAGTTCCTTTAGAAAAGGGAAAAAAACTATGACATTGATTAAGTAATTGATTGATTATAAAATTATTAGCCATGTGTGCCCAACTACGTTGCGCGTGTTAAAGTTGTCTGTGAAGGGCTCCCTGTTTAAACGCGGCTGCCAGTCGTGAACTGGGCCCTTCGCCGCACAGCATTATGATTTTTTATAAGGGAAACAAAATTACAAAAGAAAACTCTTGGATATTGATTCGATAGGAACGGCCTACTCGGAATCACTGTCCGAATCGTAATTATGTGGTGGTGTAGGAGCATTTCTGCTTCTGTCCGTTCACAGTCCGTCTCGTTTTCACAACGCTATCGTTTCCTCTCACAATGTCTTCTCAACCTTTCTCCAATCTCTCAGGTTGCTTTGTGGCAATCCAAAGAGTAAGGCAATATACACGGAGCAATGGTTATAAAAGGGGGACACATAGGTATCCAGGCTCTTTAAAGCATAAATAGGGATCACTTCACTGACATGTGAACAAGCCATGGTACAACTGTGAGATGCGCTGCACTCGCCAGCTACAACGTAACAATAGTAATTTCCGGAACGTGCTGTTACATTGTCATTCATTTTACCCACTGTCTTTCTTTCATTCATATGTTACGTAGGCACGTACCTTTTATCTTCGGCAATCTCATTCTCTAACCAGGCCTCAGGAGCTAACCAGCGTAACACTGTCCACCACCCCTTTCGTTATTCCGGCACATTGTTGACATCCGTGAGTAACAACGACGTACTAAACTGGAAGGTGGTCTACGCATGCGTGGAATTCGCGGACAAACAAAGATCAAGATCTAAATGAAGATCTCTTTAGTTAATTTAAAGCACAACAATTTGTTTAGTTTGAATGTCTGTGTTTTGAGGTGTGACTGGCGTACTACAGTCTTCAGTAGTATAAGCCTGGAGGAGATTCTTAATGCAATGCCTATGTTTTAGCTGTCTCTCTACTGCCATCTAGTGCTTCTTCTTCTAATTCATTCGCGGACAAACAAAGATCAAGATCCAAATGAAGATTATATATAGAGATTTCACCACCTTTAGGATTCAGTAGGGTGTGGGACACTTCTAACACATGATTTATGTATTTAGTGGTCACCAATATCAGAAACAAAAAGCAAGACCAGTATAGTTACGATTAGCCCCATTTGAACCTAGGAACTTGGAGATCTATGTTTACCAAAACAGGAATAATTCTCTTGCTCACACTGTTGTGTCCTTGAATGGTATTTTGTTGCCTACTGCCCTTATTCAGAACATTTATTGCCAAAATTGCCATGAAACAAAATTCTGTGCAAATTGTTGAAATACACACCCCAGCAGCAGATGATCCTATTCACTTATTAGATGATGTTTTGGAACATGAAATGGAAGAAAACCTCCTGGGTGACGTGCTAGTAACCGCTCCCCAGGATGGGTGACCCTCTACGGTGTGCAAAGTACTTAGGTTGAAGTACCTTTACCATCAATGTGCCTTCCAGGATTAAAGCAATGGATTGAAAGACTTTTTGAACTTTGCTATTTGCTTGATATCGAAAATGTTGTTGTTTGATCAATGTCATCACTATAGATGTACTCTTGATTCACATTTGCTTTTTGATACTTTTCTTATTGATTTATGTGTGAGCCATGATAATTGACTGACAAGTGGGTGGGTCTATAGCTACACCCAAAGGGGGGAATATGTTGAGAATTTTGATCAAGGATCAATGCGCTGCATTATTAGTTTTGTGCTCTTGGCTATGAAACATTTAGGCTGTTTGAGTAAAGGGTAAGCATTTAAGCTAGCGTGTAAAACATATAAGCAATTAAATGGCATTTAGAAGCATTAGAGCTCATTAATACCTTCCATCCATCCATTTTCCAACCTGCTGAATCCAAACACAGGGTCACAGGGGTCTGCTGGAGCCAATCCCAGCCAACACAGGGCAGGAACCAATCCTGGGCAGCCCACCACAGGACACACACACACACCATAGGGCCAATTTAGAATCGCCAGTCCACCTAACCTGCATGTCTTTGGGAGGAAACCGGAGCACCCGGAGGAAACCCACGCGGACCCGGGGAGAACATGCAAACTCCACGTAGGGATGACCTGGGAAGTGAACCCGGGTCTCCTAACTGCAATGCAGCAGCGCTACCACTGCGCCACCGTGCTGCCCCATTAATGCCATAGGCAATAAAATTAAACACAATTGTATTATGATATTAGTTAGCTTTGAACACTATAGGGACTTAAGAGTTGATTATTGAAAGCTAGGAGACTTTTTCCTGAACATGTGGCGTGACGTAAGCAGCAGGTTGGCCTCTGTCAGACCACTTGGCAGCTGTGTGCCATGACTTAAGAACGCTGCTGTCTGCGTTCACGGGCTTTCTATATTAGCATGCACGTATATGTTTTACAGTAGCATTTGCAATATTTCTTTATATAGCTTAATGATAATAGATAATAATAAGAGGATATAGTAGTTCATATGAGTGAGTTTAAAGAAGCAATTTTTGAAGGCTTGTCTTTTTTCTTTTCTCTCAAGTATGAAGCACTGTGTCATGTCAAGGTTGTTTGTAGCTCAGCCCTTATCAGTGAAGCTGTGCGCAGCCGCTCACTGGCACAGCCGCCTATTATGTCACCCTTAGCCTTACAGGACGCTAATGCAACAAGTAATCATTTATTGAATTATTAATTAGGCAGTCCAGTTAGTTTTTATCTTTGGTCCTCCTGAGATAATAGCAGAAGCAACAAAGATTCAGGATATTCAGCAGTTGAAAAAATTCCAAAGCTCCCTGGAAGTTGTGCACATTAAAAATAATCAGAGCATATCCTAACATGGATAATTAATGTAATATATTTAATATTTCCAGTTCATAATTCAAAGCTTATAAGACTTTGTAGTTGCTTTAGCTTTGATGGATGATTGTATGCCATTCTTGAGCTATGCAAGTCTTCACTGAATTTGTGTTTGCCCAAACAACAAAGTAAAACAACACCTTATATTTTCCAAACTAAGATATTTTTAAACTGAGAGGTTTTTTTTCATTTCAGGAAGTGTTTTAAATATTGCACTCAAATGAATGAAAGTCAATGGGGCTTCAAAGTAAACAAAACCTTGGAAGCATCTTGTTAGCACACAGACAGGTAGGAGCAGAGCATGAGAGTCGTTTTGAAGCTTTTACTGAAAATGAGCCAAACATTCCTTCACATAAATGCCCATTTCACCAAACTCCAATGACTTACAGTCATGGCCGAAATTATCGACACCCCTGGAATTTTCCCAGAAAATGCACCATTTCTCCCAGAAAATTGTTGCAATTACAAATGTTTTGGTATACATATGTTTATTTCCTTTATGTGCATTGGAATAACACAAAAAACAGAGAAAAAAAGCCAAATCTGACATCATGTCGCACAGAACTCCAAAAATGGGCTGGACAAAATTATTGGCACCTTTTCAAAATTGTGGGTAAATCGTTTTATTTCAAGCATATGATGCTCGTTTGAACTCACCTGTGGCAAGAAACAGGTGCTGGCAATACAGCAATCGCACCTGAAGCCAGTTAAATGGAGAAAAACTGACTCAACCTTTCTGTTTTGTATCTGAGTGTGCCACACTAAGCATGGAGAACAGAAAGAAGAGCAGAGAATTGTCTGAGGACTTGAGAACAAAAATTGTGGAAAAATATCAACAATCTCAAGGCTACAAATCCATCTCCAGAGATCTTCATGTTCCTTTGTCCACTGTGTGCAACATAATCAAGAAGTTCACAACACATGGCACTGTAGCTAATCTCCCTGGACGTGGATGGAATAGAAAATTTGATAAAAGACTGCAACGAAGGATAGTCCGAATGGTGGATAAACAGCCCCAATCAACTTCAAAACATATTCAAGCTGTTCTGCAGACTCGGGGTGCAACAGTGTCAGCTCGAACTGTCTGTCGACATCTGAACGAAATGAAGCACTATGGCAGGAGAGCCAGGAGGACCCCACTGCTGACACAGAAACATAAAAAAGCCAGACTGGAGTTTGCCAAAATGTACTTGAGGAAGCCACAATCCTTCTGGGCAAACGTCTTGTGGACAGATTAGACCAAGGTAGAGCTTTTTGATAAAGCTCATCATTCTACTGTTTACAGAAAACGGAATGAGGCCTACGAAGAAAAGAACACAGTAGCTACAGTCAAACATGGTGGAGGTTCCAATGTTTAGGGGATATTTTGCTGCCTCTGGCTCTGGATGCCTTGACTGTGTGCAAGGCATCATGAAATCTGAAGACTACCAAAAGATATTGGGGGGCAATGTAGGGCCCAGTGTCAGAAAGCTGTGTCTACGTCAGAGGTCATGGGTGTTCCAGCAGGACAATGACCCCAAACAAACCTCTAAAAGCACCCAGAAACGGTTGAAGACAAAGCGCTGGAGAGTTGTAAAGTGGCCAGCAATGAGTCCGGATCTAAATCCGATTGCACACTTATGGAGAGATCTCAAAATTGCTGTTGGGAGACAGTGCCCTTCAAATCTGAGAGACCTTTAGCAGTTTGCAAAAGAAGATTGGTCGGAAATTCCAGTTGAGAGGTGTAACAAGCTTGTTGATGGTTATAGGAAGCGCTTGATTTCAGTTATTTTTTCCAAAGGGCGTGCAACCAAATATTAAGTTGAGGGTGCATAATAATTTTGTCCAGCCCCGTTTTTTAGTTTTGTGTGAAATGATGTCAGATTTGGCTTTTTTTCTGTGTTTTTTTGTGTTGTTACAATGCACATAAAGGAAATAAACATGTACAGTATACCAAAACATTTGTAATTACAACAATTTTCTGGGAGAAATGTTGCATTTTCTGGGAAAATTATAGGGGTGCTGATAATTTCGGCCATGACTGTAGATGAATGGGAAAAATCCTTAAAATAAAGTTTTTAGTTTAAAGTTTTTTTAATATTCTTCTCACTTGAGCATTAAAGTTTAAACAGCAGCCTTGGAGAGTGTATGCTGGCGTGACTTACTGCCACTGGTCTTTGGCTGTATATATTTGTGCTTTTCTTGTTATTCATTTATTTTCCGAGGACGCTGATACTGCAATAATTAGTTTTCAATTAGAACTGAATAATAATATGGAGACAGAGCTAAGGGAGAGCAAAAGCATATTGAGAAAAAAACTAGACCTGGATTTCTAATGAAGAGATTCTTTCCCAGTGCAATCCCCAAAGCCCCATTTCACTTTACACTGATACACCTGCCAAAAATGCAGGAGCATGGTGCTGCTGCTGGTTAAGATTTAGATTTAATCTAATGGTCAGAGGTAAATCTTCCGGATTAATTTGACCTGATTCTTGTCTCCTGGTTAGATCTGGAGCTGACACACCTTCATTAACATGGAAGGAAGACATTAACTTGCCTTGACTTGTGAAAATGGATTTTAGCTGACAGTCTACAAGGTATTATTTACCTCATGATATAGGTTTTCTATGTGTTACCAAAAACTAGAATGCATTCCACAATGAGATGAGGTTTATAGAGTTTGTGTAATGTACAGAATGCAGGGGAACATTTAAATATAGTATGTTTTATTTCTGTTTTTTATTACTTAACTATACAATTACACAAAAAAATACTAAATGTCTGTTATGATGACTGATTTTAAAGGCAGCTGAGTGAACTGAAGTTTGCACAGCCACTTACCTGTTCTTGCTCTTCTACTTTTAGCCCAGAGGAAACGGACCAATCAGAAGAGCCCTGAAGATGCCTCCTGTCCCAACTTTTGTCTCACCTCTTCTATTATTCCTAGCTTATACAGTATAGCCAGTGATTGACAGACCATTGGTCACTTGTAGACCATGCTGGAGTAAGGCACACTGGTATTCTCTGATGCTGTATAGTTTCAAAGCTATTTTCTTTAAATCAACAGAACAAGGCCCCCAAACTTTTTAATGTTTTCTTTGTCACTTTATATTACAATATATATCAACTGTAATTTTATGGATTTTTATTTGGTACAGGCAACTGAAAATGAGGCTGACAAGTTACCAAATCACAATGTGATTTTTAATATGTTCATTTTTCTAAACTTTATTTATTACATATGATTGGAAGTCAAATAGGATTACATTCCAGTAATTTTTTTAACTGTGAGAAAAAAAATCATTCTGATAGAGAAAGCTGAAAAGGACATCTTTTTTGCATTTTTTGCTAAACGGAACATGAAAAGCCTTGAGAAGGCTAATTAAAGGAAAAAAACAAACAAAAAGGACATCACAACGAAAAGAGCTAGGAAACGACATTAACAGGGCAACACCAAGGGCCAGAGTGTGGGGTGAGGTGATGAGGCAATCGCCTCGAGTGGCACATTACTCAGGGTGGCATTTTCATGTAACCTTTTTTTTTTACAATATGAAATAACAATACAAAAAAGTTACGTATCAACCCTAAGAATTACACACACATTCACTGCCTTATTTATATACCACTTTTAAAAATGGTGAGAAATACAGATATACATTTTAAAGCTACATTCCAGTCCATGGTATTGGCATCCATGTTCCTATTATCTATCCTGAGTCTGGAAAATTAATTAAAATAAATGAATCACACAAATATGACCTTATAAATATGAACAGTAGCTACATGCTGGCCTCAGATTCTTTAGAGCCCAGGATGTCTGTGAACTGGTCTGCAGTGCTCAAAGACTCTTTCGATCAGTACTGCCAAATGTCTCTCATTAAATTACACATTTGAGACATGACATTTCAGAAAACATACACTGTATAAACTGTTTTTTTTTTCATTTTTACATTATTGTTAAAAGAATCAAATTTATGTCACAAGTAAAAAACTACATCAAAATTAAATTAAATACATCTAGTGTTATAACTGGGAGGAAGGCATTTAAGGTGGCTTACAACAATGGTGATAGAATCAATATACTGTAAATATATTTTTTTAACTTTCTAGACGCATAAACTGTAACATTGTAAATTATATTTAGGCTTTTGAACTAAACTGACCAGCCTAACCACCATAAACATTTAATGACTTCAAAGTGTAATGATTATCTCTAACATTTAGCTGTGATTCCTCTTTGTCCTGTTATTGCTAATATAAGCAAATAACAAAATATTATTATCCAATGAAAGCATACCGTTAGTGTTTCCACCTACAGAGAACTCTTTTAGTGTGACAGGAGAAGTAATGCATGTCAGCAGTATAATCAAGTTCTGACTGATAGTGCTGAACAACAGAGGACAAGGTTTTAATTTAATTCTACTTGAGAGATGTTTCTACTTCAAATTAAATCAGTCAGCAGCAGTGCATTTCAAGTCTACAGTTGCAATCCTGTTTAATTGTACTTTGCCAAGCACATCTGAGTCTCCTGTTCTATGCCAGCTAGAGGATTATTACTTTTTATTATTCTTACTGGATAAGCCAATAATTTATCCCCAATGTTTATGACAGGTCAGTGCACTTGTGTATCACTCTGTATATATTTTGAAAATGCCATTTTGCAAACTTTTCTAAATTTCTGGCATCTGTTAAGGTGTCAGTCATAACTGATGTCTGTTAAAGTCTTAGAAGTTTGCACTGTGCCTTTTAGCTTACAGGAAGGAGTTTGAAACGAGCAAAGGTGTTTAGACAAGCGTGCAGGATGAGTGTCATATTAAACATTTGAATTGTTTTTAATGCCTATTTTGCATTTGATTGTTTTAAAAGTAATCTTCTTTTATTTTATATTTTTCCAAAAGAATTTTTTCTCAGTTGTCAGAGAATGCACTGAGTTGTGAATCATCTCATGCCTTCTAAGAATAATAGGGTGTGTGTGTGTGCTGGGGTTGGGTGAGGATGTGAGGCCTGGCAGTTAATGAATGTCAAAAATGCATTTTGTCTCAGGTGTCATTATTACACATGCCAACCCTTGCAAAACCTATCCAGCTCTTGATCAACTGAAGTACAGTAAGCCATCTTTGAATGGTACAGCTGGGTGAGTTGTTAAACCCCAATGCAGAAATTTCTAAGAGGACTAACTTAAAAATGACACCTAGTTGTTGTGATCCAATCATCTATCTATCTATCTATCTATCTATCTATCTATCTGTTAGGCAAAGTGATAACAGTCAGGAGAACTCCAGTGGGAGGCCAACCACAATTATGCAGCAATAGTTGCTAACAGCAGTTATCCTCTGCTACAGTACAAAGAAGAAGAATCTGAGGTGACAAAGAAACATGCACAGTAAGAAGTGAGGGATAAGATTTGGCTACATAAGATCAAAGAAAAGCAACTGGGGGACACTGCCAGAACATGTGTATGATAGCATCAGGAGCATTTAAGGAACAGAAATACCAAAGTGGGTCTGGAACCAAGCCCTTTCAATGGCGCTTGTGGGGGGTTGCATATAATCTATGTATAATTCTGAACTGAATGTCCTGGGGCCTCATGCATAAACGGTGCGTACGCACCGATATGTTGTGTAAGAACGTTTCCACGTTCAAATCGCAATGTATAAAACCTACACTTGGCGTAAAGCCATGCACTTTTCCACAGAACCTCATACCCGGTCGTACGCAAGTTCTCCGCTTGGTTTTGCAGACTGGCGACACCCAGCGTCAAAGCAGTGCTACTGTTCCTGTGTCGTTACCCTTTATTTCTTAGAACCACATTCCTGAAGCGGCTTTATAAATACACTGAAACTAACTGAATATTGTTGATTAGTGTAATGCATTTGATTGTAATTAACTTGTAACAATAAAATGGTCCAGGGAATAGCCATAGTATTCCAAATACCATAACTGCTTTAGCATTGTTACTCTCACTGCACCATCTTCTTCTTCTTCTTTCAGCTGCTCCCTTTAAGAGTTGCCACAGCGGATCATCTTTTTCTATATTACTCTCACTGCACCACTCGGAGTATTTATATCACTGTATCTGAGTGGGGAATCACAGCAGCAGCTAATCGGAACGAGAATTATCGGGATACAGCATCAAGCACATGCTGCCTCAGCTATGGCAAAATGTTTCAAAGCCTTTCCTCTACGACTTTACGGTTCAGAAATAGTGTCATCCCAACAACTATAAATGCACTCAATCAATTGCTCCTTGTAGAACTGTTTGTACTTATTAGTACAATCACCTCACTGTAAACTTGCACTACAGTTATAATATTGCACAACCTGCGCCACTTTATAAAGTGTGTATTTACATATGATGACGATATCATTTGTAAGATGAAATGCAGCAAAATATGTTGATTATATTATACAGATAAAACTTTAACTTCATTTAATCTGTATTGTTCATAATTAAACATGTGAGGACACGGTTCTGCAGCGCTGGCTAGTTCACATATTGTTCCTGCCTTGCGCTGTATATTTGCTGAGGCTGGTGCAACACTGGAAGGATAGAATAATTAAACATGTACTATGGAGATATTTCAATGTTCCTTAAAAGTTTTGAAGAATCGTTGTTGTAAGCTTACAGATGGCTTAACGTCTACTACAGAGCTGATTGTGTGGCGATTGGGTATTTGGGGAAAGAAAAGTAAGGACAGGAATTGGGGGTTAGTATGTTTGAAAAAGACAGTACTGCTACAATAAATTATTTCATCGAAGGTCGCGCATGGCGCAGCGGCATCTTGTGTGAGACATGAACAATCACTGCACCATCGTGTTCCCATGTTTAATAACATGCTTTCATTCCAATCATCATAAAAATGATATCACGTATACATCTCAGCATTTTAATTATTCGGAGTGCTGTAATATCACGAATGTAATGGATTCTGTGTCCTGTCGGAGAAAGAGAAAGAACGGAAGCACGTAGTGATTCACACACAGAGCACATTGAAGATCAAATACCAAACAAAGCATTTAACATGCTACTTTAGTTACGATGGGATTTGAGAAACTAGTAAATTAAATGATTTTAAGATGAAGTTTATGATATTCTACTTTAATGACAAAATAAACTACGTGATTAAAGTGGAAATTTTGAGATTAAAGCTGACATTTTGTGCTTTTTTCCCACTGTGCGCCTATTTTTTTGTCTGTATCCTAATAAGCTCAGACGGTGGGCTACAACTCGCCTTTTCACTGTGACTTTGATATGTGACTTCTTTTTTATTTTGGCACTGTGCAACTTTGTGAACTTGAGCTTTCGAGTTTCTCTGACACGCCATGTCACTCAATCAACTTCCTTTTGTTGTTTATACCACTGTCTAAACCAACAAATAGTATGCTTTTCCTTTGCTTCCACTTGGTATTCACTGAAATTCTTATATTTTCCCCCATGCTTTTCCCATTGTCTTTTCACAGAAGGATGAGCTTAAGGGCGATTTATATTGATTTGCATATTCATAGAGGCGTAATTCTGGGAGGAGTAGGGGGCGGGACAGAAGGCGCGTGCACGAGCGTTACTTTTCGCGCTGCCCGGGATTTATGGAGCGGCAGAACGTGGAAGTTGGAGTACGCACAGATTCCTGCATCTAGATTTTTCTGTGCGTAAGCACATTTCAGCTTTTGTGCTTACGTCATGTTATAGTGCGAATTCTACGCACAGCGATATGCATGAGGCCCCTGGTGAATGGAGTTTTAGAATGAATTTTTAATACAACTCGGAGTCCTGCCACGTGCAAAAATTTGCAGACGACACTGATGTTGTGAGCGGTATCAGGAGTGGGCAGGAGGAGGAGTATAGGAAACTAATCAAGGACTTTGTTAAATGGTGCGACTCAAACCACCTACAACTGAACACCAGCAAAACCAAGGAGCTGGTGGTGGATTTTAGGAGACCCAGGCCCCTTCTGGACCCCATGATCATCAGAGGAGACTGTGTGCAGAGGGTTCAGACATATAAATACCTGGGAGTACAGCTGGACAATAAATTGGACTTGACTGCCAATACTGATGGTCTGTGCAAGAGAGGACAGAGCCAACTATACTTCCTTAGAAGTTTCTATCCATCCATCCATATATTTTGTACCCTCTCTGTGCAATAGTTTTAAATACAGTAAGTGCAGCACTACCTTCTGAATTAGGAATCTTATCATGGAAATGAAACTTCTCTCAATGTGTGGAAATGGACACTTGCCACTGAAAAGGCTAAAAATAGGACTAGAGTGGAGGCTCGGATGTGAAGTGGATATTTACAGAAAGAAAGGATACAGATTAATGATTCCTTTTTCATAAATCAGGCCACCCCAAACAGTAACAGACAACAATCAATGATGACACTTGTTTTTAACAAATATGAAAACTTGGTGCAAATGGTCTCAGAGTCAGCCAGTAGACAAGAGTGTGATTGTGTTATGCAAGCACATGACATTACCTGTCCACTAAAATAGTCTACTGGTTGCTGAAGGAAGTGATATGGGCAAATATCACACATGAAAACAGGTATATTTAGAGCAAGAAAATTGTTTTAAAAAATGCTGCAAATCTCAAGCCGGAAGAGCCTTTAGAACAAAATGTGCTATTTATAAAAATACTTCAGAAAGGCAAAGGGAAAGAAAGATTTGCATTTGGGCATGTTATAGTTGAGGTTTTAAGACCTTGGGATTGATGTACTATAGTTCTACTAGCCATTTTAAGAAGCAAATCTTTCTGCAGATGTTCAAAATCAAATTCTGCTGGGTGTCACAGAGCAAGATGTAGAGGACAGGAAGATATGGAAAAAGATGATCCGCTGTGGCAACCCCTAACAGGAGCAGCCGAAAGAAGAAAAAGAGACTTTTTTGTGGATGACAGAGTTAGACTATAATTCTTTTTATTGCAAACTAACTAATAAGGTGCCTGCATGCTTCAACAAAGACTTTTCTTTCTGTCTTACTTCCACATTATCTCACAGATTGGATCATGATCACTAGATATCATGATGTTGCATACCCTACATAAATCTAGTAGTGGTTTCAAATGCAGAAATGCTGTTTTGTTGTCAAGGGCCTTGTGTGACCCTTTTTACCCTTTATATTCTTTATCATGTAGACTTTAACAAAATGCTCTAAATCCCATACTTTCAGCCTTTGTATGTTACACTACCTTTTGTACCTATGCCTTCAGGCCACAAGATGGAGCAATGGAACAGGCAGGATTGACTTACACTTTAAATTGATTATATATTATAGATAATATGTCCAAATTGTAAGCAAAATAAAATGAATGTGAAAAAAACATTACAGCCTAAGTACCCATGCATCTTGCATAGGTGGCTTTTGACTTATCTTCAGTCTAGCTTTGGTCTTTGCTACCACATGACCTTTGAAAAGAGTATGCATGCCTTTCTCAATATGGCTGTCAAGACAGTGTTGCCTTCATCATGGAGAAATGGTGAGTGAAAAAGTGGTCTTCTCTTCTTGGCAAGATGGTGAGAGAGAGAGAGAGCAAGTTATACCATTTCAGACATACATCCTGGACCAATGGGTGCAGGCAACTCCCTTAGTCCATCAAATTCTTTTTTTGGTATTGACCAATTGAATAAGTTTATTTGTCCCATTATTTGTCCCATATTTGGGCCATTCACAAATGAAACAGCACATGCAACTTCTTCCCAGTTCAGATACTTTACAGAGTGGGTGTACTAAACATTAAAGAAAGGAAATAATTGAAGCAAACCGTTGGCTCTTACTGTATGACTTAAACTTTGGACATAGAAAACTGGTTTGTCTAGCTTCTTGACTCTTTAACATTACAACACACACAAAATTATTAATTTATATGCTAGATATTACAACCCCAAATCAGAAAAAGTTGGGACAGTGTGGAAAATGTGAATAAAAAAAGAAAAAAGCAAGTCATAAATTCTCCTCAAATTTTATTTCATTGCAGACAGTATGAACACAAAATAATTCATGTTTTTTTTTTTTTGTCATCATTTGATTTGTAAATAAATATCCATTCTTGCCATTCAGGCTTGCAACAAATTTCAAAAAAAGTTGGGACAGTACAGCATTTACCACTTTGTGCAGTTCCCCTGTCTTTTAACAACACTTAAAAGACGTTTAGGCATTGAAGAAATCAAGTGACTAAGTGTTGCAGGTGTTAGTTTGTCCCATTCTTCCTGCAAACAACGTTTTAGGTGCGCAACAGTACGGGGTCTTCGTTGACGCATTTTTCGTTTCAAAATGCGCCAAACATTCTCTATAGGAGACAAATCAGGGCTGCAGGCAGGCCAGTCAAGCATCCGCACCCTCTTCGTACGCAGCCATGCCTTTGTTATGCGTGCAGTATGTGGTTTGGCATTGTCTTGCTGAAATAAGCATGGGCGTCCCTGGAAAAGACGTCATCTTGAAGGCAGCATTTGTTCCTCCAAAACTGAGATATACTTCTCAGCATTGATGGTGCCATCGCAGAAGTGCAAGTTACCTTTGCCGAAGGCACTGACACAACCCCATACCATGACAGACCCTGGCTTTTGGACTTGTATCTGGTAACAGTCTGGATGGTCCTTTTCCTCTTTGGTCCGCAGCACACGGCGTCCATTTCTTCCAAAAAAGTTGTGAAAAACCGATTCGTCTGACCAGAACACACGTTTCCACTGCACAATGGACCATCCCAGATGCCTCCGAGCCCAGAGAAGTCGACGGCGCTTCTGGACACTATTTATGTAGAGCTACCTTTTGGCACAGTACAGTTTTAGCTGGCATTTCCTAATGTAACTACGTACTGCAGTGCTTGAGAGTGACTTCCTGAAGTAGTCCTGAGCCCACGCAGTTATATCATTTATTGATGAATGATGGTTTTTAATGCAGTGCCGTCTGAGGGCTCGGAGATCACGGCCATTCAGTTTAGGCTTGCGCCCTTGGCCTTTGCGCACGGTAATTTCTCCAGATTCCCTGATTCTTTTCACTATGTTATGCACTGTAGAGGGAGAAATGCCCAAATCTCTTCCTATCTGTCTTTGAGAAACGTTTTTCTTCATCATTTCAAAGATTTTTGCCCGCACTTGGTGGCAAACTGGCGATCCTCTGCCCATCTTTGCTCCTAAAGGAGTAGGCCTTTCCTCGATGCTGCTTTTGTACCGAATCATGATTGCAATCACCTGTTAACATCACCAGTTTCAAATCACATCATTATTTAGTTATTATACCTCATTGCTAAACCTGAATTGCCCCCATCCCAACTTTTTTTGGAATGTGTTGCAAGCCTGAATGCCAAGAATGGATGTTTATTTACAAATCAAATGATGTTGACCAAAAAAAATATGAATTATCTTGTGTTCATACTGTCTGCAATGAAATAAAAGTTAAGGGAAATTTGTAAATTACTGCTTTATTTTTTTATTCACATTTTCCACACTGTCCCAACTTTTTCTGATTTGGGGTTGTACTTATTTTACATTCCACTACAAATGCCATGTGACCAAAGTACTAAACAGAGATACATATCTAAGACATAAATAATAGAAATAAATAACAAAGAGAAAAACCATAAAAACCTAATGCCTCTCTGGTCATTGGTAGTATACGGAGAGGCTGGTTCCCTTTTGAGTCACTTTCAGGTTAAGAGGAAGCTCTGTAGTTGCAGGAGTTATTAAACCTTTTGGAATTACCTGGAAGGTAATCAGTAAGAAAAACAGGACCAAGAAATAAAAGAAAAATGTATGTCTAAAATGTGTAAGGGATCAAAAACCAGGAACCAAAATGAAAAATAAATGCATTAAAACCAAAACACTGGCTAGAAATTGTGTTTGAAATAAAGTGCCAAAAATCTCTAACTTCCTACAATATTTTCAAATAACTAGAAGCACCTCTAAGATTTATTTAGATATCCAGAAACTAGGATGCTAATTCTATGTTCCACTTGAACTGGGAAGTTAGAATGTCCGAGTTCCTAGTCAGAATTTTCAGCTGGAGTTCGATTTCCTACTCAGAAACTCAGGTCTGGTTTGTCCAATCCAGCATTGTCCAAGTTCAGATTATGACATCAATCCAGAATGGGGATATACACCATAAACTTTAGTTACAGTTGTGCTATTATATTGTTTATTAGCATTATTGCCATACACACGGTGAAGTCTTACTTCTATCTATGGACATTGTGGCCTGCAAAGGGCGCTCCAGCAACCTAAACCCGACATAAACAGATGCCGGACACAGGTTTAGCACAGACTTTTTAATGTATTTTTCTCATGGGAAATGTGTTCTCCCATTTTCCACCTGCACCGTCCCAAGCACGATAACCACTAAAGCACACTTTTTTCTTTCTTCTGGTCTATTTTCTCTCTCATGTCCTTCACCTTCACTCCTCTTCTGGCAAGCTTTGTCTCACTTCCTCCCAAGTCTGGCTCCCAGAGTACTGGAAGTTGGCTCCTTTTATAGAGCACCCAGAAGTGCTCCAGGTGTCTAGTGGTCTTCATCCAGCAGCACTTCCAGGTGTGGCGGCATTCCTGCCATGAAGAGCTCTGTTGATCCCACAGCACTCCCTGGCAGCATCCACGGAATCCTACAGGGCGACAGCAAACTCCAACTCCCAACGTGCCCTGGAGCCACTGCTGCCCTCTGGCATCCCGGGGAGATAATGTCCTCAGCCCACTCTCTCTCCCGGTCCTTCTATCACATTGGTGTCCTGGCTGGATAAGGCTGGATAAGGACTGCCACAACATGTTGCTGTGGTGTTTAGAGGTGCAAAATACTGTGTAATGCGTTGTTATCAACTAGTATTTATTCTCCAAAAGCAAACACAGCAAAGCTTTTCCTGGAGGCATTCATATTAGTTTTCTGAATGTTCTACTGGAATGTGGTCAACTCAAGCGTGACATCATTCCAAGAGTTAACTTTCAAGGTAAACAGAATGCCACATAAGAGTGGCATGCCACCATCTTATTTATATAGGCAGGGAGCGATTACATAAAAAGTCAGGTGACAAACAATGGAAATAGCAACCATAAACTGCATGGTTATGGCCATGCAAAAACACATAATTATAGTTCCTGCTAGTCAAATCATGAAACAAAATGGATGCATGAAAGTCTTACAAAAATAAAAATTAAAAAAAGTATTGAAAAAATTTTACTAATTTGTATTTACAAATATAAAATAACTAAGGTCTCAAAATCAGGAGGGTTAAAAACTGTAGTTCAATGAAACATGGAGGTAGTTTGCCAGGTCTGCATCTGTGAGCAGATCTTGCCTCTCCCACTCCCCACAGCACAAGATAAGGTAAGTCAGTATTTTCTGACAATTTTATGTGGTGACTGGGAGAGGCCAGAGTCTGAACTCTGAACAACTTGTATGAGTCCTTCAAGGATGGGTAATGCTTCTTTCAGCTGTAGTCCCTGCTGGGATGTATGTTAGAGCCTTTGATCCAGATCACCTGGAATTCCTGGGGGCTGAGGTAAAAAAAAAAAATAAAAAAAAAATAATAATAATACAGTAATAATAATATATTTTATTTATTTGTAGGCGCCTTTCTAAACACTCAAGGACACCAAACAATAGATAAAACACAGATTATAAACAAAACTAAAATACAAAAATTAAAATCAGACAGAGCAATTGTAATCAAAGAGAAAAAAGCAGTCTTAAACAAATGAGTTTTAAGTTTAGATTTGAAAAGTGAAAATGATTCAATATTTCCAAGCTCAGAAGGTAGTGAGTTCCAGAGCTGGGAAGCAGAGCATTCATAGTGGTAAGACAGACTCAGACAGATATGGAGGGGCAAGGTTGTGGATAGCCTTAAAAGTTAGTAGGAGAATTTTGAATTGACTGTGGAACTTAACTGGAAGCCAGTGAAGCTGCTGCAAAACGGGAGTGATATGTTGAATAGAGGGAGTTCTAGTAATGATGCGGGCAGCTGAATTCTGGACCAGTTGAAGCTTATAAAGAGATTTGCGAGAAAGACCAAAGAAAAGGGAATTGCAATAATCCAGACGAGAAGTGACAAGGCTATGAACAAGGATAGCAGTGGTGTGGGGAGTGAGGGAGGGGCGAATACGATTAATGTTACGCAAGTGGAAATATGCAGACCAGGAGATGTAATTGATGTGGGGTTGATAGAATAAACTACTGTTAAGGATGACACCCAGACTCTTAACCTGTGGGGAAGGGGAGGCAGAGGAATTATCAATAAAAAATGAAAAATGATCAGTTTTAGATGATGTTAATTTTGTACCAATGAGGAGAACCTCAGTTTTGTCATGATTTAATTTAAGAAAATTTGATTAAAACCAGGATTTGATTTCTGCTATGCAATCAATAAGTGAGGAGGGTGGAAAGGAAGCAGTAGGTTTGCTAGTGAGATAGAGCTGGGTATCATCAGCATTACAGTGGAAGCTAATGTTATATTTACGAAAGATATTGCCAAGGGGAAGGAGGTAAATAATGAAAAAGAGGGGGCCCTGGACAGAGCCCTGGGTCACACCTGAAGTTACACCGGTGGGTTGGGATGTGAAAGTTTAAAGCTGAACAAACCAAGTGCGGCCTGAGAGGTAGGATCTGAACCAATCTAGTGGAGTGTGGGTAATGCCAATTGAAGATAATCTATTGAGAAGAGCAGTGTGACAAATAGTGTCAAAGGCTGCACTCAGATCAAGGAGGATGAGAATAGTACTTAAACCAGAATCAGCTGCCATAAGGAGGTCGTTAGTAATTTTTATAAGTGCTGTTTCTGTACTATGGAGGGGACGAAAACCAGACTGGAACTGTTCATACAGATTATTTTGAGATAAATGAGAATGAAGTTGAATAGCCACTATTTTTTCAAGAATTTTGGAAATGAAGGGTAGATTAGAAATAGGATGGAAATTAGTGAAATCATTCGGATCGGCACCAGACTTTTTCAGTATTGGGGTTATTGCAGCAGTTTTAAAAGATGAAGGAACAGTACCAGTAGAGAGAGAAGAGTGGATTATAGCAGAGATAAGGGGGACCAGAGAGGGGAGGCAGGCTTTGACCAGAACTGTAGGGAGGGGGTCCAGTTGACAGGTGGATGGCTTAGACTTACAGACAAGATCTGAGATTTCTGAGAAAGTAGGAAGCTGAAAAGAAGAAAATGAGTGAGTTGGTGGGTGAAATTCAAATGAAGTACTGGAGGAATCCGTACAGAGAGACTGATGAATCTTCTGGATTTTTTCATTAAAAAAGGACATAAGGGAATTGCAAAAATCAGTTGAGTAAAGGTGAGAAGGTAAAGAATCCGGGGATTGTGTGATATTGTTAAGTAGTGAAAACAATGACTTGGTGTTTCCTTCATTGGAAGAAATAATGAGAGTATAATAGTTAGATTTAGTTTGGGCAATACAGTCCTTGTAATAAAGTATATGGTTTTTGTACATCTCTTTGTGAACAAAGAGTCCAGTTTATTTATATAACCGTTCAAGTTGCTGGCCTTTGGCTTTCAAAGGCCGAAGTTCAGGCATGAACCGGGGTGCAGAAAAGGAGAAAGAAACAATTAAGAATACCATTAAGTCCAGTGTTATAGTGTGAGACCAGACCTTCAGGAGTGGATAAATTACCAATGTCCATAAGGGAATCAATACTAGAGGAAAGAGAGTCTAAGTTAATATTCTTAATATTACAGAAAGACATGAGATGGGAAAGCTTAGTATTGGAAAGTGCAAGATTAACATTGAATTAAATAAGAAAGTGATCAGTTATGGGGAGTTCATCTACGGTACAATCAAGTGGGGGTAACTCCAGAACAGCAAATCAAGTCCAAGATATGTCCTTTGGAATGAGTGGGAACATCAGTATGCTGTTGGAACCCAAAACTCTCAAGGCAGGATGTAAAGTCTCTAGTAATAGGGCCATTGATATTATCCATATGTATATTGAAATCCCCCAGAAAAATTATGTTTGATGAAACAGTAGATAAGTGTGTAAGGAAAACAGCAAAGTCGTTCAGAACACCATTATTTGATTTAGGTGGCCGGTAAACAGTTGCAATAATAGGTCCATTTAATTGACATACAAGAGATTCAAAAGAACTGAAGGCAGGAACAGACAACAGCAGGACTTTCAACTTCTCACAATACATTAACGCGAGACCTTCACCACGGCCAGAGCCACGGGGTTGAGAGATGTAAACAATCCCCGGGGGAGTGGATTCGTTAAGTTGGGAAAAGTCATGAGGTTGTTGCCATATCTCGGTTAGACAGAAAAAGTCAAACTTACGATCAGTGAGAAGATCGTGGATAAAAGGCCCCTTGCCTGTGAGTGAGCGGATGTTCAGCAGACTGAAGTTGACAACGGCGTTATCGCATTTAGCAACAGTGTTAGCCGAAGATGTTATGTAGGGCAGATGGCAAAGAGAGTGAATGGTGTCCAAATACAAGTTGGAAGAGAGTGTGAATAAATCATGTTGCAGAATGGAAGCTGAATTAAATAAGTTGGAGATGCGGTCTTAAATAGAAAAGGAAAGAAATCATAGAAAACTGACTTGTGTCAATATGAATTCCATGGACTCGGAGACCAAAAGTATGCCACAGCTACCTCCCTATGGTAAGTTAATGGATAAAGTGAAGAAAATAAGCCGGCTCAATAATAAGGGGAGGGCAAGGGCGACTTCCCAAATTCCAGTCTGAACAAGGAAGAGGAGATAAGGATGTTTTCATAGGAAACTACAGAAAACAACATAAATAAGATATATAATGATTGTGAGAACTACTAACAGAGAGCTTATACCATCTCAGAGATTTACTGGGAAACACTGAAGACTACCAGTGACTAGAAACAGTGCAAAAGGTTTCTCATCACGTGGCAATCTAGATCGTGGAAATGAACTTGAGTGTGACTGGATTTTGGGTTGCCATCTGAGGGAGTTACCCCTCTCTGTCTGTTGCTGAACCTAAAATTCATGACCATGGTGCTTCTAGGCCTCTGTGCCTGCACTCTGAGTGGACACTGCTTTCAGGAATTGCAAGGGTACCTTTAGGAAGTAATTGTCCTTACTAAATATATATATATCTATTGGGGAAGTATACATTTTAATGGGGTAAAAAGCAAATAGTATAAAATAACTAAGAAATGTATGCAGATTGAGAGAATATTAAACAGAACGATTATCTAGCTGTGCTTACAAAGCCAGTAGATACAAAAACATAGCCAGTTGAAGGGTCTATTTCTTCTTTTACTCGATTGCTGTGGGACTGCCTTCTCAGCCACTCACTCCACTCTACAGTATGCATGCATACACAGATGCTCCTCTGACTGTCTTTATTTATGCAAATGTAATGTGTAACACAAATAGACTTTTTTAGTCTATTGAACTATTTCTGGTACCATTTAAAGCATTTGCAGAAACCTTATTAGTATATTATGTTCACAAAGTGAAAAATTTGTATAGTCAAATGAACAGATCACTGAAATAATTTAGAACTAATGTTACAATTGGTTTAAAAATGTAAACTATTTGGTGAAATTAAAACATCTCCACATTTTTTTTTACATAAATCTCTCTATTATAAAAGAAAATCCTGGAGAGAAACACAAGGGCGTTGAGACGTGATCTTTACGTAAAGATCATGGAAGACATTTAAAAGAAACCGCAAGATGGCCACGGAGCGTCTTGCGGGGACTTTAAACATGAGACTTTGTGCCAAGAGATTGACCTAAGACCGTCTCACGATGACGTGGAACATAAGATTCTTGCAAGACATGCCCTACTTACAATCAATATCAAATAAGCCAAGAGGCAGCAAAACATTCAGTCGTGTAAAGGAGGCTTTGAGCACACACAGATCCAGGGTCTCAGCACATATAAAGTGTATAAGGACAATACGTTATAAATGAAATGTTGACATCTAAGCAAAGAAAAAAGCAGCGTGGAGAAAAGAGACGCAAAAGTGTTAGAGAGAAAAAAAGAGCAAAAAAGAAAAAGAATAATCGAGGTGCAAATTCAGAAAATAAGGAAAGTAATTATCAGCCCGGAACAAGTGGAATTGAAAAAAAATGCACGTCCAATCCAGCTCAGAATTAAAAGACAGAATAAAAGACAAAGTAGAACTTCAAAAAGACTTCAAAAAAACATTGTTCGCTATACACATGTGGAGAAAGCTAAAGGATATGAAAGTAGGAAAATTAGAAAATATAAAAAAGAAAGTAAAGATTGCAGTAGCGCAAACAAACAAACTGCATCATTTAACTATGCACCAGTCTAACTTTTGGTTTTTGCACAGTAATCACTACACTATTGCACCTTAACACTTAATTCTACTTTATTCACATAATTTTAGTTATTTATTATGTTCTACTATACTGTTATCTTTCAATCTATGACTTTTTGTTAATCTAACTGATATTCTTCTAACTTTGCACAGTTTTTGATAAGCGGATCAGGATGCATTTCACTGCGTGTTGTCCTGTAACTATGCATGTGACAAATAAAGAATCTTGAGAATTACAAAAACGGAGTTTACCGCACGTGCATTTATTGGTTACTTTGTAAAAAAAATTATTAACTGCTGATGATGTAGATCGTTTTGTCTGTGCTGAAATTCCAGAGAAACCTATCCTGAATTATGGTACAAAGTCATTAAACACGTCTCACGGACCACATTTAAAAGATTCAGTATGTTGGGACTCGCAAGATTACAAATATTGTTTTTGCAGAAGTTCTGAAATAAAAGCGAAACTAATGAAATAGCAACAATTCAAAGAAAAAAAATCTTAAAAGTGTATATCCGGAAAACCAAACACAGGGGTTGGCGAGCAAAGCGAGCAGGGGGCGAAGCCCCCTAGTATTTATAAATTTAAAGGATCTTCTTACAAAATTCTTGCCAAACTCTGTGAAAAGATGCTGTGTTGATAACTATAAAGTACAAAGAAGACAAATTTTCTCTAAACAAAAGTGTTGCAATGTGTGGGATGTGTGTGTGCACCTGGAAATGGACTGGTATCCTGACCGGATATTATTCCTGCCTTGCAATTGATGCTTGCTGGTATAGGCTTCAGCTCCAAATATATGTACAGTACATAGATTCATTAGAAACATTTTGTAAAAGCCATGTTAGACCTAGTAAAGTTACATTTTGGTTATTCTTCATAAACTGAACACAGAGAACAATGAATGATGATTAAAACAGAACTGTAGCTTTTCAATATTCCTACCTTGAAAATATTAGTGAAGACATACAGTATCTTCAACAACACAGCTGTATTAATTAGCGTTGACAGAAATTTATGAATAAAAAGAGATCAAGTTTCTCTTTACATATAGTAATATTATTCACAAAACTATTTCTTTTAATTGGGAAAGAAGTCCTAGTTCATTGATAAAAATTGAGAACTTTTGTTCTCAATGTCTTGTTAGGGGTACCCCCACAAAAAACAAACATTTAGGTCTGTAGCTATGTCTTCTCCAGGTTCCAAAAATCAAGAAGCTACCGAATTGGCAACATAGGATCCAAGATGAGTCAAACACATAACAAAAGAAATTTCTTAGTCCAAGAAAGTTTGTTTTAAAAAGGTTTAGTGAAAATGTAAAAAGGAACAAATCACAAAAAGTCAGAAAAAAAGTTATTATGCGTGCAGAATAAAAGGCAAAAAGGGAAAAATGGTTTCTTCTCTCTTTCATAACAATCAGATTTCTCATGTTAAACTTCAGGACAGGAGTTACTCCGAAAAGTCAGCATGGGTTCAGAAGAGGGAGGTTGTGTTTTACTAACTTGCTGGAATTCTATGAGGAGGCAACAAAAGGATACGATCAAAGTGGAGCTTATGATATTATTTATCTTGACTTTCAGAAAGCATTTAATAAGGTGCCACATGAGAGGTTGGGCATAAAATTAAAAGAAGTGGGAGTTCAGGGTGATGTTTTTAGATGGGTGCAGAATTGGCTCAGGCACAGGAACCAGAGGGTGATGGTGTGAGGAACCTCATCAGAAGTCGTCTATCAGCAGATGGCTTACCTTCAGCACAATGCAGAAACTACAAAAGAGAACTGCTCAGGTCTACACATCCTACTGCTGAGAAAAAGTTTTGCTTTGCAGGAGAAAAAAATAAAAAAGTCTATGCTAAACCTGTGTCCTATGTCTGCTTATGTCTGGTTTGGGTGGCTGGAGTGCCCTCTGCAGGACACAATGTCCACAGATAGAAGTTAGACTTCACTGTGTGAATGAGGCTAATTAAGCTGTTAACTGAGTGACAACTAAACTTCCATTTATTGCAATGGCTTCTAGCTGAGTTGTAGCTGCCTCCCGGGAAGAGGGAGAAAAGACAGACCTTCCTGAAATGACCCAGGTAGAGGGAGAAGCCACCTTGTTTGCGAATCAAGTAAGCTCTGACAGAAAGTCATAGGGACATGTCCTCTGGCCTTAACAGCAGGACAGGTGAGTGTGTATATATATATACTAGCAGAATACCCGCGCTTC
>JANRMT010062826.1:1389822-1409745 GCA_026402145.1 Polypterus bichir lapradei | reverse complement strand
ATTTCAGTAGTGGACACTTTGATGTTTATGAATGTTTAAACTCTCAAAAGCTGGATGTGAAGTTATCGATGAAACCGGTTGTAAGCTTACAACGCTTGACAGATGCCGAATGTCACTTCAACACAAGTCCTGCAAATACTGTCGTAATTGAAACAAACCATGAACCTCAAACTGATTATGACAGCAGCAATCCAAGCTGTGAGATTTGAGACAAGATTACTGTTCACATGGCCAACTGTAAGTTGCATGCTCAAGAGTAAGCTCAGCGCACAGCTTGGTCATGTTACAACCGGATGGCCGAACTCACAATGTGGTATACAAAGAGATCCTTAACAAATAATTATTGGCATATTTTCCCTCAGTTTAAAAAGGTTAAATTTTCTTCTTAATAAAAATTTTAATGCAGTACTTCGCCGCTGCGAAGCGCGGGTATTTTGCTATCTATATTAATAAAAGGCAAAGCCCTCACTAACTCACTCACTCACTCACTCATCACTAATTTTCCAACTTCCTGTGTAGGTAGGCAGGCTCATTACTTACAGCTTACTTACAAAAGTTAGGCAGGTTTCATTTCGAAATTCTACACGTAACGGTCATAACGGTCGACAACGTCTGCCATGTTGAACTTTCTTATTTATGGCCCCATCTTCACGAAATTTGGTAGGCGGCTTCCCTGCACTAACCGAAACCGATGTATGTACTTATTTCAGTGGTATGATGCCACTGTCGGCCGCTATATTGAACTTTCCAACATCACTAATTCTCCAACTTCCCGTGTAGGTAGAAGGCTGAAATTTGGCAGGCTCATTCCTTACAGCTTACTTACAAAAGTTAAGCAAGTTTCATTTTGAAATTCTACGCGTAATGGTCATAACAGTCGACAACGTTCGCAATGTTGAACTTTCTTATTTATGGCCCCATCTTCACGAAATTTGGTAGGCGGCTTCCCTGTGCTAACCGAAACCAATGTACGTACTTATTTCGGTGGTATGACGCCACTGTCGGCCGCCATATTGAACTTTCCAACGGTCTTTGTTACTTATGGGCCCATCTTCAAGAAATTTGGTATGCGGGTTCCCAACGCTAACTGAATCCTACTTACATACATATATATTTCCATAGCCTGCAGCTCGGTCACCATGTGAGGCAGCGTTGGGTCCCCCATCCCAACGCCTCCCACGTTGTTGGCTGCCTGCCTATATAAGGCCGTCCGTCGCTTCCTTGCTTCACCATGGGATTCACGTCTCCCTGCTGATAACTACAGCCTTTTTATTTAATCCACGGCTTCTCCGCTGTTTTATTGTTCGTTTATTACGATTATAGTTATTGTGTATGTATTTTAGACTTACTTTACATTGTTCAGGTACCCATTTCCTTTATCATTCCAACCATACCCCCATTAACATGTCTATTGAGGTGATCACCATCGATCAAAGAACTGTCACTTACCGAGTGGTTTCCATGCCCGGAGATGGCACCTGCCTTTTCTATTCTCTTTGTTACATATTGCCTGGCAATATCAGGCTCACTCTTGATATCCGGAGGAACATTGTGTCTTATATATTGAATGACTGGTTCAAGGTGTGGACTGATGACAGTACAGGAGATAATTATACCACACAGGAGCACTATAAGAGTGAAATGCTTAAGCCCTTCACCAATGGTTCTGCATGTGAGTTGATGGCTGCCGCTGAATTGTTCGGTTGTCGCTTTCAAGTGTACCGAAATGGCCAAATATTTTACACCTTTCGACAACCGCCAATGCCTCTTAAACATCTTAGATTCACAGCTGACTATTTAAGTAGTGGACACTTTGATGTTTATGAATGTTTAAACTCTCAAAAGCTGGATGTGAAGTTATCGATGAAACCGGTTGTATGCTTACAATGCTTGACAGATGCCGAATGTCACTTCAACACAAGTCCTGCAAATGCTGTCGTAATTGAAGCAAATCATGAAACTCACATCCAAGCTGTGAGATTTGAAACAAGATTACTGTTCACATGGCCAACTGTACGTTGCATGCTCAAGAGTAAGCTCAGCGCACAGCTTGGTCATATTACAACCGGAGGGCCGAAATGACAATGTGGTATACAAAGAGATCCTTAACAAATAATTATTGGTATATTTTCCCTCAGTTTAAAAAGGTTTAATTTTCTTCTTAATAAAAACTTTAAGGCAGTACTTCGCCGCTGCGAAGCGCGGGTATTTTGCTAGTATATATATATATATGACAGCAACACTCATCACTCACAACAGTGACAAAACAATTACATTGACAATCATGTTACGTTATTTTCAAAATGTTTCCTTTTCTTTTTCATTGCTTCTTTAACACACTACTTCTCCGCTGCGAAGCGCGGGTATTTTGCTAGTCTGTATAATATAATAAACATATTTTGCTGCATTTCATCCTAAAAATATCGTCATCATATGTAAAAACGCGCTTTACAAAGTGGCTCAGGTTGTGCATTATTATAACTGTATTGCAAATTTACAGTGAGATAATTGTACTAATAAGTACAAAGTGTTCTACAAGGAGAAATTGATGGACTGATTGAGTGCGTTTATAATTCTTGGGATGAAATTGTTTTTGAAGCGCGAGGAAAGGCTCTGAAGCGTTTGCCATATGACAGCAGTTCAATACTTTAGGCAGCATGGCCGAGGCAGCGTGTGCTTGATGTTGTATACCGATAATTCTCTCTCCAGTCAGCTGCTGTAGAGCTGTGATTCCCCATTCAGATACAGTGATATAAATACTCTGAGTGGTGCAGTGAGAGTAATATGGAAAAAGATGATCCACTGTGGCAACCACTAACGGGAGCAGCAGAAAGAAGAAGAAGAAAAAGGTGCAGTGAGAGTAACAACGCTAAAGCAGCTATGGAATTTAAATAGTTTGACCATTCTATGGACCATTATATTGTTACAGGTTAATTACAATCAGTATACAGTTAATTTCAGTGTATTTATAAAGCCACGTCAGGGATGTGGATCTAAAAAAGAAAGGGAAACCACACTGGAACAGTAACACTGCTTTGACGCTGGGTGCCGCCAGTTTGCAAAACCGAGCGGAGAACTTGTGTACGCAAGGGTTGGAGCTACCGTGAAAATGTGCGTGGCTTTACGCCAAGTTTAGGTTTTATACATCACGATTTGAACGTGGAAACATTCATACACAACATTTTTGTGCATACGCAGCGTTTATACATGAGGCTCCTGGTGAGGGAAGAGGGGGAGCTGTTCCGAGCACAGTGGCAGGTGGGAAGTTTGATTGGGGTGGTACATCTGTCATAATATAACGGAGGTGTCCTAAGACGAGCTTAGGGAGGCCAGAAATCAGAGCAGAAGGGCAAAAGCTTGCCTGATCTTGATTTTCAATATGAGTACAGACCATGAAAATGAGGCTTCACGATCCTTCTGGCTTTTTGGGTTTCAAGCAAGAGGTGTCAGAAAAGTTACCACAGGGATAATTGGCTTGTGGCAACCAAGCATTCATAACAACGTCGCTTTCTGGTCCTTCAATATCTGCTCTTTAAATCATTCTGAAGCAGAATTCACCATGCGTTAGATTGTTCACCCATTAGTAGGGAACATGAGCTGGATTTAGACCGTCATGAGACAGGTTAGTTTTACCCTACTGATGATGGTGTTGTCGCAATAGCAATCCTGCTCAGTAGAAGAGGAAATGCAGTTTCAGATATTTGGTGTATGTGCTTGGCTGAGAAGCCAATGGTGCGAAGCTACAATCAGTGGGATTATGACTGAATACCTATAAGTCAGAATCTCACCTAGACGTGACAATACCCTGGCACCAAAGAGCCTTGGTGGGCCAGGAATAGATGGAGGAGACCAGCGCAGAGGGCAGTTCAAGACGGGGCCAGAGAGGGGGCAGGGAAGAAACTGAAATCTGATTTAATGGTGGTGGTAGGGCTTAATAGTGATTAAAAGCAGGGGGTCACACAAAAAGTAAGAAACTGGCTAGGGTCATAGGATGGGTACATTACCAGATGTCCATTTGCCTCTGGCCCAGGGCCATGAAGACCCTGAACTCTGATTTAAAGGTGGTGTTGGGGCTTAATAGTCAAAAACGTCATTGTGGTAAAGTGAGCTCTACAGCTGATTGCCATTTTATTAAATAACCGACGCACTCGTGGTTTTAAGGAAGGGGGGGCATGGTAACATGGTTAGAGCGGTTCCCGTGCGAGATGCGGGTGGTCACACACTAAAGTGCACAGGTGTGGAATTGCCTGTGGCCATCATTGATGCCAGGAGCTGCTAATTGTCACACCTGTGCCATGTCCCCATTTTTAAAGGGAGAAGTGTGAGTGCTAAGGGTAAAAAGAAAGAAAAAGAAAAGGGAGAACAGAGGTTAAAGGAAGAATGCGGTAGAAGAAAAGAACCGGTGCAGGAGTAAACGAGCGAGCAGGCTCATGAGAGAGAAAGCAGGCAACTGGGAGGAGAGCCCCAGGGGCTGACACTTGGAGCAATTGTAAGCGGTCGCTCCTGTGGAGTAGTTCTGATTAGCAGGAGCGACTGCATAAGGCCAGGAAGGCTTGGGGGGAGAGTCAAGCATGAGCGCCCTGGTTGTTGGGGGACCCTGAGTCTTGGTTCAGCAAGAGAGCCTGTAAGCAGCCTGGGACAGAAGGCAACCGGAACTGATGAAGGTCAGTTGCACCTGCTGATAAGGCAACTCCTCTGCTGCAAGGCCCATGAGAGATAAACAGAGGAGTTGCCAGATAAAGGGAAAGGCACCAGGCTTTTTAAAACAGACTGTTCCTGCTAGTACTGTATTTTAACTTCCATGTTCACGTGTTTTAATGGATTATTTATTTATTAACTTTGAGCACTGCACAGTGGACACTGTTATTTTTGTGAATAAAAGCACCGTACACTTCTGCGCCTTTCCCTTGCTTCAAGTTGTGTCATTAGTTGTCCTTCTCATAGTGATCATGACTATTGATGGTGTCAGGTTCAAGAAGCTCCCAAATCTGGAAGAGGGAGCATGGAGCCAAACTCGCACCGTCACAAATAGCAGAGGTCATGTAGCCAGGGAGGGCAAAGGGTCATGCCAGCTGGGAGGCAGAGAGTCATGTAGCTGAAGCAAGCAGAGAGTCATGTACAGTAGTTTGCAACAGGGCCTGGAAAAATTTCTAAGTCTCCTCAGGAGCGGAGGGTCATGCAGTCTCAGAGGCAGAAGGTCATGTAGGATGCAACAGAGATGTAAACCTACTTTTGCCCACCTGTCCCGGCTATCATGACCTTCTTCCTCTGAGTTCACATTACCCTTTGCGGGGAGAGCAAAAGTAGACTTACAGTTGTTTATATGGAAAAAGGCATGCAGGTTATGATTATTCCAGTGAATTCACAACTGTAAACCTACAGTACTTTTGTACACCCCTTTTGGCTGCTCCCATTAGGGGTCACCTCAGAGGATCATCTTTTTCCAGATTTTCCTCTCCTCTGCATCTTGTTCTGCTACACACACCACTTTCATATCCTCTCTCACCACATCCATAAACCTTTTCTTAAGCATTCCTCTTTTCATCTAGCCTGGCAGCTCCATCCTTAGCATCTTTCTCCCAACATACCCAGCATCTCTCCTCTGCACATGTACAAACCAACGCAATTTGCCTCTCTGACTTTGTCTCTCAACCGCCCAACCTGAATTGACCCTTTAATGTACTCATTTCTGATCCTGACCATCCTTGTCACATCGAATGCAAATCTTAACATCTTTAACTCTGCTACCTCCAGCTCTGTCTCCTGTTTTTTTGTCCATTCAACTTTCTCTAACCCATATAACATAGCTGGTCTCACTACTGTCCCCTAGACCTTCCCTTTCACTCTTGCTCTTGATCTGTCTGTCACAAATCACTCCTGACACTCTTCTCCACCCATTCCAACCTGCATGCACTCTTTTTCATCTCTCTTCCACAATCTCCGTTACTCTGAATTGTTGATCCCAAGTATTTAAACTCCTCTACCTTCACCATCTCTACTCCCTGCATCCTCACCATTCCTCTGACCTCCCTATCATTCACACACATGTATTCTGTTGTGTTCTTACTGACCTTCATTCCTCTCCTGTCTAGAGCAAACATCCAGCTCTCTAGGATCTCCTTGACCTGCTCCCTACTCTCACTATAGATCACAATGTCATCAACAAACATCATAGTCCACGGGAACTCCTGTCTAATCTTGTCTTACCCTACCTTCCACTACTCTTTCCCCCATAATTTTATGTTGTGGCTCATCAATTCTATCCCTCTGTAGTTACTACAGGTCTGCAAATCTCACTTATTCTTAAAAAATCTGTACCAGTACACTTCTTCTCCACTCCTCAGGCCTTCTCTCACTTTCCAAGATTTCATTAAACAATCTGGTTAAAAACTCTACTGCAATCTCTCCTAAACACTTCCATTCTTCCACAGGTATATCATCTGGATCAAAAGCCTTTCCATTATTCATCCTCTTCATAGCTGTCCTTACTTCATCCTTGCTAATCTTCTTTCTCTCTCATTCTCTTTATTCATCATCTTCTCAAAGTACTCTTTCCATCTGCTCAACACTGTACTCACTTGTGAGTATGTTTCCATCTTTATCCTTTATCACCCTAACCTGCTGCACATTTTCCCAGCTTAGTTCCTTTCTCTAGCCAATAGGTACAGATCCTTTTCTCCCTCCTTAGTGTCCAACCTCTCATACAACTCATCATATGCCTTTTCTTTAGCCTTCACTACCTCTGTTTTCACCTTACGCCTTATCTCCTTGTAATCCTATCTACTTTCTGCATTTCTCTTACTATTCCACTTTTTCCTCAAGAGACCCTTTCACTCTATACTCTCTTGTACTTCCTCATTCCACCACCAGGTTTCCTTCTCCACCTTCCACTGTCTAGGTGTCACACCAAGCACCCTTCTAGCTGTCACCCTTACTACATCTGCTGTAGTTGCTCAGCTATCTGGCATCTCCTCACTGCCACCCAGTGCTTCCCTCTCTTATCTTCTCCCTGAACTTAACCTTGCAGTCTTCCTTTTTCATATTCCACCATTTGATCCTTGGCTCTGTCATCACTCTCCTCCTCTTCTTGATATCCAATGTCATCCTACAGACCCCCATCCTATCCTGCTTAACTACACTTTCCCCTGTCACTACTTTGAAGTCAGACTGACCCTCCTACATAGAATATAATCTACCTCTGTGCATCTTCCTCCACTCTTGTACATCACCCTGTGTTCCTCCCTCTTCTTAAAATATGTATTCACCACAGCCATTGTTGTGTCTATGAAGTACACAGTTTCTCAGTTGGTAGAACACTTTTTTTTTTTCATTCTTGAAATTACAACAACCAAAAGCGTGCACCATTCTCACACATGCGCAAACACATATGCGCTCACTTTTCATGCGCACATGTAATTATTTTTACAACCATTATGTTATCCAACATCCCCACCCCCTTCCCAAAAGTCAAGTATTAAAGGATGTGACAAAATCCCATAAATAACCTGGATGTTGACAGACCTGTTGGGGTCATTGTTGCTGAGAAACTGATGGTTGGGAGATCTGGGGTGCCACTTCAGATGCATTGCTACGGCTGTCATCTGATGGAGGTACTGACCTAAAATGGGTACTATGAAACAGAAACCCTGGCATGCTAAGGTCAAGTGGTGACATTTTATGCAGGTGATCGGCATGCCAGCGAGAGCCATCCAGTAACAGAAATGTGGCTGTCCCCAATTGCCTGGTAATTTGAAGAGGTGAAAGAAAAAGAAAAAAGTGCAGCTTA
The DNA here is from genome assembly GCA_026402145.1 of Polypterus bichir lapradei. NCBI lineage: Eukaryota > Metazoa > Chordata > Cladistia > Polypteriformes > Polypteridae > Polypterus > Polypterus bichir. The sequence continues at coordinate 1,401,959 of JANRMT010062826.1, read as the reverse complement.
TCGGCACGATGTAACTTCCGTTCTCTCACCCAGTCACCAGCACTGATATTAGAAAACTTCACTCTGTAGCGCTGATCAAATTGCCGTTTCATTTTCTTTTGCCCTTGTCTGACTTTGGCACTTGCTGAGGGCCATTGTCAGTTGTGGTTATATGTGGAAGTCCAAAACGGGCTATCAGAGCCTCCAGTACGTTGATCACAGTCATCAGTGACTTTGCTCACCGGAACAACTTCAGGCCACTTAGAGTGCAGATCATATATGCCCATAAGAAAACGATGATGGGGAGGAGCACTGTGAAGTTTACCACAAATATCCAGCTGCAATTGTTCCCATGGGTGTGCTAGCCACTGAATGGTCTGAAGTGGTGAAAGAGTAAGTAACCTTTTCTTTTCATTAACTAGAAAAGCAGAGTAATCCTTAACAAGGACTTCTATAGCGTTGTCAATACGTGGCCACCATACTCGATCTCTGTACCTCTGTTTCATCTTCACAATTCCTAGGTGACCCTCATGAGCCATTGCCAAAATACGAGACCACAAGCACCACAGCACAATAACCCTGAGTAATACAGGTGTCATTCCAACATGACAGTTCCTCTTTCACTTGTACAAATGAGATCAGCTCTCTGGATACAAGTTTGGGCCAGGTCTCTCTAATACAAGTGCGTAATAATTTGAAAAGATTATAATCTTTCAAAGCTTGCTGGAGCTCTTTAAGTGATATAATATCCTGGAGAGGCCCATACAGAAGCTGAATAAGGTCATTTTTGATGTCAGCAATTTGGTTGTGAAGTGGTCCCAGCATTGGTGTAAAGCATGACAGTAGGTAAGCTACTACATTTTCCCGTCCTGGCTTAAACACCAGTTGGAAATTACTGTATATTGTTCTAAACAATCAGACCACCTCTATAACCGGAGGGGTTTGTATCCTGTTCCAGATGTTGACAGCAAAGAAGTGAGAGCCTGATGGTCTGTCCTCAGAATGAATGGTCTGCCATACAAATAAATATGCCATCACTCACAAGCCCAGATACATGCCAAAGCTTCACGTTCCCCTGCAGAGTATTTTTGTTCAGTCAGGCTCAGTGCTCTGGAGGCAAATACAACTGGCATTTCCAGCCCCTCTTTCATCTGTGACAAAACAGCTCCCAAGGCCAAGGCAGAGGCATCACAAGTAACAATGGCAGTATCCTCTGGGTTGAAATGAAAGTGAACTGGTGCAGTCGTGAGATGTTGCTTCAGGAGATGGAATGCTTCAGCACATGCAGAGGTCCAATCCCAGGGTTCCTCCTTTTTTAGGTGCTCGAGTAGTGGGATCGTGATAGCTGAATATTGTGGCAGGAAGCGTAAATAATAAGATGTCATCTCTAAAAATGAAGTAACTTGTGCAGCTGAAGTGGGTTCAAGAAGACTGCAAACAGCATCCACATTGGACTGCAAGGGTTTAAGACCTTCAGCTGATAAATGGAACCCAACAAAATCAATTTCTGATGCTGCAAAGATACATTTCTCCCCATTTGAAGTGATGCACTACAATGTCATCCTAGCCAAGAGTGATGTCATTGTTTTCTTAAAACAACTGGGCACTCAGCAAAGCCCAAATGGCATACAGGTATAACGGAACACCCCAAGGTGTGTGATGAATGCGGTGAGAGTCCTACTATCAGGATGTAATGGTATTTCTGCAGGTAGCCTTGTCATAAGTCCAGTTTATTGAAAAATTTGGAAGCATGAAATTGAGATGTAATCTCCTCAGCTGTTGGTAGTGGGTATCTGTCCGGGACCACAGCCTTGTTAACTGCACGAAGGTCAATACAAAGGCGCAACCTGCCTGACTTTTTACATGCAATTACTAGCCTGGAGATCCAGAGCAATGCAATGACTGGTTCTATAATCCCTTCATCCAGAAGCTGTTTCATCTGTGTGGTAACATCATCTCTCAGGGCTAGTGGGGTTCGGCACAGTGGCTGAATGACAGGAGTTATGGACAAATTAAGTCTGGGCTTGTGCACAAACTCTGACAGGAATCCTAGGCCATTAAACAAAGCAGGCCATTTTTGCACCCACAGAGAAGAGACTTGAAGGATTTCTGCCCCATCATAATCAAGAACAGTAAACCCAAGTATGAGGAAAAGGTCAATACCCAAACTACTGTCTCCTTGCTTTGTAACATGAAAGCAAAATTCACAAAGAGATCTTGTTCCAAAAAGAATATGTAACAGCAAAGTTCCCAGAACATCAATCTTAGTGTGCCTATAACCAGCCAGGGCTATAAATGGCCTCTGCAAAGGTAAATGAGAATAAAACTGCTTGTATGTAGCATAAGAGATATTTTAGTGCTCATATCCAAAAGCAAAGAATGCACACATCCTGTATACTACTATATATGCTGCACAAGTCCTGAAGTTAGGAGAACAAGACTGCACTGCATGGATAGATGCTGGTGCTGAATGTGAAGGTGAGGTCTTCCCAGATGTAGGCACCAGGGACGAATGACAGCATCTTACAAAATGGTTTAATTTGTTGCATTTTCTACATCTCTGCCCTCTTGCTGGACAGCCTGAATCCTTGTGCTGGTGATGATTAGATCCACAATTCCCACAATGTTGTCTTTGTAGGACTGGGGCAGCTGTCTCGGCATAGTTATCAGTGAAAACGGGCTGTAATATCTGCACTGATAAAGCAGGAGCTGCTGTCAGCTGCACCCCACTTTGCACTGCTGATTCAACCTGCAACACAATCTCTATTGCTTTCTCTAGTGTGAGTTTGTCAGACTCCATCAATAATCTCTCTCTCACAGGTGCACTATGCATTTTCTTTATCAGCTGATCTCTTATCATCTTGTTATGAAGCAGACCAAAATTGCAGTGTACTGCTAATTCCCGTACCACGGTTGTATTTTGTTGGGATTGACTCACCTGCAAACTGGCTATGCTGATGAAAGTGAAACTGCTGTAAAAGGACGCTCTGTGTTCCAGAAAAGTGCTTCCTGAGGGGCTGAACTGCTGTGTTGTATGAGTCGGTTGTGCCCAACCTAAGAAAAATATGTTGCCCTTCTGTGCCCACACAGTGGAGGAAGATGGCACGCTTGCGTGCATCAGGTACGGAGTCCAAGCCAAGAGCAATCAGGTAAGTTTGAAAAGACTCAAACCAGCGAGTCCAAGGCACAGAAGGATCACCAGGTAAAGGTAAGAAAGGAGGTGGTGGTGACAGCGAAAGTTCAGCCTTGAAATCACAACAACCAAAACGTGCACCATTCTCACACATGCACAAACACATATGCACTCACTTTCCATGCGTGCATGTAATTATTATTACAAACATTGTTATCCAACATGTCCATCCTTTTTGCAAAATCTACTATTATCTGACCTTCTGCATTCATCTCCTTGACATCATACATACCCATCACCTCCTCATCTCCTCTGTTCCCTTCAGTAACATGTCAAGTGAAATCTGTGCTAATCACCACTCTCTCTCTCTCTCTTGGGCACACTCTCCACCACTTCAAGCAACTCACTACAGAAATCTTCTTTCTCATCCATCACACAACCAACTTGCAGGGCATATGCACTAAAACTTTTATCATCATACCTCCAATTTCCAGTTTCATAATCATCACTCTGTCTGACACTCTTTTCACTTTCAAAACACTCTTGACATACTGTTCCTTCAGGATAATCCCTACCCCATTTCTCCTCCCATTCACACCTGGTAGAACAACTTGAACCCACCTCCAATATACCTGGCATTACTCACCTTCCATCTGGTCTCTTGCACGCACAGTATATCAGTCTTCCTTCCTTCCATCATATCAGCTAACTCTCTCCCCTTATAGTCATGCTGCCAATATTCAAAGTTCCTACCCTCACTTCCACTCTCTTTACCTTCCGCTTCTCTCTCTGCCTTTGGACATGCATTCCCCGTCTTCTTCTTCTTTTTCGGCCAACAGTAACCCAACTTCAGCCAGAACCCTGTTGGCTAACAGTACTGGTGGCAGCCATTGCTAACCCTGGCCTCGACTGATCTGGTATAGAAATCTGTATTGTTGTCCGCATATTGACAACAAAACGTTTACACCAGATGCCATTCCTGACATAACCTTCAACATTTATCCAGGCATGGAACCATGATTGAACATTTAATATGTCACCCTACAAAGGCAAGAGACACAACAAAATAATTTTCTGCATCATAGGGGTTGCTTTCTTTTCCTGGTGTACAACATATGGCACATTTTAACTATTCTTAGTGCCACATCTGAACCAAGTCTCCACCAAAGATATTTTGTGCTACCTGAATGAGAATGGGATACATTACATTAATACCTCCAACATCTTCTCCAGTGTGGGGGTCTGTAAGCTGAATGCTTCATGTTACTATGTTTGCTCTGCATTTCCTCACTCCTCAAAATATGGTATTCCTGTTTAGCCAATACCACTAGAGGCAGAGACACTCATGGGTCTACTGACTCTGTTCAACTTTAATGTTACCATCCATTATTGTGTCACCAGTGAAGTCAGTCCACTCAGACATGAGCAAGATGACCCAGAGTGGTTCCACTGGTTTATTTATCAATGAGACTATGTTAAAGCGGATGATAACATTTCTACTTGGCATCCTCTTATTTCAAACGTTCACTGGATTGGGTTATTTTCTCAATATCACAATGGACCTTTCACAAACTTATGTTTTCCCTTGACTGAAGAATTACACCTGTACCAATCACACTAAGCTGCTCAATTTTTTCACTTATAAGTGTGTGCAGACTGAATACTATTTTATGAGGGACTGCTTTTCCACCTCCACTGCTGTAGGAAAATCCAGAACTTTCTAAATATATTCTGACCTTTCTGTGGGGGTTTGATTGCTTGTTCTTATTTTCTGCGGTTTGAATCCTAGCTAGGAAAGCCAGCATACCTGAGGTACCTAACAGCATCCACTTAGTCTGTGGATACCTGGCTTTTATGTGGCTGCCTTTGGAGTGGTGTAGAGTGTGTTACTTGGCCTAGGTGTTGACTGGTGTAACTGATCATTCAGGCCCTGTCACACCTTCTGCTTGGGTTAAACGTGCCCTCATCTCAGTTCATCAGACTCTTGTTAGTGATATCCTGTGGTATGGAGCAATTTAACTGCCTCACATTTTTGGGCCTGTACCTGGAATACACATAAATTGAACTGAGGCCCTTCAAGAACTCTTGACTGAGGTTCTTGCTACATGAACTGTGACTTTGCAAAATTATATGGCCATCGATATGCTTTTGGCAACCCATGGAGGCACCTGCAAATTGATAAGAAAGAAATGTTGCAACTACATTCCAAACACTTCTTCCAAACACTTCACAATGTATCTGACCTGGCCTATAAGATTCTCCATGCAGTTGATTCAGTCGTTGCTCCTGATTGGAGATCATAACTGAATTCCGACTGGTTTAATGATTTTTGTTTCTTTTTGCCCAGCTAGTATTTATATTTGTATTTGTATTTGTTGCTCTAATGACTTTTATTAAAAATAATGGTAAACTCTTATGCTCCCCCTCCTGATTTTGGTTATGTTGCCCTGTCACTTGAACTGTCTTATGTCATGTTTCAGCCAGTACTTCTCTACTGGCTAGTTTTCAATGTTGTGTTTCTTGTCTGTTTTGTCTACTTTTGTGCCATTTATTTGTATTAATGATTCTTTCATTTATTATGTACATTTTTCTTTGTGCCTATTTGTAGTTGTAAAATACCTAGATTATGTCCCATGTGTTTTGTTGGTGGACCCAGAGGAGTGGGGCCACATGCCAATCATCATCAGGAGCTCCACCCTTTTTATTGGAGCACCTTCCATAGTTCCTGCTGGTTCATTTCAAACATGCTAGTGGAGTGTTACTTGTGTTTACTCTGCTTTTTGCTTTTTGATTTCCTGGATTTCTGGGACTTGTGTGCTTTTAGGACTCGACACCTTATGCCAATGTAGATTTACCTGAATCAGTTGCTTGAAATAAATAATAATTGATTGTTGTTGTTTTTGAAGAACAAGAGGGAGGATTGTGAAATTTGATTTTTACCAATACCTATAATTTTCACTATTTGATTATATATTGATTATATTGAATGACTTCTGTTCTTGTTAACTGTTAGACTATGTCTTTAGTACTCATAGAATGCATTTTAATGTAAGCCTCTTAATCTGTGACCTGTTCTGCTGCTAATTTTGTGCCAAGGTTAAGTACTGATAAGAGAAGCAGTATAATCAGTGGAGCAGAATTCTGTCTCTGAAGGGTTCCGTTCATCAGTAAATTACAAGGGCATTAGAAATGGAACTAATTGCGAACTTTTTGTAATTAACTGTGTATTTAAGGAACACAATCTGTAGGTGTAATTCAGTCATCTCCTTCATGGCCATGTGGTGACTTGACAGGCGTGTCAAATAAAAGTATTCCTCCTATCTTGAAACTGGATTGGTGAATCGGACTTTGAAATAAGATATTCCAAAAAGATTGCTGAAGATTTACAATGGTGTGAAAAACTATTTGCCCCCTTCCTGATTTCTGATTCTTTTGCATGTTTGTCACACAAAATGTTTCTGATCATCAAACACATTTAACCATTAGTCAAATATAACACAAGTAAACACAAAATGCAGTTTTTAAATGATGGTTTTTATTATTTAGGGAGAAAAAAAAATCCAAACCTACATGGCCCTGTGTGAAAAAGTAATTGCCCCCTGAACCTAATAACTGGTTGGGCCACCCTTAGCAGCAATAACTGCAATCAAGCGTTTGCGATAACTTGCAATGAGTCTTTTACAGCACTCTGGAGGAATTTTGGCCCACTCATCTTTGCAGAATTGTTGTAATTCAGCTTTATTTGAGGGTTTTCTAGCATGAACCGCCTTTTTAAGGTCATGCCATAGCATCTCAATTGGATTCAGGTCAGGACTTTGACTAGGCCACTCCAAAGTCTTCATTTTGTTTTTCTTCAGCCATTCAGAGGTGGATTTGCTGGTGTGTTTTGGGTCATTGTCCTGTTACAGCACCCAAGATCGCTTCAGCTTGAGTTGACGAACAGATGGCCGGACATTCTCCTTCAGGATTTTTTGTTAGACAGTAGAATTCATGGTTCCATCTATCACAGCAAGCCTTCCAGGTCCTGAAGCAGCAAAACAACCCCAGACCATCACACTACCACCACCATATTTTACTGTTGGTATGATGTTCTTTTTCTGAAATGCTGTGTTCCTTTTACGCCAGATGTAACGGGACATTTCCCTTCCAAAAAGTTCAACTTTTGTCTCATCAGTCCACAAGCTATTTTTCCAAAAGTCTTGGCAATCATTGAGATGTTTCTTAGCAAAATTGAGACGAGCCCTAATGTTCTTTTTGCTTAACAGTGTTTTGCGTCTTGGAAATCTTCCATGCAGGCCGTTTTTGCCCAGTCTCTTTCTTATGGTGGAGTCGTGAACACTGACCTTAATTGAGGCAAGTGAGGCCTGCAGTTCTTTAGACATTGTCCTGGGGTCTTTTGTGACCTCTCGGATGAGTCGTCTCTGCGCTCTTGGGGTAATTTTGGTCAGCCGGCCACTCCTGGGAAGGTTCACCACTGTTCCATGTTTTTGCCATTTGTGGATAATGGCTCTCACTGTGGTTCGCTGGAGTCCCAAAGCTTTAGAAATGGCTTTATAACCTTTACCAGACTGATAGATCTCAATTACTTCTGTTCTCATTTGTTCCTGAATTTCTTTGGATCTTGGCATGATGTCTAGCTTTTGAGGTGCTTTTGGTCTACTTCTCTGTGTCAGGCAGCTCCTATTTAAGTGATTTCTTGATTGAAACAGGTGTGGCAGTAATCAGACCTGGGGGTAGCTACGGAAATTGAACTCAGGTGTGATACACCACAGTTAGGTTATTTTTTAACAAGGGGGCAATTACTTTTTCACACAGGGCCATGTAGGTTTGGATTTTTTTTCTCCCTAAATAATAAAAACCATCATTTAAAAACTGCTTTTTGTGTTTACTTGTGTTATATTTGACTAATGATTACATGTGTTTGATGATCAGAAACATTTTGTGTGAAAAAACATGCAAAAGAATAAGAAACCAGGAAGGGGGCAAATAGTTTTTCACACCACTGTAAATGTCCGAATAAAAACTTTCTTACTTGATGAATATGTGACTGAAAATCTTGAGAAAAATGTTAACTATATATGCACAAATACAGAAGTGGCCAAAATACCTACAAAATATTATTGACAACATACTGAAATGCAGGTAGCATGTTTGTCGGTCTGTAGAGCATAATGAGGTATGGTAATGCCCCATTGAAGCATTAAATGCAGTTTTCTTTCATCACCCACAGGTTTTCTTATTATAAACACTTCTTACACAAAGCTTTATAAAAATGTAGATCATGTGACTTAATAGTATGGGATTTTTACTTTTAATGGTAATTTGTTGTTTTCTCTATACTGCTGAAGACAGTCAACTTTTTTGCATGAAAGAGAAACCAGGTCTTATAGAACTACAAGAAAGATTTTTGAATCCATTTTGTAGATTTTCTTGAACACTGCTCACCGTTGCATGTGATTCTGGTCTCAAAAGGAGATATTTTCCTGTGGACAAAGTAGTGCAGTCATACTTCCAAATGGGATGGTAATTCTAAGGATTTTTCTTGGCAAATACATCTAAGAAATCCTAATGTTGTGGGGGCATGGTGTCCACTGTAAAACAGTTAATATGGGATGGATTTCCTGAACATTTTGTAGCACTAAGAACGATGTTAACTCATACTTAAATACATGTTGCAGGAAAAGTGGTTTAACAAAATTCTTCGTGACTAAATTAGTAGATTAAACTAGTTTGTTACCTTGGTTTGTTTGTTGTTAATGGTAAAGTATATTGTTAAACGGCTAGCTCCTGCAATGCCTAATCAACAGACAGTGCCTGTCAAAGACAGCATCAGAAAGCAAATACATAACAAATAGCTAGAAATGCTAAAGGCACAAAAAAAAACAAACAAATAAAATAAAAGAAATACAAAAGCACTACAAGTCACATTTGGCCAAAGTCAAATATGTGTTTACTTCATGTAATGCAATAATGCATCTCTGAAGACAAATCACTGAGTTGCAGGGGTGGAAAAGGCTTCCCTAGGGGGAGTTAACTGATGCCTTCTGACAAATTTAAAAGAACGAGTGCCATATAATACTATGTTATGATTGTCAACGATAATGCCTTGAGTCACATGTTGTAAATTACATAATATAATACCTGAGAGACAGTTGTTGTTTGTGGACATTACTCATTAGCCTTGCAGTAACACTTTCCAGCTATCACGTATCTCTACACCATCCCCTTGCTCTCCAAAGAAATTTTATCTATTGAAGCAGCTGAGCCCGAATCTCTATACTCATCTGTGCCATAAATCCACCGCTTAGTCTCACATTGCTTTTGCTGTGATACTGGTAGACTGAGGCAGAATACAATACAATGAAGAACAAAGACAAATTTTAATAATTAATAATAAAACACACCTATCTAACATTTAGTTTTAGTATTATTAATGCTAATCCTTAGTGGAAATCTACTGTTTCTGCCAGAGTTGCTAGTGTATGGTAAACTTCATCCTTTCTTTAAAAATGCAGGAAAAGGTTGAAGATACAGGCAGAACTTCAGTACTTAACAATTTAAGACTGAAAGAAAATGGGGATACTTCAAAATATTTCAATTCCTGTAGATTATATTGCCAAAAAAGTCTGAAAACCTTTAATCACATATGTGACATTTAATCACAAATGTGTCAATATCTAGTGTAAGTAAGCATTTGCTTTGATTGACAAGTCTACTATTTAACAAGATCATGCAGTGTGACTACTATTAGCAGCAACTGAGATCCAAAATCATGCTACACTTGACTACATTGGGGGCCCTGACCAGATGGTACAACCTTCTGAGGGGCGTTGACTTAAAGCTTAGGAATCCCTGATCTAAGCTATTCCATTAACAATGGAAGAGAAAACACTTTTATGATGGTTGCTTGTGATTTAAAACTTTCCCAGATGGTTAAAAGGATAAAATCGTCAATACTTTCAAACTTAATGTGGGCAAGCTGAAATACCATAGACGTACATAGTTTTCTATATTACAGCTCAACAACACCTCCAATTATTCTATCCACAGCTGGCTTCATACTGTTCAATTAGCAAAGAGCTGTTGAGGGTTGCTCCATGACACGTTTTCTCCTGTTCTCTTTTCTTTTTTTCCCTTAATTTGCCATGTGTTCCTGAATGGGATGTGTGTACGTTGTGCCACTTTACCTGTCAACTCTTTTGACTTCTCTTATTGTGCCTCTATTTAATTAGTAAACTCAGCTGTTTGTCAGTTCAGGGTTGTTTGTTTTTGTTCTTACAATAGCATAAAAATCAGTTATTATTGCTGGTTTCCCTTTACTGTATTACTTTTTCATTTTGTAAATAAAAAAATTGATCACAAAAAAGAAGTGCAAAGTCCTTGGCTTTTCATTTAAGAGCAAAACATGCATGATGCCACTGTTAAAACTCTAATGGTATGCAGCAAAATCTGTGGCACAATAAAATCCAATAATGTATTCTAAAATGAAGCATTTGTTATCAATTTTAAAAATACTTTGTCAGCTCTTGCACTTTATGATGAGTATGAAGGGTACAAAGGTCCAAATATAAAATAAAGGCTTAAACTTACCAAATACTGTATGTCCATTTCTCGAAGCAGGAATATTATTAGATATTAATCCACGTCTTGATGTTGCACAGACAAAAACAGAATATCCATGTCACTCTAGAAAGAAATAAAAAAGTAAATAAAAACCATTTGTGATATTTTGCCTTTTCAAATGAAAATAGGCTGTGCCCCTCATCTCACCAATTTCCTCTTGCTCAATAGCACTGTGAATGGCAAGAAATGGACACCTCTTCATTACAGGAAAAACTGACAAACATGCAACCATGAACAATCCTATTTATGTTAACATGGAATCACCATTTCAAATTATGTTTATGACTTTGTATATATGTTAGCAGAATAGCGTGCCAAGTCTGAGAGAATGTAGACAAAGACATGGTCAGGTCAGGTCAAGGTGGGAAGCATGCACCAAATGATGAAACAGCTCAGGATCCCCATTGGCAACCCCCCAGGCAGACACATGTGATCTAGTTCCATCCCCAGGAAATGACCATCTATCTGCCACAGCCAGGTGTGACACAGACATCCCCTTGGCCTGGAACAGTCAGTTGGATCCTCAAAAAAGAGTATTTTGTGAGCAGGATCACCCTCAGGGAATCGCAGCACATGGCTGTAGTGCCGTAAATGACACTCCTTCACAATGCAGGTAATGTGCCTCATTTGGGACACTGTCAGCAACCACTCATTCAACATGGAGTTAAACCAGTGGTACCCAAGGGTTCTCCGATGAGACACAGTACTGAAGGAGTCCAGTCTTCATCTAAGGTCACTGGATAGCATCCATGTCTCGCAACCATATATTAAAATAGGAAGCACCAGGACTCTGAAGACTTGGGCCTTCATCTTGTTGCAAAGATATTGGGAGCGCCACACACCCCTTTCCAGCAACTTCATGACCCCGATATGCTGTCCCAATCTGTCTATTGACTTCATAGGAATAGTAGCCAGAGACATGCATGTCACTATGAAGGTAAGTAAAACTCTTAACAAGGTTGACACTCTCTCTGCAGACAGACGTACAGCTGATGACTGAGCCCAAGAGATCATTAATGGCCTGGATCTTGATTTTTATCCAGGACATTCACAAGCCCAGACACTCAGTCTCCTTGCTCAGTCTCTCGTAAACCCCAATCAGAGCCTCCATAGACTCCACAAAGATCACAGCATCATCGGCAAAGTCATGATCAGTGAATCTTTCTTCATCAATAGATGCCCCACAGCCGATAGACCCCACGACCCTGTCCAACACCCATTCCATGCAAGCACTGAACAGAGTGCGAGCAAAAACACACCCCTGACGAACCCCAGAATCAACTGGGAAAAACAGAGGCTCTGTCTCCACTCTGCACAGTATCAGTTTACAGGCTGGCCACAATATCCAGCAACTCTGGGGGGAACTTGTGAAGTCTCATGATATCCCACAGGGCAGCTCGAT
>JANRMT010062826.1:1356059-1373859 GCA_026402145.1 Polypterus bichir lapradei | reverse complement strand
GAAAGAGTTCTATCAGGACTTATATTCCCCTGAGTGTCAAAATACTGCAGACGCTAGGAAATTGTTTCTTGATAATGTTAATCTCCCTATACTATCAGAGGAAAGTCGATTAGATCTTTGCAGTCCTATTAGGGCGCAGGAGGTCTTAGATGCAATCAAATCCTTACAGAGTGGAAAAGCTCCAGGCCCTGATGGGTTTGGGCCAGAGTTTTATAAAAAAATGGCCAAACACATGGTGGGTCCTTTATTAAAAATGTATATAGAATCTCTTGAGAGGGGCACACTTCCACCCACCTTAAACCTTGCCCATATATCCCTGATCTTAAAGAAGGATAAACCTGCAGATCTGTGTACATCTTACAGACCTATAAGTTTACTCGGTGTAGATTGCAAGATTCTGTCCAAAATTTTATCTAGACGATTGGAGGAGGTTCTGCCAGTTCTGATAAAGCCTGACCAAACGGGTTTTGTCAAAATAGATACTCCCGCTCCAATGTACGCCGACTCATAAATGTTGTGCAGTTCTCTCAGAACACCAATTATAGGGCTCTTGCAATTTCATTGGATGCTGAGAAAGCATTTGATCGGGTGGAGTGGGAGTATCTATTTGATGTTTTGGAAAGATTTGGTTTGGGATCTGAATTTGTCAAGTGGGTCAAACTGTTGTATGGGGCCCCAGCTGCAAGGGTATTGGTTAACGGCTCGGTCTCAGATGTTTTCCCACTGGGTAGAGGAATGCGTCAGGGATGCCCCCTTTCTCCCCTACTGTTTGCACTTGCATTAGAGCCACTGGCAGAGGCTGTAAGAACTGACCCTGAGATCTGTGGGGTAACCTTGTTGAATACTGAATACAGAATTTCCCTTTACGTGGATGACGTGTTGCTCTTTCTCACTAAGCCAGAAACATCTATTCCTGCACTGACACATATCATTAATCAATTTGGCCTTTTTTCAGGGTATAAAATAAATTATGATAAATCTGAAGCTTTGCCACTGGGTGATGGGGGGAGGTGGGACACTCCTCCTAATTTTCCTTTCAGGTGGTCGACCACTGGTTTTACATATTTAGGTATTAGGGTGTCCGCAGACACAACAGAGTTGTACAAGTTGAACTTTAAACCAATTGTGGCCTCAATCAGGAATGACCTCAATAGGTGGGTTGACCTCCCCCTGTCTTGGATGGGTAGAATAAGTTTAATCAAAATGAATGTTTTACCTAGAATATTATATCCCATACAAATGTTGCCTCTCAGGATCAACAGAAAAACATTCTCAGAGATTGAGGGATATCTTTCTAAATTTATATGGCATGGGAAGAAATCTAGACTAAAGATACAGATTTTACAACTACCTACAGATGAGGGGGGGCAGGCACTTCCTAACCTTTTATATTATTACTGGGCTTGCCATGCACAAATAATCTCAGGGTGGTTACATTCCTTTCTATACCAAGGCGAGTCACCTGTAGATACTTGGTGCTGTGCCCCTCTTTCGCCTCTTAGTCTTTTATCTATTGATCTGGCTGACCTTCCTCTTGGTGTCAGAAATAATTTCATTTTGATGCCTACACTTAAGGTTTGGCATAATATTGCTGCCCACGCTGGAAGAAGAGGTTTTTCTAGTGCACTGCAGCCTCTAATTAGGAATAAAGCTTTCCCCCCAGGTATTGGCATTAGTATATTTGATGATTGGCATTCTAAAAATATAAGATTTATTTGCGATCTGTTTGAAAGGGGTAGTTTTATGGCCTTTAATCAAGTTCAAATTAAATATAATTTACCACAGAAACACTTCTTTGGGTTCCTACAAGTAAGACATTTTGTAAATTCCCTTAAATTTCCAGCCAATCAACCAGTTTTGAATCCTATTGAAAGCTTTCTTCTTAAATTTAATGAGGAAATAATCACAAAAAAGAAATTTATCTCTCTTTGTTATGGGAAATTATTGTCTTTGAATTTTGTAACCACTGATAAGGCCAGGGTTCGGTGGGAAACCGACCTCGAAGTTCAGCTTAGTGCAGAAGCATGGTCCAAAACTTTTAGATCTGCCAAGAAATTGTTTTCCTGTAACAGACTCCAGGAAAGCCATTACAGAATTTTACATAGACTTCAGCGTACGCCAGAGTTTCTAAATAAAATTCATCCTCAGATTTCTCCTCTTTGTGTAAAGTGCAATACGGATGTGGGGACCTACTACCATTGCATATGGCAATGTCCTTTAATTACTAGATTTTGGAAAAATATTGCTATAGAGCTTCGCTTCATCTTTCACCAAACGATCCCACTGAACTCTGTGCTGTTCGTTCTGGGTCTATCTATAGAAGGGCTCTCTCTGTCTTCTGTACAGATGCTTTTGTTAGGTAAACTTTTACATTTAGCGAGGCGATGTGTACTGTTTCAATGGATTCAGAGACAGCCCCCCACTGTTACACAATGGTACAGAGAAATGTTCAAGGTGCTGCCAATGGAGCGCCTCAGTGCCATCATAAAGGGCAATTGTAATGCATTCTGTAGGATATGGCAGCCTTTGCTTGATCACCTACCTCGTGACCTTGCTGTGCTATTACATAAAGGGGGATCACATTTTGTTTTTAAACACAATAATTAATGTCTGTATTCCCTTTTTTTTTTTTTTTTCTCTCTCCCCTTTTTTTTTCTTTTTTATTTCCCTTGACTTCAAATGTGAAACGCTGTACATATTTTGACCCAGACATGTATATCTGTAACTCATGTACCTGTATTTGTTTTTTTTTCTTCTCTTTTTCTTATTTGTATTTGGCTGTGCTGATTTGTTGCTGTTTGTGTTGTTACAAAAAATCAATAAATCATTGTTTAAAAAAAAAAAAAAAAAAAAGAAAATGATATCAAGTATACATCTCAGTATTTTAATTATTCAGAGAGCTGTAATATCACGAATGTAATGGATTCTTTGTCCTGTCGGAGGAAGAGAAAGCCTGTTTAAGAAGCATGTAGTGATTCACACACATAGAGCACATAGAAGATCAAATACAAAACAAAGCATTTAACATGCTACTTTAGTTACGATGGGATTTGAGAAACTAGTAAATGAAACGATTAGGATGGAAGTTTATCATGTTCTAATAATAAAATAAACTAAGTGATTAAAGTGGAAATTTTGAGATTAAAGTTGACATTTCATGCTTTTTTCCCACTGTGTGCCTGTTTTTTTTTCACTGTACCCTAATAAGCTTTCATATGACACTCAGATGGTGGGCTATGACTCGCCTTTTCAGAGCAACTTTGATATCTGACAATTTCTTATTTATTTCGGGCACTGTGTGACTTTGTCAACTTGAGCTTTTGAGTTTCTCCAACACTCTATGTCACTTGATCAACTTCCTTTTGTTGTTTATACCACTGTTTAAACCAACAAATAGTACGTTGTTTCCTTGCCTCCACTTGGTATTCGCTGAAATTCTTCTATTTCCCCCCGTGCTTTTGCCATTGCCTTTTCACAGAACGCTGAGCTTAAGGGCTAATTATATTGATTTGCATATTCAAAGAGGCATAATTCTGGGAGGAGATGGGGTGGGACAGCAGGCACGTGCACGTGTGTTACTTTTCACCCTGACCGGGATTTATGTCGCGGAAGAATGTGTAAGTTGGCTTTAGCACAGAGTTATGCATCTGTATTTTTTTGTGCGTATGTACATTTCTGCTTTTGTCCATACGCCATGTTATAGTGTGAATTCTTTGCATGCCGTTATGCATGAGGCCCCAGGTGAGTGAAACAAATTGTAAGAGTAATGGTATTTCAACGGCAGCACCCTTGGCAGGACCAGGAGCCACCCACTTATTCTACGCCTCTCATGTCTCTTCACAGTGCGTGTTTAACTCTTGGTGGATTTACGCCCTCTTGAACACTCTCTTCAAAGTTCTTTTCAACTTTCTCTTACAGCACTTTTTGTCTATCGGTCTCATGCTTGTATTTAGCCTTGGATTTAGTTTATCAACCACTTTAGGCTGCATTCCCAAACAACTTGACTCTGAGGAGGCCTGATCCCGGCATGAAGAGGGCCACCACTGGCCTCACACTATCCATGGGTTTAGCCTTGATCAGGAGGGACTTTGACCCACAATCGACTCCAGATAGGCGATCTCCTGTACGCCAAATTTCCCGTGCCTGGGTAGGAGCGGGTGGGGATTTGGAATTTGGCTCTTCCCTCTTCACCCACCGTTGCTGATGGAATCCTGGTTAGTTTCTTTCCCTCCTCTTAGCATTATGCTTAAATTCTGCAGGTGAACATGTTTGAGCTGATGTCTGAGTCAGACTGTGGGAGGCTGGATCCCCCACTCCAGACATGGTCAGGAAACCGTGCCAGGTCTCATCTCTGTGGGCAGGTGCCAGCGTACCCCAATGGCAGACTCCCCCGCTTCCTCTAGAAGCTTGCAGAGGTCATGGGGATGATCAGTCAGATGCCCTTCTCACTGACCGGGCCCCTTCTCTGCCCGGGGAAGTGAGTGGGAACGTCACTGCACCACAGGTCTGCTCTTGAGGGACAGAGGGGCCTGGGTCCCTGCAAACTCCCCACCGCACAGAGCTGTGCAGTGATTGATCAAAAAAGGTGACCCTCAAAGGAAGGACCCAAGTCTGCAAGGTGCATTTAAAGTGTCAGTGATCAATGTGTACTGCAGTTCACATTAGTTCTCATAGCCAGAGGCTTCCTTCATTGACACATGAGGAGGCCCAACGAGGAGGAACAAGAGGCACTTTGGTAGAGTGGCACAAGAGCCCTAGTGCCCACAGTTGTCTTCCCTCTCACACTAGGCAGAGAGGGGAGGAACACTGGGTCATTGAACTCCATCGCCAAAGCATACAGGCAGTTGCCCGGTTTAATCCTGCTGGCTGACAAGGGCGGTTAAGGCAACTCGGTGACCATCCCCGCTCACGTGGGACAGGAGGTCCAGGTGAGTGCTTGGCAGGGTAGCGCCTGCCACCTGGTCTCTCTAGGCCACACGTCCAGCTGCGCCCCAGGGACGAGCCCCTTTCTCAGAAGGACAAGGGGTCAGATGTGAAAACTTGACAGGGAGGGGAAGGTGCCTGTCCACCCCCCTCACCAAACCATCCATCGATGGTAATGACTGGCGGTGTGTACAAAGGGCAGAGACTTAATCAGTGCGAGCTTATGACCTGCACTTACTGGGAATTCCTTGTTCGTGGGGAGCAATTGCAAGTCCCAGTCCCCATCACGATTGGGGTTCATCGGCTTACCCACGCCTGGTGCTGGGTAGACACACGTTGATCCATTCAGGGTAGCACTGGACATTTAAGGACATCACAGACTTGTCAGTCTCACGTGGCTGAAAGCCACTTGTCCATCTAAGAAGTTTGACACAGACTGCTTGGAACACTCTAATTTTTTTAAAGTAAACACTTTGGACCCCGCAGGGACACTCAGTCAAGAGCATCAAGGGGGCACCGAGAGGCAGGGGCAGGGACAGGCAGTAGCTTGCCTCATGGCAGACCTCCAGTTCAATCCCAAGATCCAACTACGAGCTTTTTAACTGCAACAACTTTAATATATGTTATTGGAACTGGAATTACTGCAGCACCAGACATGCCCTCCAATGGATCCTGGAGCAAGGATTTAAAGTACGTTCATTCCAGTTACAGAACCCTGAAAAGGCCTGCATTGTTATTTTTTGTCACTACCTTTCCAAGCAGGGAGTGGGTAATATGAAACACCTGCTGCCTTCCTTGGATATGGTAGCTGTTTCTCAGGCTCCCTCTCCGGAATCAAACCCTTATTTCCCATTACCTGTGGTCCCTATGGTAGACACAGAAAGTACCATTGACAGTTGATAGGGCACACATTCGAAAAGAGTTGTTGCTGCCATGGGGGGGACACAATCGGCCTGAGGTTATCTAGAGTTACCAAAGCTGGCCGGGCGCAAGGACCCAGGTGGGTGTTTGGTCTGATAAATGCACGCATCAGTCAGCGCTCGTTTGCATATATTAACTCTAAAATTGCCACAGTTATCCAAGTAATGTGGAGGGATCAAAGGGACCATAACTGATATAATGAGCCACTCATAGTTTCACTGTCACTTCCATTTGCACTTACACATGCATGGCTTAATCTCTGAGACAAGTATATATTACTGACAGGATCAACCAGGTAGACCTGTAGGCAGTTGGAACGCACCTCCAATGGACAGCAGCTGGGCTGGGTTCCCTTGAGGCCGCTGTCATTGATCATTGTCGAACCTCCAAGGGAGGGGGTGGGATTTGCACTCTCACCTCTGGGTGCCAGAGAAATTATGTCTCCGGTGGCTGACCCCCTCCCCAATGCCCGAGGCCACCACGGTGTAGGACCGCTCAGCGTGGAAGGAATACCCACTAATCGGGGGGGCTGATTGGTTTTGCCCTCTCGGAGAGGTAGGGATGCCTCCCCCGGCACAGGCCCCCCTTCTAGCCCAGGCTGGAGGATGGAGACCTGGGGTCAGTCTCACTCCTTTGGTTGCCTCCGGGACAGGCTCGAAGGGGAGAGGGTCATCCCGTGGGCCATTTGGGAAGGGTGCTGGCCTCAGGAGGAAAACAACTGGCCTTGGTGGACCTACCCCCAGCCACGGGGGGGCACCCATGTCCCTTCATGTCTCAGTGGAGCTGTTCTTTGGACAGGGGGTCAGTGTTTTTGGGACTGCTCAAAAAGTTTTCTAAGTCATGCCCCTAACCCCCAAATCTCCCCAGGCTGCTTGGTTCTTCGCCAAGCATGACCAGTCTGGCCTTGGCCTCTTCAGACCTCCACCACGAAAGAGACAGGAAATTTTTATAAGTCCCGACCCTGAAGATTCTCCCTGGTTCTCCCACAGGCATGGGCGGCCCGGCCTTGGGCCCTCAGCCACCTGAGGGAAGCACAGAAAATTTTTCAAAGTCCCCCAACTGAAAGAGTCTTTAGGAGGTGGATTTTTCCCAGGTTCCCCCGTCCTCCACTGGGCATGGCCAGGCCATCTGCAGCCCCTTCGGACATCTGCTCTGCCATCCAGGACGCCTGATGGCAGCCAAACTAGTAACATGCAGAAAAATATCAGTTGCGACCACTCTTCTGAAATGGGTACTGGGGTGTCCTTCTGACTTAGCAGACCAAGGTGATCTGAAGGCCTGTTGCCTGGGCCACCGGCACTCCCTTAAAAGAACCATTTAGACATAGGGTCATACAGATATTTTACATGACCTCTTGCCCATTTTTTTACATGACCCCTTGTCTGCTTTGATTTTACATGACCCCCTGCCCGTTTTAAATATGACCCCTTGGCCTCTTTGATATTACATGACCCCTTGAACGTTTTTACATGACCCCTTGTCCACTTTGAATTTACATGACTCCCTGCCTACATGGACTTAGAAAATTGCCTCCCCACTTTTTCACATGACCTCCTACCCGCTTTTTTCTACATGACCTGACAGCAGAACTAGTAATCCGTAGGAACATATCAGCTGGAAACAGACTTCCATGAAATCTACCAGGGCGCCCTTCAGATTTAGCAGAGCAGGATCTTCATTTTTGCAAACAGAAATAAAAAGAGATAACAAGCTTCCTCATGCCTGGTTCTTTGAGGTGAGTATTTCTTCTTCTTACAACAACAACAACATTTATTTATATAGCACATTTTCATACAAAAAAAATGTAGCTCAAAGTGCTTTACATAATGAAGAATAGAAAAATAAGAGACACAGTAAGAAAATAAAATAAGTCAACATTAATTAACATAGAATAAGTGTAAGGTCCAATGGCCAGGGGGGACAGAAAAAACAAAAAAAAAAAAACTCCAGACGGCCGGAGAAAAAAAAATAAAATCTGCAGGGATTCCAGGCCATGAGACCGCCCAGTCCCCTCTGGGCAATCTACCTAACATAAATGAAACAGTCCTCTTTGTATTTATGGTTTTCACGGAAGGACTTGATGATGATGATGATGATCACGTGGACTTCTGGCTTTTAGTCCATCAATGCTGGGACATCATGGTGCTTTGAGTAAGTTGGTGGTGGCGCAGGCCGCCACCACAGAAAAACCGGAAAAAGAAACAGAAGAGAGAGTAGGGGTCAGTACGGATTTTAGTGCCACCATGAATAGTTATTATAATGAATTGAACATACAGAGTATCAGGATTAAGATAAAGTGAAGTTATGAAAAGGCCATGTTAAAGTAATGTGTTTTCAGCAGTGTTTTAAAGTGCTCCACTGTATTTGCCTGGCGAATTCCTATTGGCAGGCTATTCCAGATTTTAGGTGCATAGCAGCAGAAGGCCGCCTCACCACTTCTTTTAAGTTTAGCTTTTGGAATTGTAAGGAGACACTCATTTGATGATCTAAGATTACGATTTGGAATATAGGGTGTCAGACATTCCGATATATAAGATGGAGCGAGATTATTTAAGGCTTTGTAAACTATAAGCAGAATTTTAAAGTCAATTCTGAAAGACACAGGTAACCAGTGTAGTGACATTAAGACTGGAGAAATGTGTTCAGATTTTCTTTTCCGAGTTAGGATTCTAGCAGCTGCATTCTGCACTCGTTGCAAATGATTTATGTCTTTTTTGGGTAGTCCTGAGAGGAGTGCGTTACAGTAATCTAATCGACTAAAAACAAAAGCGTGAATTAATTTCTCAGCATCTTTCAATGATATAAGAGGTCTAACTTTTGCTATATTTCTTAAGTGAAAAAATGCTGTCCTAGTGGTCTGAAGAATATGTGATTTAAAATTCAGGTTACAGTCAACGGTTACCCCTAAGTTTTTTACTTCGGTCTTAACTTCTAATCCTAATGCGTCAAGATTATTTTTGATAACCTCACTTAATCCGTTTTTGCCAATCAATACAATTTCAGTTTTCTCTTTATTTAACTTGAGAAAATTACTATTCATCCATTCAGAAATACCAGTAAGACATTGTGTTATTGATTCGAGAGAGCCGGTGTCATCAGGTGCTACTGATAAGTACAGCTGTGTGTCATCAGCATAGCTGTGGTAGCTCACGTTGTAACTTGAGATAATCTGACCTAACGGAAGCATATAGATTGAGAAAATAAGCGGACCCAGGATAGAGCCTTGTGGAACCCCATATAGAATATCATGCGTCTTTGAGTTGTGATTACCACAATTAACAAAGAATTTTCTCCCTGCCAGGTAGGATTCAAACCAATTTAAGACATTACCAGAGAGGCCCACCCATTGACTAAGGCGATTTCTAAGAATATTGTGATCAATGGTATCAAACGCGGCACTCAGATCGAGGAGGATGAGAACAGATAAATGGCCTCTGTCTGCATTTAATCGCAAGTCATTTACTACTTTAACGAGTGCAGTTTCTGTACTGTGATTAGTTCTAAAACCTGACTGAAATTTATCTAGAATAGCATGTTTACTTAAGTGGTCGTTTAACTGCATAATTACTGCCTTCTCTAGAATTTTACTTAAGAAGGGCAGGTTAGAGATGGGTCTAAAATTTTCAAAAGCAGAGGGGTCAAGATTATTTTTCTTGAGTAGGGGTTTAACTACAGCAGTCTTAAGACAGTCTGGGAAAACTCCCGAATCTAATGACGAGTTTACTATGTCAAGGATATTATCAATAAGCGCGTCTGATACTTCCTTGAAAAACCTTGTTGGTATTGGGTCAAGGACGCAGGTGGAGGGTTTCATTTGAGAGATTATTCTATGTAAATCAGGTACATCTATCCTGGTGAAAGAATTGAATTTGTTTATAACAGAGTACTGGGGCTTAGGAGGTTCCACAGTGTTGGGGAGATATACTATATTATTTCTAATATCATTAATTTTTTGATTGAAAAGTATAGCAGTGTTCTCACAGGTTTCGCTGGAAGTATTATGGGGGCATTCCTTTGTGTTACCTGGGTTTAGCAGACGATCAATTGTGGAAAATAGGACTCTGGGATTACTAGCATTTTTATTTATAATATTAGAGAAATAGCAGCGCCTCTCAAGACGGACAGTGTTATTGTATTCTGTTATTTTAACCTTCAATATCTCATAATGGATAGTTAGTTTAGTTTTTCTCCATTTACGCTCAGCTCTACGACATGTTCTTTTTAAGTCAGACACTCTTTGGGTCTTCCAAGGTATAACAATGCTAGAAGATTTTTTAATTGTCTTTTCAGGTGCAACTATGTCAACAACAGCTCTCACTTTAGAATTAAAGTTTTCCACCTTACTATTAACATCATCCTTGCTATTGTAGCTGGCACTATAACCGGACTGATTGCTTAGAATGTTTGTAAGTTTTACAGCTGCTGAGGAGTCAAAGAAGCGTTTTTTAACAATATGCTTCTCATGAATGTTTTCTATCATTATTTCTATACTGAATAGTAGTAGAAAGTGGTCTGAAAGACCAATATCAACGATCTGCTTCACATCAACTGTTAGGCCTTTGGTGATAATTAAGTCTAACATATGACCTGCTTTATGTGTAGGCTGATTAACGAGCTGTCTCAAATCAAAAGAGTCTAGGAGGTTCATAAATTCCTTTACTTTTAGGTCACACTGATTATCGATATGAAAGTTAAAGTCGCCTACAATTAAGAGTGTGTCATAATTCGTAATTAAAATTGACATTAGGTCTGAGAATTCCTCAATGAAAGACGCGTTAAATTTAGGAGGTCTATACACGGATAAAACTAGAACGTGAGAAACTCCATGAATAACAACGGCTAAATACTCAAAGGACTTAAATTTACCAAAACTAACATCTTTACATTTTAACCGGCTCGAGTAAATGTTTGCCAATCCGCCCCCCTTTTTTCCCTGGCGGTCTGCACGAGTAAAACTGTAATCCGGAGGCGCAGATTCGATTAAAACAGCTGCGCCGTCTGAGCTGAGCCACGTTTCATTTAGTGCAATAAAATCAATGTTTCTATCACTAATAAGATCATTGATAAAAAAACGTCTTGTTAGTTAAAGCTCTAACATTTAATAGCGCCATATTTAATGATTCGGGGGGGCAGAGCTGAATTCTATGCGCGTTACTAGTTATTGGAACAGAAACTAAATTATTTTTGTTAGCGCCGCTCTGAGTGTATTTTTTATGTAATCTACCATCTGTTTTTATAGTTTTAATGTATTGTTGATCTAAAGTAGTAATTGCAACTAAATTATTGGTGTTTATGCCGCACTGCCTAGACGTTTTACGTGCATTAAGACTGGTTATTAAAGTATTAATGTTGTGTACTTTTACCGAAGACTTTATTAAGCCATTCTGCCCTAGCAAAGCAGTACTATTACGGAGGGAGTTTAAAGTAGAAACAGACAGTCAAGATAGACAAATTACCTTAGCGATGTTTTCGGAGAGGACCCGGGCGCCGAATCTATTCGGGTGCAAGCCATCCCACTTGAACAAACGCGGTCTTTCCCAAAAAAGGTCCCAATTATCAATGAACCCGATGTCTTGAGTCTCGCAGAAGCCTCTCAGCCAATTGTTTAAACCCAGCAGACGACTGTAGTATTCATTTGATCGTCTGACGAGAGGTAGTGGACCCGAGATGAAAATTTTTGCCGATGGGGTCCTCTCCTTCGTGTCTTTAATTAGTGCTGCGAAGTCATCCTTGAGAATCTCAGACTGTCGGTGTCTTATGTCATTTACCCCGGCGTGTAAAATGATGGATCCAACTGCTCTCTTGTGTTTCTCGAAGATGGTCGGCGCCCGTCTCATCACGTCTCGGACTCGAGCACCGGGAAAACAAGAAACAAAAGATTTTTGATTAGGGCACGTGATATTAAGGTTTCGTACTATCGAATCACCTACCACGATTATATCACCCGGGGTTGAAGGCAAACTGGGGACGCGGAGAGGGTCGAACCGGTTCTGGATTGGGATGCTCGCCTGTGCCGATGGAGGTGTTCTAGCCTTGAACCCCCGCCTGCATGTCTGAAATACGCCAAGGTCTTCATCGGCGTCGTCGTCGCTCCTTCGAGGCGCGGGGGTGAAGCATACTTGTCCTTGAAATTGGGCGGCACGAGGTGGGGTTAATGTTGCGTCGACATCAGATGTCGAGGATGGTTTATCCTGCAGCCGAGCCTTCAAACCTCTGAGGTACCTTCTTCTGGACAGGAGTTTTTGGATCTGCTTGTCGAGTGCCTGGAGTTCTTCGACGATGACGGCAACATGATTCGTCTCACTATCGGCCATTGTGTGCTTGTACTTCCGCTTCCGCTTCGTGACCTAGGAAAGAAAGAAATTATTATTATTTCGTATAATTACTTATTATTTTTCTTTTAGGTGATGATGGGTGGTAATTTCACCAATGACCAGCGAAAGTGGATATTCAAACAATACTGGAAGACAGAGAATGATGAAAAGATTTGACAAAAATGGGCTGAACAATGATACACCTCCAACAAGTAGGCAAACAATTTACAGAACACACGATAAATTCGACAAACCTGGGTCCATCTGTAATGCTCCAAAAAGTGGTTGACCGGTAAGTGTTAACAACCAGGAAAATGACTTGTTAGTGATTTTGGCATTTACAGAATGCCCCAAAAAATAAAAAAGAGCTTTGTTTGAGTTGGTCATTTCACGTAGATCTTTGAGCCATCTAATGCAACGTTTATGTTTGAAAATGTATCACCAAAGATTGATTCATGGGTACTTAGAGGATGATCCGGGTCGCTGTTTACAATTCTGCAAAGTGGTTATGAATGAAGAAAGACAAGGCAATGGCATCATTGATAAAATGACATGGTTCAGTGAAGCTCAATTTAAACTTTCAGGTGCTGTAAATTGCCACAACTGTATCTGCTATTGCACAGAAAATCCCCATGTAACGACAAAAGAACAGTTGAATCAGCCGGGGGTTAAAGTTTGGATGAGTCTTTCGTATAAAGGGGTACCTGGATCTGTTTTTTTCGATACAACTCTTACACGTGACTCTTACATGGTTTTACCACAATTACAGGGACATCATGATAATGAAACTTCTTCTTTCAACAAGATGGAGCTCCTCCACACTATGCTATGAAAGTGTGTAAGTTTCTTGATGAACAATTACCCAACAACTGGATAGGTTGATAAGGGCCAATGGAATGGCCAGCACCATCACTAAACCTCACTCCAATGGACTTCTTCTTTTGGGGTGTTGTCAAAGATAACATCTTTTCATAACAACCAAGTACTATGGATGAAATGATTGGCTATATAAGAGAAGCATATCAAGAAATTGATGACAATAAAGTACTCTGTGCCAAAGTGTGCTTGTGTGTAGCAAGTAAATAAATAACTTAAATAATGAAGGCCAACAATTTGAGCACTTACAAGATTGTACCTAAGGGTGTGACATTCTTTTGAGTTAAAAAGGTTAGAAAATGTGTTAATAAAGCTATTGGAATAATGATAACCTGCAAGTTTTTTTTCATACAAATAACTGTGTATATATATATATATACAGTATATATATATATATACTAGACATTAAGCCCGTTACAATAACGGGCGCTAGAACAGTAGTGCATAAACATTAGTAGGAACAGTCTATATTAAATGGCAAGGGACCTTGTATGTGGCTGTAATATGCGTCATTGTATTGTGTGCCTTTAATTTTCTCTCGCAGTAATACTGGTTTGTATTTCCGTAAAATGCCTGTAATTTTCTCTGACAGTAATACAGTAGAACCTCGGTTCACGACCATAATTTGTTCCAAAACTCTGGTCAAAACCCAATTTGGTCGTGAACCGAAGTAATTTCCCCCATAGGATTGTATGTAAATACAATTAATCCATTCCAGACTGTATGAACTGTATGTAAATATATATATTTTTTAAGTTTTTAAGCACAAATATAGTTAATTAAACCATAGAATGCACAACGTAATAGTAAACTAAATGTAAAAACATTGAATAACACTGAGAAAACCTTGAACAACAGAGAAAACTAACACTGTAAGAGTTTGCGTTATAGCGCTACGAACCCACTCGCTAAAAACACTTTTTTTTAATGAGTTTCAAGCACAGGGAGAAAAAATGAACATTTGAAAAATCCTTAATTTAATAAACAACCAAGAAAAGTAACATTGCAACAATGCACGCGTGCGCCTGTGTGTGTGTGTGTGTTTCTCTCTTGCGCGCCTGTGTGTCTGTCTCTCGTGCACCTGTGTGTGTGTGTCTCTCTCTCTCTCGCACGCCTGTGTGTCTGCGGATGCGCACTTCACCAGAAGACACACACACACGGACACCTGAACGCACACAGGGGTTTTATTAAAGAGGATATATATATATATCTATACTAATAAAAGGCAAAGCCCTCACTGACTGACTGACTCACTCACTCACTCACTCACTCACTCACTGACTCATCACTAATTCTCCAAGTTCCCGTGTAGGTAGAAGGCTGAAATTTGGCAGGCTCATTCCTTACAGCTTCCTTACAAAAGTTGGCAGGTTTCATTTCGAAATTCTACGCGTAATGGTCATAACTGGAAGGTATTTTTCTCCATTTACTGTAATGGAGTTGAGCTTGACCGCCGTGGGGGCGGAGTTTCGTGTGACATCATCACGCCACCCACGTAATCACGTGAACTGACTGTCAACGCACTATGTAGAAAACCAGGAAGAGCTCCAAAATACGCTGAAGAAAACATGCATTATATAATTGAGAAGGCAGCGAAACAATAAGAAGCGAGCGAGTGACATATACTACCATATTCATCATTGCAGCTACTTCGGAAACAAAGCAAGGTATAAACCTAAACTTTAAATTAAGTTAATAGACAGGCTGCCGCTGGCGTTTTCCATGCCCACGGGTAATGCGGGATACAAGTTTAATGAGAGAACGCAGGATATAAACGAGAGTTTTGATCACTTTGTAACTAAGTTAAAATTGCAGGTGAAGGGGTGTGCTTATGCAAATTCTGAGAGACTGTGTTTGTGGGGGATTGACAGTTAAGGCGGGTGGAGGAGTCACGTCATCATATCCCCTCCCATTTACCTCATTTCGCTCTGAGCTGAGCTCCGCGGCTAACGCCGTCTTCCGAAGCAACTTCGTCACACTGCCACCTAAAGTCAAAACTTAAATATATAAAGTCAGCGTCGGAATATATAAACTCAGCGCTGGAATATATAAAGTCAGCGTCGGAATATATTGTCACGCTTGGGTCACAGATTTGCACAGAGACCCAGGAGGTCGTAGAAACAAGAAGGATTTTTATTCAAACACTGCAAACACATGAGCTTAAACGTGCTCCATGACAAGTCAGAGATGACAGTTCCGCTAGGAGCAGAGAGAGAGAGCGATAAAAGCAAGCAAACAATCAATTTTCAACTGACAGGCGCTGCACAAGGCTTTTAAGTTAGCGGGGCAGCGAAACAATAAGAAG
Organism: Polypterus bichir lapradei; assembly: GCA_026402145.1. Lineage (NCBI taxonomy): Eukaryota > Metazoa > Chordata > Cladistia > Polypteriformes > Polypteridae > Polypterus > Polypterus bichir. The sequence goes on along the minus strand of JANRMT010062826.1, from coordinate 1,358,520 downwards.
CGAGCGAGTGACATACTACCATATTCATCAGTACAGCTACTTCGGAAACAAAGCAAGGTATAAACCTAAACTTTAAATTAACTTAATAGACAGGCTGCCACTGGCGTTTTTCATGCCCTCGGGTAATGCGGGATACAAGTTTAATGAGAGGACGCAGGATATAAACGAGAGTTTTGATCACTTTGTAACTAAGTTAAAATTGCAGGTGAAGGGATGTGCTTATGCAAATTCCGAGAGACTGTGTTTGTGGGGGATTGACAGTTAAGGCGGGTGGGGGAGTCACGTCATCATCTCCCCTCCCATTTACCTCATTTCGCTCTGAACTGAGCTCCGCGGCTAACGCCGTCTTCCGAAGCAACTTCGTCACACTGCCACCAAATACTCACAGAGAAATCCACAAGTTAATACACACGCTGCCTCTAGACTTTCTCCACACTGAATCCTCCAGGCACTACTTACAAAAGGTTACATTGACAATCGTGTTACGTTATTTTTAAAATGTTTAATTTTCTTAGCACAAGCACAGCTGAGAAGCTTCGATGCATGTGCTCCATAACGCGTTAAAAAATAATGCATTTAATCACACTTTGCATTACAATCAAAGGGGAACTTTTGTCAATGCATGATTTCCTGGTACACCGATTACATTGATCAGCGCATCCCAATTCATTTTAGCCTCGCACCACCTTGGTTTGAGAAGTATGAAAAAATATGAGGTTAACACACAAAAACAGATCACCAATTCAAGCTTTATGAATAATCGATTCGACATCAATAATTGTTTTGGTAAAGCCATACTCAGTGTAATCCTCCTTCCATTTTATAATTTTTCCGCCACTAGCCATGATTAAATGAACGGTAAAAAAGTAAGAGCGAAGCGAGGGTGACTTATTTAGGCAGGCATATATATGAAAGCAACACTAATGACAATGTCAATCATGTTACGTTATTATTAAAATGTTTCCTTTTCTTTTTCATTACTTCTTTAACACACTACTTCTCCTCTGCGAGGCGCGGGTATTTTGTATATGAATGACCTCCAAAGAGCAAGGAGACTTTTGATCATGTGAACGTGTCTGCAAAAACTGGCGTCTCCTGCCCAGCAAAAGTCGAGCAGCCGGCGCGCGCACATAGCTGTGCCGGCCTTTGAGACGCTGACTGCGCTTCTGCCTTAATTCAAAGAGAGCACTTTTAATTTTTTTCATCCTCCCCCTGAGCTATAGCCCAGACAAGTGCAAACACGGACCCCTTTTCTACACCGCGGCAAAATAATATTAAGGCGCTTTGCACTTTATTTTGCACGTATACGATTATGAGGTCGTCAGCTCGGATTATGAAGACACGCACAGGAGTGAAGGACTGACAGTGCCATCACAGCCGATTAATAGCTGGGACGTCTCACCAGTCTGCACAAGACCCACCGCGACTGTCCCCAAAAGGCGCTCATATCGTCAGCTAACACATCTCTCTATACTATATAAAAGAAAAAGGCAACTTTCCTTTCGTTACACCTTTTTTTCTTTTATCCCAAACCAAAGCCTTTCTCTCTTAACACTGCAGAGGACACAAAACTAATTTTCTTTAATTGCTGGTAAGGCACATTACCAGAGGCAGAAATTTGGACTTTCACATAGAAAATGTAATTTCTATACCACAGCCGTCGTGTAGCGCCTTTCAAAAGGGATCTACTACCGAGAGATGATCCATATACATTTTAGCTGCTGTTAGTACTACTTACCTGTTCTGTTACACCGTCTTTAAAATGTAGTTTACCCGCAACCACTCCAGTAGTGCTCAATGTACCTTTACTTCTTAAAACGTTAATGTTTTACTGTTTAATAACTTATAGACTACATTTTATTATTTTTCCCTTGCACTCAGTGATCAAAGCTATACACACACATATAGACACATACATATATATATACACATATATATATATATACCAGTGTGTATGTTTGTATGTATGTGTATACACACACACACACACACACATACATACATACATACATACATACACACACAAAAATTATATATATGTGTGTGTCTGTGTATGTATGTATGTATATGTGTGTGTATATATGATGTAGATAGGTATGCATATATATATATGTGTATATGTAGATATGTATATAGATATGTATATAGATATGAAGATATGTATGTGTATATGTATATATGTATGTATATATATATGTAGACTCAAACCCATTATGACAGCAGCAATCCAAGCTGTGAGAAAACAGTAAAAAGGAGGCGTGTCAGACGTCGTGGTACATTTTCTGATGCAGCAAGACGAAAAACAACTTTGTGACGCTGCCGCCAAATACACAAAACAATTACGTTGACAATCATGTTACGTTATTTTTAAAATGTTTCCTTTTCTTTTTCTTTCCTTCTTTAACACACTACTTCTCCGCTGCGAAGCGCGAGTATTTTGCTATATATATATATATATATA
>JANRMT010062826.1:1343763-1355959 GCA_026402145.1 Polypterus bichir lapradei | reverse complement strand
TTTTTCTTGTGAAATTCCCAATAAGTTTGATGTGTCACATGACCCTCTTCCTATTGAAAAAACAAAAGTTGGATCCAAAATGGCCGACTTCATAATGGCCACCATGGTCACCACCCATCTTGAAAAGTTTTCCCCCTCACATATACTAATGTACCACAAACAGGAAGTTAATATCACCAACCATTCCCATTTTATTAAGGTGTATCCATATAAATGGCCCACCCTGTAGAACTGGGCATTTTTTCCATCATATTTGTAAAGACCTCCATATTTTATTTAACGGATTTATTATATTTTAGTATATATTATTTTATTCAATGAGAATACTATTAAATAATAATAAGGTGAAGGTTTAAAATTTTGTTTTTTAAGATAATGGTAAGACCAGCAATGATGTATAGAGCTGAGGCATGGGCAGTAAAGGGAGCACAGAAGAAGTCAGAAGTGGCAGAAACAATACTGTTGAATGGGATGTGTGGAGTTACAAAAAAAGACAGAATAAGAAATGAGACAATCAGAGGTACAACAAAGGTGGGAGAAATATCTAAGAAAGTACAGGAAAGTAGTTTGAAGTTGTATGGCGATGTGTTGAGGCAAGACAATAAATATCTGGGTGAGAGAGTGATATGAATGGAAGTACAGGGGAAGAGAACATGAAGAAGGCCAAAGCACAGATGGATGGATGAAATAAAAGATTTAAAGAAATAGATTACACTATTCTGAAATAAAGCAAATGTAATTTTCCCTGAATTAACATTTTTATGTATGCTACTGTTACTTACATTTTACAGGTTTGCTAAGTTGATTTCTAAAAAAGTAACAGTTTACAAACTACTCATCTCACCTTAATGCTCTATTTCCAAAGGTTAAATACTTTGGTCGGGATCCTACTGATGGCAGGATGCGGTTATCACGTAAAGTTCTCCAGTCTCCAGCTGCGTCAGTTGTGAAAACATTAAGTGGCCAACACAGTATTACAGTAGGAGCAGCAAATGCACATTGTACAAACTCTTCTTGAGTCTCGAAACTGTAAATGAATGAAGAGTTCGCAGAAAAGTCTGTTCTTTCTAAAAGGTGAAGTTGATGTCCAATCTGCTTTTTACTACACACATTTAAAAGTTTTTAAATTTTTATAATGGTAAATTTATCAAGTTTAGCTCTGTGGATCTAGTTGGGTAAAAAATGTGACCCATGCACTTATTCATAAAATATATGCTAAACATGTATAGAATAAACAATTGATCAACACCTTTGCTCGTCTTGTGTTATTTTTTTTTTTTCTTTTTGCTTGCTGCTATGTCACTTAGAGCATTAGCATATATTGTGAAAAGCACCTCCTACAATCCCCTTGTCTATCTACCTACATGAAACAAAGCTTCTACCAGTGCACCGATTCTTCTAAAATTTGTCACACTTATTCTTCAAGGAAAAATGTCAAGAACTTATTTTTGTGTTAAGATATCTAGAATGCAGCATGCTGTACAATTTTTTAAAAATCTTCCTTTGAAAAGCATTGATGAATTATTGAACTATCCTTTGTGCCCTCAATAATGGATTTCAAATTTACCTTGGAAGACATTACTTCAACTTGTATGTTTTGTATAATTTCCTGTTTTACTCATTCAGCAGCCGCTCCTGACGGCAAAAAGGATCCCAAATACAAGTTAGTCAGATGTCCAGATAGGCGCTTGTGCAAGCTGCTTATACACCAGCAAATGTCTCCTATGGCCTGAGGTAAGTTATCCATAAAAATTAATAAAAAGAAATGAAAGAGTCACTTGTCTAGAAATGAGTGTAAGAGGAAAGGAGTAGACTGAAAGGAATATTGACTGAAATACACAGAAAATTGATCATTTTAAAGGAGAGTCAGCAAAGTTGAACACAAACCATTATAAATCACCTCTTTCGTAATTAAAATCTGATCCAAAATTTCAGATATTTCTTCAGGCGTAATTTTAACAAAACCTGGTTAACTTATTATATACCATTGCATGTTATTAATATAGTGGCAGTAGGTGTACAGTTATGCTCAGAAGAGAAACTTGTTGGAATTGTTCTAAATTGGAGAAATAATTAAAAAACAAATGTGTATAATAGGCTCATAATATCCTAAAAATCATTCAGACAGATTTAGAACTTGCTCTATTCTTTAACACTGTTTGGTTCGTTGCTTAATATGTACATTTCAAAATATACACCCCACTAGCAAATACTAGACAGTGATTTTGAGAACTCAAGGTTGTTGTGTGCATGCCAACATGTACATTGTTACTGATTTTAAGTGTTTGTAACCTGCTATAGCCGAACACAAGGTCATAACATAAGACACGCTGCTTGTACATGTAATGTTCAAATTTTATTGTCCTATTAGGGGGGCAAAGCCCCCTGGTGCCCAACCCCCAGTTGCAGCCAGAATATTAGTAACATCTGTAAATGTACAAAAGAAAAAATATTTACTGGAGTCAAAATCACAAAATACTCTAAATATGTAAAAGAAAAATGAATTATTATTTAACGGAGTAAAAATCATGAAATGCAAATAAAATATTTACTCTCTTACCGGTTGGTATATTCCCATTAAACTGAGGTCCACTATGCTCGAAGAGTTTTTATGAGAGACTAAATAAACCATCCATTTGTTTTAACTGACATTCTTATACATAAACTTTTTTTTTTTTTTTTTTAATGACTCATTTAAATAATAGGAAAAAATCTCGTGAAAACTAAAGTGGTATGCAATGGGTCATCGTAACTCAACCTTCAGCTAACTAAATCACCTAAACACAAACATTGGTATTATGAATAGATAATTTTTTTAATATTTTGTTCCTGTTGTGGCTGCCGAAGCGTAAGGCGAAGTCAAGCAAGGGTAAAACGTGTGTCGAAAGAAATCACTCAGTCCAAAAGTTTGTTTTAAAATGTTTAGTGAAAGTTAAAAGCAAATAATCCACACAAGAATAAAAGAAAAATAGTTACACACGTAGAATAAAAGGCAAAAAAATTAGGAAAAAATGCATCTTCTCTAAACTTAGCTTTTCTTGAGAAACTTTAATTACTTCTGTACTATACGATTCTTTACTTCTTCTTTCTGCACTTAAAGGTTCTTAATTTCTTCTTCTGTACGCCTTGTGCACGGTTCAACACTTAAATATGTGCTGTTTTACAATTTACTCTACACACTCAAAAAGCCCATAGGCGCGGGCACGAGCACGTGCCCAGGTAACATCACGTGAGTAAGCACAAGCACGGTTTAAAACCATATGCCTCTACACTATACTCATGGCAAGGCTGTCACTAACTGAATAATAATGTTTAATCAAAGCTGTTAGAAATGAAAAGAATATACCAATACAATTCTACTTATGGGGGGGTTATAGGAACCTCCCATAGATTATGCATTGTCATATAGTAAAATATTCATGAAAGAAAGTTTACTCGATCAAAAATAAAACTTTTTTGATATTTTAGTTTATAATTTAAAAAGTCACATAAAATCGTTGCACTTTTAGCCTTAGAATTTTATATATAGAGAGTAGATGTATGGGCTGAATACAAATAATTCCCTGTGCCTTAGTGCACCTGGCCTACAAAAATAAAAACACCATTATTTATAATCATACTGTACATATCATAGGCATTAATATAATGCAATACACTTCAGAAAGTGGCATATAAATTAACAAAAAGTAAAAATGGAAATATATTATCAATATGCAGTACAACACAAGTCAATCAGCAACACAGGGCTGTCCTCCAGGATGATGGATCAGCAGTTCATTAACCTCAGAGACTGCTGTATGTGATGATTCTGCTATGAACTGGTTATTACAGTATATGTTTAAAAGTATCATTCATAATTAACAGTATTTAGTTTTTGTTTTGTTGCAATGCAGAGAAAATGAAACATTTTTATTTACTATTATCTAGTTTAATGTCGGGCGGAGCAGTGGGTAGCGCTGCTGCCTCACAGTTAAGAGACCCGGGTTCGCTTCCCAGGTCCTCCCTGCATGGAGTTTGCATGTTCTCTCCGTGTCAGTGTGGGTTTCCTCCGGGTACTTTCGGTTTCCTCTCACAGTCCAAAGACATGCAGGTTAGGTGCATCAGCAATTCTAAATTGTCCCTAGTGTGTGCTTGGTGTGTGTGTGTCTGCGCCTTGCCCGGGGTTTGTTTCCTGCCTTGCACCCTGTGTTGGCTGGGATTGGCACTAGCAGACCCTGGTGACCCTGTAGTTAGGGTTGGATGATGGATGGATGGATAGTTTAATGTCAGTGGCGAGTCACCTGTGACTTGTTGAATACAGTGGAGGAAATAAGTATTTGATCCTCTGCTGAATTTGTAAGTTTGCTCACTTACAAACAAATGAACAGTCTTAATTTTTATGGTAATTTCATTTTAATAGAGAAAGACAGAATATAATCTAAAAATACAAAAAAAAAACACATAACACAAAAGTTATAAATTGATTTGCATGTCATTAAGATAAATAAGTATTTTGATTCCTTACAACCCAGCCAGAATTCTGCCACCCTCAGATTTGGCTGTGTGCCAATTACAATCAATCAATCAATTATAGATACTCCTGATCTCAATTTGGTATGTGTATAAAGCACACTTGTCCACAGAATCAATTTCTTCCATTCCAACCTTTCCACCATCATGGGCAAGATGAAAGGGCTGTCAAAGGACATCGGGGACAAGATTGTAGACCTGCACAAGGCTGGAATGGGCTACAAGACCATCAGCAAGATGTTGGTGGGATTATTTGGAAATGGAAGAAGTATAAAATGACCTTCAATCGCCCTTGGTCTGGAGCTCCATGCAAGATCTTGCCTCATGGGGTGAGGATGATCATGAGAACAGTGAGAGATCAGCCCAAAACTACACGGGAAGAGCTTGTTAATGATCTCAAGGCAGTTATGACCACAGTCACCAAAAACACCATTGATAACACACTACGCCATAATGGTTTGAAATCTTGCAGTGCCCACAAGGTCCATCTTAAGTTTGCCAGTGAACAGGGAGCAGGGGGACCTTGCAGCGTTACAAGATTTCAATCCAGAATTATTGTACATATGTCATGTGACATGTTTTGAAACAGTCACCAGTGAACAATGTCCAAACAGATATTGAATTATTTTTTGGTAATGTTTCTTCTGTTGCTTGCACATGAGAGGGTAAGAATGTCAATGCCTGACCCACACAATTGACCTCACTCCTTGTTTTATTATAGCCTACCACAGTGCAAGGCTTAGTGACTTCTACATTTCCCTGACATGGACATCGACAGTTGCTGCGTTGGGAACAGTGCTTAGGAGGCAGATGTCTTTCTTGTCTTCCACTTGATCGCTATCATTTTGCCTTTTTGTCACACAGTTACTGCACCATGCTGCTGCTTGATGCATTCATATTATGGCTGTTCGGCCATACAGTGCCATATGCATCAGTTTTTCTTTTGAGGTAAAATGTCAAGCAGTTCAGGTGAGGTACAGAAATGGTCCATCTTTATACAGTGACCTTGGTAAAGCAAAAGGCCCTCCAGTGAAAGCACATACAATTTAGCTGTGCCATATTGATGGTACATGTTATCCCACATGGTCCCTCTATCAGTGTAAAGTGTTGAGTTCCAGTTTTGCACAGCATGCAGAACTTAGTACCGAATCGTGCCTGTTTAGATGTGATGTACTGTATCCACGACAGTCTTGCCTTGGAACCTATGACACTTTCTGCAATACTTGATCACGATCAAGAACATTCACCTTCTGCATATTTTTGCCTGATACACATCCCACAGTTCGTACAGTTTCAGTACTGAGTGATTGGCTTCATCATAGTCATACTTACTGTGGTGGGCTGGCGCCCTGCCTGGGGTTTGTTTCCTGCCTTGCACCCTGTGTTGGCTGAGATTGGCTCCAGCAGACCCCTGTGACCCTGTAGTTAGGATATAACGGGTTGGATAATGGATGGATGGATGGATAGTCATACTTATTACTGAAATGCAAGTACAGTATTTCATTATAAGTCAAAGAACAACGCTCACTCATAACTTAACCGAAACTTGGTGTCTGCAACAATAAATTTGTGGACTAGTATCATCTCTGAACTGAATTATTAACTGTGCCCTGCAGTATTAGGAGTATATGTCAACTGCAGCAACTGTGTCAAGCAAATGGTCTGCTCCGATTTTTCTGACACTGCTCAGCACAGAAGTTCGTTTCAGCAATTGTTTATTTTGACTTGACTATCATCAACAAATCATAAATAGTCCAGATAATCATGATCAACAGCTATATTTAGACTGGGGTTACGAGTAGGTGCAGGATTGTCAGCAGTAGTACAAAGCCAACACTAAACACAAACAATCACAGAAACTTGGCAGTTCAGAATCTGCTGAGCAGGTGTCAGTGTCAACATCTGATCTATACTAATAAAAGGCAAAGCCCTCACTGACTCACTCACTCACTGACTGACTGACTGACTCATCACTAATTCTCCAACTTCCCGTGTAGGTGGAAGGCTGAAATTTGGCAGGTTCATTCCTTACAGCTTCCTTACAAAAGTTGGGCAGGTTTCATTTCGAAATTCTACGCGTAATGGTCATAACTGGAAGCTGTTTTTCTCCATTTACTGTAATGGAGATGAGCTTGAAAGCCGTGGGGGCGGAGTTTCATGTGACATCATCACGCCTCCCACGTAATCACGCAGTACGTATAAAACCAGGAAGAGCCTCAAAAAGCGCTCAAGAAAACATGCATTATATAATTGAGAAGGCAGCGAAACAATAAGAAGCGAGCGAGTGACATATTCAACCATATTCATTCATTTCCGGCGCCGCATCCGAGTGGCAGCCTTTTCCAGCAGCTCCGTATATGACTTTATCTTTTTACCTTTTTATCTCTATTTTTATCTATTTCACTGATCACTTCTACCACTTTCTTTTATGTGGAATTGCTCCCTGGACACTTTTTACTATTTTTACTACTTGACATGGATTTTTACACTCCGAGAATCGCCTATTCAAGTAGTCAGCTTAAAGCACTGAGAAGAAATGCACATGCCGGTGTGGTTGCTTATTTACCTGACGAGGTAAGAAGACGATATCGGGGCAGCCGAGCCGGCGCAAAGATAAAAGATAAGATTAAATCGAGACAACTTGAGAGAAAATGGCGTTATAAACCGTCGGTGCCTTCTGTGATCCTGGGAAATGTGAACTCACTACCAAATAAGATTGACGAACTGGCTGTGCTGGTGAAAACTGTCAGAACCTACAGAGAATGCAGCTTGCTGTGTTTTAGTGAAACGTGGCTAACAACTACCATCCCAGATGCTAACGTGGAGCTACCCGGGTTTAGCACAGTTAGAGCGGACAGAGACGCAAGTACCTGCGGGAAGAAGAAAGGTGGAGGACTCGCTCTCTATGTCAATACAAAGTGGTGCAACTCAGGACATGTAAACATTAAAATCTCCAATTGCTGCAGGGACATCGAACTGTTGGCCGTAAGTCTGCGTCCGTATTATTTGCCCAGAGAGTTTGGACACGTGATTGTTATCATTGTTTACATCCCCCCTCAAGCGAATGCGGAGATAGCGAGTGACATCATCCATTCCGCAGTTGCTAAGTTACAAACGCAGCACCCTGAGGCACTTGTGCTAATCGCTGGAGACTTTAACCATGTAACGCTGGACAAAACATTACCTGCCTTCTCCCAGTATGTGGATTGTAACACCCGGGGAAACAGGACTATCGACCTACTGTATGCAAACGTTAAAGACGCATACAGCGCCACCCCGCTGCCTGCGCTTGGGAAAGCAGATCATAACCTGGTTCTGCTACAGCCTCAATACAAACCAAGAGTGAGGGCGCTACCTACAACCACACGCTCATTCAGGAAGTGGTCCCCTGAGGCAGAGCAGGCTCTGAGAGACTGCTTTGGAACTACAGACTGGGATATATTCCTGGGGTCACATAGTGAGAACATTGAAGAGGCTGTTGAATGCACAACTGATTACATCAACTTCTGTATGGACATTGTAGTTCCAGTAAGAACAGTACGCTGCTATGCTAACAACAAGCCATGGGTTACAAGTGACATCAAGGGCCTTTTGAACCAGAAGAAAAGGGCTTTTAAAGGTGGTGATCAGCATGAGCTCAAGCGCGTGCAGAAGGAACTCCGAGTCCAACTCAGGGCGGCGAAAGAGCAGTACAGGAGAAAGCTGGAGCAGAAGTTGCAGAACAACAGCATGAAGGAAGTGTGGGATGGGATGAAGATTATCACTGGATGCAGCTCGAAGCGGGGTGCCGCCATCGAGACAGACGTGGAGAGAGCAAACCAAATGAACAACTTCTTTAATAGGTTTGATCACCCTAACCCACTATCACCTCGAAGTACTGCATCCTCCAACCATCCTTCTGCTGGTACCAGCATAGGTGAGACATCCCCACCCACAATTACAGCAGCCCATGTGAGCAGAGAGTTGAAAAGACTTCGTGCCAGCAAAGCAGCGGGTCCAGATGGTGTATCGCCACGACTGCTGAAGGCCTGTGCGTTGGAACTGGGGAGTCCTCTACAGCGCATCTTCAACCTGAGCCTGGAACAGGGGAGAGTCCCAAGGCTTTGGAAAACATCTTGTATCACCCCTGTCCCAAAGGTATCACGACCTAGTGAGCTGAATGACTTCCGGCCTGTTGCTCTGACGTCACATCTGATGAAGACCATGGAGCGGCTGCTGCTTCACCACCTGAGGCCACAGGTCCGCCACGCCCTCGACCCTCTGCAGTTCGCATACCAGGAGAAGGTGGGAGCGGAGGATGCCATCATCTATATGCTACACCGATCCCTCTCCCACCTGGACAGAGGCAGTGGTGCTGTAAGAATTATGTTTTTGGACTTCTCTAGCGCCTTCAACACCATCCAACCTCTGCTCCTTAGAGACAAGCTGGCTGAGATGGGAGTAGACTCACACCTGGTGGCATGGATTGTGGACTATCTTACAGACAGACCTCAATATGTGCGTCTTGGGAACTGCAGGTCTGACATTGTGTTCAGCAATACAGGGGCACCGCAGGGGACTGTACTTTCTCCGGTCCTGTTCAATCTATATACATCAGACTTCCAATACGACTCAGAGTCCTGTCACGTGCAAAAGTTCGCTGATGACACTGCTATTGTGGGCTGCATCAGGAGTGGGCAGGAGGAGGAGTACAGGAAGCTAATCAAAGACTTTGTTAAATGGTGCGACTCAAACCACTTACATCTTAACACCAGCAAAACCAAGGAACTGGTGGTGGATTTTAGGAGGCCCAGGCCCCTCATGGACCCTGTGATCATCAGAGGTGACTGTGTGCAGAGGGTGCAGACCTATAAATACCTGGGAGTGCAGCTGGATGACAAATTGGACTGGACTGCCAATACTGATGCTCTATGTAAGAAAGGTCAGAGCAGACTATACTTTCTGAGAAGGTTGGCATCGTTCAACATCTGCAGTAAGATGCTGCAGATGTTCTACCAGACGGTTGTGGCGAGTGCCCTCTTCTACGCGGTGGTGTGCTGGGGTGGCAGCATAAAGATGAAAGACGCCTCACGCCTGGACAAACTGGTGAGGAAGGCAGGCTCTATTGTAGGAGTAAAGTTGGACAGTTTAACATCTGTGGCAGAGCAACGGGCACTAAGCAAACTCCTGTCAATCATGAATAATCCACTGCATCCACTGAACAGTGTCATCTCCAGGCAGAGGAGTAGCTTCAGTGACAGACTTTTGTCACTATCCTGCTCCACTGACAGACTGAGGAGATCGTTCCTCCCCCACACTATGCGACTCTTCAATTCCACCCGGGGGAGTAAATGCTAACTTTTTTCATTTTTATTACTATTTAATTTAATATTGTTTCTTTGTATCAGTATACTGCTGCTGGATTATGTGAATTTCCCCTTGGGATTAATAAAGTATCTATCTATCTATCTATCTATCTATATTCATGAGTTCTGCTACTTCGGAAACAAAGCACGATGTAAACCTAAACTTTAAATTAAGTTCATAGACAGGCTACCGCTGGCGTTTGTAATTTAGTGCCTGCCCATATAAGGCCATCCGTCAGCGGCAATCCAATAGAAGCACTGCCACTAAATATTCACGGGTGAAGGACTGTGCTTATGCAGAGGAAGATGAAATAGTCAGGGTGGTGTTTGGCACAAACTCAGCGAAACTGCGAGAGAAAGTTTTAAGTGCCGGGACTTAGGTAACATTAGATACAGCCATGGACATAGCACGACATGGCACCAGCACAGCTGGGAAACTTCGATGCATGTACACCGAGCGGCTCACGTGAACTGACGCAGTGCACAGACAAAAAGCAACAGTTCCAAAGAGCGCTGAACAAAAACCGAATTACACAATTGAGAAGGCAGCAAAAAAATATGAAGCGTCTGATACATACAAGCATATTCATAAGTGCAGCTACTGCAGAAACAAAGCACACGGTGCAAAAAGTGAATGTCCCGCTAAAGAAATACAGTGTAAAAAAAAAACCCGTGCATGCAGTGTGTCACATCTCAGATAAAGAGGAAGAAGAGCTGTTTATTGATGCAGTAAGAAACGAATCGATAAATGAAACCTCTTATCTTTACAAAGATTGACAAACACGGAATGTAACTTGAACACAACACATCGTACAAATACGACCCTGATTGAAACAAATAATGATAATCGAATCCTTGATCACAGCAACACTCACAAAGCAATTACTGTATATTGACAATCATGTTACGTTATTTTTAAAATGTTCCCTTTTCTTTTTCATAGCTTCTTTAACACACTACGTCTCCGCTGCGAATATATGTATATATATATACCCCGATCTACATACTCTCAAATAGATAAGCCACAGTGGCGCAATTGTAGAGGCTTCGCCTCTATCGGCTACATCCGAGGTTCGATTCCCGAGAGGGGATGTACTGAGTATGTACGTGTGCTTCTCGGTTCATTTTAACCTCGCATCTCCTTGGTTTGAGACGTATGAAAAAATATGCGGTTAACGCAGAATCATGTTACGTTATTTTTAAAATCTTTCCTTTTCTTAGCACAAGCACAGCTGAGAAGCTTCGATGCATGTACTCCATAACAAAAAAATAACGCATTTAATCACACTTTCAATTCCAGGCAAAGGGGAACTTTTGTCAATGCATGATTTCCTGGTACATCGATTACACTGATGCACACATCACAGCTACAAAAATGTTAGAGTCGGAATGAAGCGCGTTCCTACACCTGATCGGAGGAATATTTCATTTCAAAAAACTACCTGAGCGAAGCCTTGATAAAAGCATGGTTTTGTGCACACTGAAAAGCAAGCAAAATTAGATGCATTACAGAAAGTGGACTTTGTGGCTCTTACTGGGGATCATTGGACTTCCGTGACCGTTAGTAATTCTAATTACATCTAATTACAAAATGTTCAATGATCACACTGTTTTAACTTAATGTACAAAATAATTTTGGCTAAGGTTACTCAGAGTTTAAAGATTAAATTGGTCAAATTACCTTTTATGTTTCTGACTTATTTTTTTAAGAAGAAAAACTGCACTTTATGTTGAAATTTTGATTATTAATATTTAAAGACAATACCATTCTGAAAATGTACTTAAAGTACTTAAACTACCACTTTATTTTTAAGTCTGCCCAATTTTAACCAGGGATGATATTTTTGTTTCTGTTTTGAATTCAAATGCAGTTTAAAAGCATTTTTTTTTTTTCAGAAATTAAAACAGCTTGAGTTTACAATATTCATGTCCATGTCTGTTATTTGATTCTGTCGGCCACTAAAACCCTTTTAAATTAAAAAAAACACATTTGCGATTTGGGGCAAATTTACGTGTGCGATTACATACAATTAATCAAGATTAATTATTACACAGCCTCTAATTAATTGGATTAATTTTTTTAATCGAGTCCCACCCCTAATATATATATGTAGATATGTATATGTGTATATATATTTATATGTATATATATATATATATATATATATATATATATGATGTGTGTATATATATGATGTGTGTATATATATGTTTATATATGTGTGTGTGTGTGAGTATATATATATTATATTATATATATATATATATATATATACTAGCAAAATACCCGCGCTTCGCAGCGGAGAAGTAGTGTGTTAAAGAAGCAATGAAATAGAAAAGGA
>JANRMT010062826.1:1312769-1324955 GCA_026402145.1 Polypterus bichir lapradei | reverse complement strand
AAAAAGAACCCTGCTAAGAACATTTTAAAAGTGTCATTTCCTTTTATTTTTATTATAGGACAAAGCAAGCAGTATTTCTGAAGCTACACTGTACTACAAATTAAGTAGCAGTAAATTAAGACAGCATAATTTAGCACAATACTAATTTATTACAGTTTGCTCTATTTACTTCTGCTACAATCTCTAGGAGAATAAGATAACCACAGAGACTTCATATCACTACGATTATTTTGACATATATTGAGATTGTGATTTAAACTGCAATTTGCAAGTATTAAAGTCACCTTTTTTTGTTGCAACTTCAAGGCTAAAAGCAAATGATGGCATAATGATCACTAATCAAAAGTTTTTTAAATAACAAAAATTTAAATTATTGAACACTCTGAACCACAGAGAGACTAAATTACTTTCTATGATGCATTTTCTAAATAGCTTAAAATAAATAAAAAATGAACTGGCTAACAAAATAAAAAAAAAAACAAGAAGTGGTCTGCTATTTTTTTCACATCCCTACACCACAATGGGTGCCTCATTTCTTAAAGAATTATCTGGGAAATGGGAAACAGAATATTTAAAGTTACATTTTGTTACTGTTCTTATTATAATAATAATGCACAGTCACAATACAGTAAACATATCATCAACTATGCTAGTCTTAAGATATATTATAAATGGCTGTCGTGTTGCAGTCTAAAATAATCTAAGTCACAGAAGCACACAAGCATTCAAAAATATTATAACTGCCATTTCATAAAGGCATTCATAAACATTCGAAATACTAAGGCAGATTACGTTTTGCGTAAACGTTCCAGTTGGAAAGTAACGCTTGCGACAGAGGCAATGGAATCTGGTTCAAAGGTTCAGATCCACTGCCTTGAATATGTTAGATCTGTTTGTGGTTACAACAACTAGATGCTACTTACACAGTTAACACCACTTTCCAGCCTAGAGCAATGTTTTGTCCTGAATGATCCACTTGGAAATGCATAGTTTGTAAGCACCAACCTTTCATTTCAAATTTATTACTTATGTAGTGTACCGTTAAGATAAAGTAAGGCTCGATTGTCCTGCCTGATCACAGGTCTATAGTTGATGAATAGTATTCTAGTATTGTAAAGTCAGATTCAACTTTTACCATTACGTTTTCTAAACAAGGGATGGCATATTGTGAGAAGCAACTGTGCAAAAGCCAACTTGTAGCTCTGGTTGAGTTTGTCTGTTAATTTCTGATCTTACTTTGCTGACAGTATATAAGGGCAGCGGTCTTTTGTTAAGTAATACATGACATGTCTATAATTTTATATCTCAACGTTTTCTCATACTGTATAACAATTGAAAACATACGGGTATTGCAGTTTACTTTGGCACAGCTGTACTCTCGACTATGTCATTTTTATTTGCTTTTGTGTAATGAATTCATTGTAGCGTTCTATGTGTTGTACGAGATACTGATATAAACTATTTGTTTCTCCACATCACGTCTATGCACAATCAAATCCAAAGTACTGCCAAATGGCAGAAATTGATTTTTTTTCCAGTATCATCACCAAGATGCCCCACCCTCTGTTGTTTTCATCAGCAGAACAAACATATTAACTTACTCAGTCATCTCATAAAGCACAAACTTCGTTAGGCTACTATCCAAAACAAACTGCAAAGGGACTGATAAAGGAGGCTTCTCATTGGTAAGTCTTAACAAGTTTTATAATTTTGTCTTTTTTATATTACTTCTATATTAATTTACTTTGAAATTGAATTAATTTTCAGTTTACTTTCATCATGATTTTACCTTTATTTCACAAAGACATTTCTATTTTACTATATATATATATATAAGCTTCAGTTTTAGCTTAAGAAATTATGATATGGTTAAAGAGTTATTATGGAGTCAAGTTTTATGCCACAATCAGACAGACCTGCCACTTAATGGATCTGGATATAATATTAGTTTGTTAGTAGAAGCATACATGTGTTTCCTGCTAAAAACAAAACCAGATTCTGAATATAAACAATTTTATAAATTAAAAATATTTTGTATTTTTTGATCATTTGTGCTGAATAGCTGGCTTTGTAGTGAATTCTGCAAAAATTTGGGAAAAGTATGTGAATTTCTACAAAATCCATGAAATACATAGAAGTCAACAGGGAAGGAGGAACCGGAGAGTTTTGAGAGGATTATAATGGTGCAAAGGTCTGTAAAGTGTCCATGAGTCCTAGGGAAAAGTCAGTCAACAATGATTGATTATGGTAGTTAAATATGTGATCTGAGCTGTGAGACAGCAGTGCTAAACACTATGCCACAGTGACTGAAACAAGAAAAGACACAGATGGAGGGAATACTATCAATAAAATGGACATAAACAGGCAATAAATAAATAAAATACAAAACATGCACTCAGAGTTCCACTCTTTTTGGCTATGCCACAAAGTGGTAGCATAAGACTGGCTTGTTTTATTGTTTGATGTTGCTCTGGGCAGTTGTTTCCAATTTATCTGTGGAAATGCTTTTATCAAGAAGAAATGCCACATAAATAGAAGGTAAATCTTTTGCATTTATTATTTCACAGCATGTCCTGTATTTTCTGATGAGGTGTCCTTTAAGGCAGCGTTTTTCAACCGTGTGCCGCGAGATGTTGCCTGGTGTGCCGTAGGTGCAGACAAGACAAGACACTGAGACAGACTGTGTTTTTTTTGTGTTTTTTGAAATTCACGCCTAGACTCCCCCGGTCCCCTCTGGGACACCTTCCACTTCCTGGCTCCCTGATGCCCGGACGTCATCCGGCATCGGATCCAGGAGGGCGGAGCAACCAGAGAGGAGAGCTGTCAGTGACAGTGAGATACTGCAGTGATGGACAAGTTTTTGAAAAGGAAAGAACTGGACTCTGAACAAAATTTGGAGGCAGATGAGAGCCCAAGTATGAGTGGGGTTCAAAAGAAAGCAAAGATGGTTAACGCAAGCAAATTCTCTGGCGCAAGGCAATATAGCGAAAGCTATATTTCAGTTGGATTTACTTGCACTGGAGATACAAACAAACCAACTCCACTGTGCGTGGTGTGTGGTGAAAAGCTAGCTAACAGTGCTATGGTCCCAAGCAAACTTAAACGCCATCTCCAAACGAAACATCCTTTGCTTCAAAACAAGAATGCGGACTATTTTATTCGCCTGCGTGACAACATGGAGAAACAGGCAACTTTCATGAGAAAAACCACAAAGGTAAATGAAAGAGCTCTTAAAGCTAGCTATCAAGTTGCTGAACTTATAGCCAAGTCAAAAAAGTCGCACACTGTGGCAGAGACATTAATACTTCCTGCCTGCAAAGCTATTGTAGAGGAGATGCTCGGACCTGAAGCAGCTAAGGAAATAGCCAAAGTCCCTCTCTCAGACAACACAATTTCCAGACGTATTAATGACATGTCTGCAGACATCGAAAGTGTGGTTTTGGAAAAGATCCGTATCAGTGAGAAATTTGCATTGCAACTTGACGAGTCTACTGATATCAGTGGACATGCTCAACTCTTGGCCAATGTGCGTTTTGTTGATGGTGATGCAATTAGAGAAAACTTCTTTTTTTGCAAGGCATTGCCAGACAAAACAACAGGAGAAGAAATTTTTCGGGTCACATCAGAATACCTTGAACAAGGAGGACTTAAGTGGGAATACTGCACAAGTGTCTGCACCGATGGAGCTGCAGCCATGGTCGGGCGCACCAAAGGCTTTGTAAGCAGAGTGAAGGAAAGAAATCCAGATGTGATTGTTACGCATTGTTTTTTACACCGCGAGGCCCTCGTAGCCAAGACTTTACCAGCAGCCCTAGTTCATGTGTTGGATGATGTTGTGCGCATGGTAAACTTTATAAAGTCACGACCCGTGAAAAGTCGCATATTTTCAGCTTTGTGTGAGGAGATGGGAGCGAAGCATAAAACCTTGCTGTTGCATACGGAGGTCCGGTGGTTGTCGCGTGGCAAGGTCTTGGTTCGTGTGTATGAGCTGCGGGAGGAACTTAAAGTGTTTCTGACAAATGAGAGGTCAGATTACGCAAAGCAGCTTGCAAGTGATGAGTGGTGTGTAAGGCTGGCATACCTGGCAGATATATTTTATCATCTGAATGAACTGAACACACAAATGCAAGGCCGAAGTGAAAACCTGCTTACAAGTACAGATAAAATAAATGGATTCCGTTCAAAGGTGCAACTCTGGCATCAACACGTGGAAAGTGGCAATCTTGAAATGTTCACACTCACCAAGCAATGGCAAGGTGTTCACACTGCTGCACTGTGTGAGATAATAGTTAAACATTTAAAAACTCTTGAGGAGAAGTTGTCATTTTATTTCTCTTCAGTCTCCACTGAATGCCTTGACTGGGTTAGGGACCCTTATAGCTCAGCATCAGTTGGTGGAAAGGACATGACTTTACAGGAGCAGGAGGAACTAACTGAACTGAGACAAAATCGTGGTTTCAAGCTAAGATTTGCTGATCTACCTTTGGACAGTTTTTGGTTGGATACCGCCAAGGAGTTCCCCCTTCTGGCAAATAAAGCTATTTTGACATTGCTCCCATTTTCCACTACATATCTGTGTGAGATTAGCTTTTCAAGCATGATTGCTATAAAAACCAAATACAGAGAGAGACTGAGAGCTGTTGACGAAGAGCTACGTGTGTGTCTTTCTTCGATTCCAGCCAGAATATCAGCTTTGTGTTCAGCCAAACAGGCCCAGGTTGCGCACTGAATTTTATAATTTTTCACTATTTTGTTTACTTAATATTTCATAATAAAGTAATTATAAAATACTTTCTTTGTGTTTATTTGATTCCTATTCAAGAGAATTACTTTATATATAGTCAATATAGGCACAGAGTTAAATTTTTTAACATTTTCTAATGGTGGTGTGCCTCGTGATTTTTTTCATGAAACAAGTGTGCCTTTGCCCAAAAAAGGTTGAAAAACACTGCTTTAAGGCTTATTTTGGTGTCTAACTGGGAATATGGCAAATTTGCAATTTAGTTTAGCATTATTATTATTATTATTATTTTTTTTTTAAATGCACCAGGAATGGAAATTCAGCAATTTGTTAATTTAACTTTTATGGCTTTGGGTACTGGGTATAACGTTAAACTGCATCCAGTCCTGCAAGTAGTCTTCCAGCTTGCTGGAAAATCATCGGGGTTGGTGGCTGGATTGGCACTCCAACCTCAGTTTTATTAAAAAAAAAAAAAACAACACACTTCACACAGCTATGAGACAACAGAAAGGAGGACTCCTTTCTGCTCTCTGCTGCAGCCTCCCATAAGAAGGGTGCTTGCATTATGAAGGAGATGGGTGAAAGCCCCATCCCTAGAAGAGTCAAAACCGTTGGGAGATCCAATTTTGAGCCAATGTGGTTAGGCCTGTCGGGGATCAGAACTGCCGTGGTGCACAGGCGTTGCCTGCCACACAGCAGCACTTGGGTTCCAATTTGAGGCAGCCCATCCAGGAAGGTGCGTGGCGTGGAATGTCTTGTCTGTCCAGCATGATGATCATCTTTCTCTCCTGTTGGAGGAGCTACATAAACTCCGCATTTCTGTGGCTGCACTCTCTGAGGTGTGCAGACCTGGGACTGGCCAGATCTCTGTATATTGGTACACCTTTTATTGGAGTGGTCACTCTGATGACCACGAGGTGTGGCAGAAAAGTAATGAGACTGGCAACGTTGCGCTGTTGTCCTTGATAGAGCACGTGTATCAGTACCCTCCCATAGCTCAGTGCGAGTTTCAACTCCTTCCGTTAACTACGTGATTTTTGTGACTGCTATTAACGAAGTTGTGTTTTTGGTTGTGCGTCACGCAAAATGGAACAGCGGAATTTGGAGCAATGTTGTGCCATTAAATTTTGTGTTAAGCTTGGAGAATCGGTAAGTGTGACGTTTGAAAAGTTAAAACAGGCCTATGGGGAACATTCTTTATCCTGAGCTCAAGTTTTTCAGGGAGGCCTTCAACTTCGAAAACCAATGAAAACATCGAACGTGTGAACACTCTTGTGAGATCAGACCGTCGTTTAACATTAAGAATGTTGAGTGAACAATTAAATTTGAACAGATTTACCATTCATCAAATTTTGACTGAACATTTGCACATGCGAAAGGTCTGTGCCAAAATGGTGCCGAAAAACCTCACAACTGAGCAGAAGGACAATCGAAAAAACACATTCCTGTGGTTCCCCAGCCCCCTTATTCACCTGACCTCAGTCCGTGTGACTTTTTCCTTTTTCCTAAACTGAAAAATGTCCTCAAAGGACGTCATTTCGGGACTTTAGAAAACATCCAAAAGAGTGTAACGGACATGCTGAAGACCATACTGGTTGAAGACTTCCAGCGCTGCTACCAACAGTGGGAACAACGTCTCCATTGGTGTGTAGCTGCCCAAGGGAACTACTTTGAAGGGGATAACATTGATGTTTGAAAAAAAAAATAAAAACTTTGGTAAATAAAAAAATCAGTCTCATTACTTTTCTGCCACACCTCGTATCATACTCGGAGTAGATGATGAAGTAGCAGATTGGCTTCTTCCGATGGTGTCCGATGTCACTCCTTTCAAAGAGCTAATTATGAGACTCAGATTACGGCACTCTCTGGGTGCCTTGTCTGTTGTCTCAGTGTATGATCCGACCATGGTGAGGGATGTCTCAGTGAGGGAGACATTTTGTTCGCAGCTTCGCTTGATATTCGATGGATGCCCGTGAGGCGATACTCCTCTGGTCATGAGTGACTTCAATGCAGCACTGGCACTGACAGGGCTGGCTATGAGGATTGTCTCGATCCCCATGGGTCTGGTGACCGTGGTGAAAGTGGCTCCATGTTCCTTGACTTTGTAAAAGGTCAGGGGCTACAAATTGCTAGATCCTTGTTCCAGCACTCTGAGCTGCATCGTTGGACTTGGTACTCCAATGCTGGTGGTGCGGTGAAGGGGATCACATCCTTGTGGGCAGAAACTGGAGACTCTTACAAAACTACAAAGTCTACAGAAGTGCCCACTTTGTGAATTCTGACCACAGACTTATTGTTGCTGCTCGGTCCATTAGGTTACCACCTACTAAGAAAATGAGGCTGGACCTAGCCAGACTCCAAGATCAGGACATTTCTGATGACTGTGAACACAGTTTGTGTGAGGAACTTATAGATTTGGGTGTGACTGCCAATCCTAATTGATGTGGGAGATCTTTCATTACAAGACCCTGAAGGTTGCTGAAGGTTGTGTTGGGTGTTACCAGTGTTCCCAGAAGGAGGTGTTTCATTCTTGCAGGGTACTCTGGATATCATCAAGAGGAGTCACAGCAAACAGCTTGATGGCAACTCCAGTCTGTACTGGGAATTGAGAAGGACGGGTGAAAGGGCTCCGAGGGCGGATAAGGAGGCATTTGTTAGAGGAATCTGTGAGCAAGTGCAACACCATTCAAATTTCTAGTAACTCACGTCCTGCTTACCGAGGAATCAAAGCTTTACACACTTCCAAATCTGTTCCTTGAAGGGTCGCAGTCAAGGCAGGCAATGGAACAGTCCTTACAGAAGACACTGCAGTTGTGACCCGTTGGGCTGGCTACTTTGAGCAGCTGTTTAAAGCTGATACTCCAGCTCGGACGTTGGATGTCTCTGGGTCCACGGTTGTTGAGGCTGATTCTCCAATTAGCTGTGAACCACCCAATCTCACTGAGAATGCACAGGTGGTGAACCAGCTGAGGGTAGGGAAGGCTGCAGGGATCTGTAGTATCCAGGGTAAACTTCACCAGGCTGGTGGTAAGGCTGTCCTCCTGGCATTGCAAGAAATCTTTGCTTCCATTTGGGAGACTGACATCATCCTAACTGACTGGAAAACAGGACTTGTCGTCCCTATTAGGAAAGGGAAGGATGACTGCCTGGACTGCGGCAACTACAGGGGGATAACACTGTTTTATGTGCCGGGTAAGGTCCTAGGGTCGTCCTCAATAGGAACCGTGATCACCTGCTCACCAGCAGTCTGGTTTTATGCCCAAGAAGTCCATCATCAACCGCATCATGGCAAACATGAATATCGGCAGAGTTTCTTTGCAGCCTCTGTCGATTTTCGTTACGGCATTTGACTCAGTTGATCGAGCTGCGTTCTTCCCAGTTGATTCTGGGGTTCATCAGGGGTGTGTTCTTGCTTTTACTCTGTTCAATGTTTGCATTGACTGGGTGTTGGGCAAGGTTGTGGGGTGCAGCGGCTGTGTGGCATCTGTTGGCAAAGACAGATTCACTGAGCTTAACTTTGCCAATGATGCTGTGATCTTTGTGGAGTCAATGGAGGCTCTGATCGGGGCTCTTGATTGACTGTGCGAGGAGTCCGAGTGTCTGGGCTGGTGAGTGTCCTGGATAAAAACCAAGATCCAGCTACTGTGTCTCATCAGAGAATCCTTGGGTACCGCTGGTTTGACACTGTGTTGAATGAGCGGTTGCTCATGGAGTCCTGAATGAGGCACATTATCTGAATTGTGAGGGTGCACCAGTTACTGCACTATGGCCATATTGTGCGATTCCCCGAGGGTGACCTGACTCACGGGATCCTCATTGTTGAGGATCCGAGTTGCTGGACCAGGCCAAGCCCACGTAACACCTGGCTGAGGAAGACAGAGGGTCATTTCCGGAGGGTGGGACTGGACTTCGTGTCTGCCTGGGGGGTTACCCAACAGGATCCTAAGCTATTTTGTCATGTGGTGGGTGAGGCAACGCACTGTACCAGTGCATGCTCCCCAAGCTGACCTGATGTGACCTGCTTTAGGACCCATTTTTATCTTTTTACGTTTGGTGACGACCTTACAGCAATCAAACAGTTGCTTGCTGGTGAGTGGAATAGCTTGATGAATTATTGATGGGAAATAATACTGCACAGGACTGTCAAGCATGACACAGCATTTTTTTTCCTCATCTGCTTATGACCCAGGGATAGCCACACTGGTAACAATCATAAGAGTAAGAATACAAGAAAATTCTGCACATGGCTGCTACAATTTAGTTATTGCAAACATCAGCTGGTGTTTGGAAGTAAATGCTTACCTAAGCTGAATATATGGGGAATTTCCAGGAAAATTTGTTAAAAAAAGGTCATCGGTGGACACAATGTATTTGCCAAGAAAAATGCTTTGGCAAATTTTGCACATCAAAACTAACTGGCTGCATCAAAAGTGTTATGTAACTTTTTTTTTTTTTTTAAACGAGGGGCTAGTATTGGGTCACTGGGTTTCCTTACTCTTGAATATGCTGAATACAACTGCACTTCACTAGGGCTAGGTATTAGCACTGATGTCCTGATTAGATTTTGATTCACAATGTCCCAATTCAATAGCAATTTTACCTATGCACTGATAGCTGAAGTGCTGGCGTTTTTAGAGACTGATTATATATACACACGTGGACAAAATTGTTGGTACCCTTCAGTCAATGAAAGAAAAACTCACAATGGTCACATAAATAACTTTAATCTGACAAAAGTAATAATAAATAAAAATTCTATGAAATTTAACCAATGAAAGTCAGACATTGATTTTCAACCATGCTTCAACAGAATTATTTAAAAAAATAAACTCATGAAACAGGCCTGGACAAAAATTATGGTACCCCTAACTTAATATTTTGTTGCACAACCTTTTGAGGCAATCACTGCAATCAAACGATTCCTGTAACTGTCAATGAGACTTCTGCACTTCTCAGCAGGTATTTTGGCCCACTCCTCATGAGCAAACTGCTCCAGTTGTCTCAGGTTTGAAGGGTGCCTTTTCCAGACGGCATGTTTCAGCTCTTTCCAAAGATGCTCAATAGGATTGAGGTCAGGGCTCATAGAAGGCCACTTTAGAATAGTCCAATGTTTTCCTCTTAGCCATTCTTGGGTGTTTTTAGCTGTGTGTTTTGGGTCATTGTCCTGTTGCAAGACCCATGACCTGCGACTGAGACCAAGCTTTCTGACACTGGCCAGCACATTTCTCTCTAGAATCCCTTGATAGTCTTGAGATTTCATTGTACCCTGCACAGATTCAAGACACCCTGTGCCAGATGCAGCAAAGCAGCCCCAGAACATAACAGAGCCTCCTCCATGTTTCAAAGAAGGGACAGTGTTCTTTTCTTGATATGCTTCATTTTTCCGTCTGTGAACATAGAGCTGATGTGCCTTGGCAAAAAGTTCAATTTTTGTCTCATCTGTCCATAGGACATTCTCCCAGAATCTTTGTGGCTTGTCCACATGTAGTTTGGCAAATTCCAGTCTGGCTTTTTTATGATTTGTTTTCAACAATGGTGTCCTCCTTGGTCGTCTCCCATGAAGTCCACTTTGGCTCAAACAACGACGGATGGTGCGATCTGACACTGATGTTCCTTGAGCTTGAAGTTCACCTTGGATCTCTTTAGAAGTTTTTCTGGGCTCTTTTATTACCATTCGTATTATCCGTCTCTTTATTTTTGTCATCAATTTTCCTCCTGTGGCCACGTCCAGGGAGGTTGGCTACAGTCCCATGGATCTTAAATTTCTGAATAATATGTGCAACTGTAGTCACAGGAACATCAAGCTGCTTCGAGATGGTCTTATAGCCTTTACCTTTGACATGCTTGTCTATAATTTTCTTTCTAATCTCCTGAGACAACTCTTTCCTTCGCTTCCTTTGGTCCCTGTTGAGTGTGGTACACACCATGTCACCAAACAACACAGTGACTACCTGGAGCCCTATATATAGGTCCACTGACTGATTACAAGATTGTAGACACCTGTGATGCTAATTAGTGGACACACCTTGGATTAACATGTCCCTTTGGTCACATTATTTTCAGTCTTTTCTAGGGGTACCATCATTTTTGTCCAGGCCTGTTTCATGAGTTTTTTTTTTTTTTTATTAATTCTGTTGAAGCATGGTTGAAAAGCAATGTCTGACTTATTAAATTTCATAGAATTTTTATTTATTATTACTTTTGTCAGATTAAAGTTATTTCTGTGACCATTTTGAGTTTTTCTTTCATTGACTGAAGGGTACCAACAATTTTGTCCACGTGTGTATACAGTGTCCACTGTATATATACAGTGGTGTGAAAAACTATTTGCCCCCCTTCCTGATTTCTTATTCTTTTGCATGTTTGTCACACAAAATGTTTCTGATCATCAAACACATGTAACCATTAGTCAAATATAACACAAGTAAACACAAAATGCAGTTTTTAAATGATGGTTTTTATTATTTAGAGAGAAAAAAAAATCCAAACCTACATGGCCCTGTGTGAAAAAGTAATTGCCCCCTGAACCTAATAACTGGTTGGGCCACCCTTAGCAGCAATAACTGCAATCAAGCGTTTGCAATAACTTGCAATGAGTCTTTTACAGCGCACTGGAGGAATTTTAGCCCACTCATCTTTGCAGAATTGTTGTAATTCAGCTTTATTTGAGGGTTTTCTAGCATGAACCGCCTTTTTAAGGTCATGCCATAGCATCTCAATTGGATTCAGGTCAGGACTTTGACTAGGCCACTCCAAAGTCTTCATTTTGTTTTTCTTCAGCCATTCAGAGGTGGATTTGCTGGTGTGTTTTGGGTCATTGTCCTGTTGCAGCACCCAAGATCGCTTCAGCTTGAGTTGACGAACAGATGGCCGGATATTCTCCTTCAGGATTTTTTGGTAGACAGTAGAATTCATGGTTCCGCCTATCACAGCAAGCCTTCCATGTCCTGAAGCAGCAAAAACAACCCCAGACCATCACACTACCACCACCATATTTTACTGTTGGTATGATGTTCTTTTTCTGAAATGCTGTGTTCCTTTTACGCCAGATGTAACGGGACATTTGCCTTCCAAAAAGTTCAACTTTTGTCTCATCAGTCCACAAGGTATTTTCCCAAAAGTCTTGGCAATCATTGAGATGTTTCTTAGCAAAATTGAGACGAGCCCTAATGTTTTTTTTGCTTAACAGTGGTTTGCGTCTTGGAAATCTGCCATGCAGGCCGTTTTTGCCCAGTCTCTTTCTTATGGTGGAGTCGTGAACACTGACCTTAATTGAGGCAAGTGAGGCCTGCAGTTCTTTAGACGTTGTCCTGGGGTCTTTTGTGACCTCTCGGATGAGTCGTCTCTGCGCTCTTGGGGTAATTTTGGTAGGCCGGCCACTCCTGGGAAGGTTCACCACTGTTCCATGTTTTTGCCATTTGTGGATAATGGCTCTCACTGTGGTT
>JANRMT010062826.1:1292420-1305483 GCA_026402145.1 Polypterus bichir lapradei | reverse complement strand
CAGAAGATGAGCTGTTAAATGCCCATGCTTTGGAAATTGCATTGGAGCGACGATTTGGCCATGTAGAAGCCAAATAAGACAACAGCTGGAGCAGAGGGTTCGCAGGACAACTGAGGCCCTGGGGGCATTTGCAGCAGATGTACAGTCTCTGGTACGACGGGGTTACCCCCATTTTGACAGATCTGTGCAGGCAGAGTTGGCGAAGGAGGCATTTCTGCGGGGTTTCAGCCCACCATATCTCCGGTCCGTTTCGCTAAGCCTGTGACCTTGGAACAAGCTTTGTCTGCAGCCCAGGAGGCAGAACAAATACTTAAAGAGGGTTACAGCCAAGCACCTCTTGCATCAGCAGAGTCGACCAAGGTGAGGAGACCGGAAGCTAATCATCAAACTAAGGCCATAGATGTAGAACAAGAGTATGAGGCGGTGGCTCCAGTGACTACTGTACAGAAATTCAGGAATCCTTCACGCCTAATGCGCCCACCCCGCTGCTGGTACTGTGGACAACATGGACACTTGCAACATGACTGCCACAGTAGGGCTAAACAAGAGGACTCCCAAGTAAGCATTGTACCGGGAAACGACATGGGACCAGTGTAGGAGGGACAACGCTGGCCCCAAGAACAGTCCCTGTTGGTCAGTTGGGTGAGGGAGATTACTGTCACCTTTCAGTTTTGATTGGCGGCCAAGTATGCAAGGCACTGGTGGATACAGGGTCAACTGCATCTATTATCCATCCTAACATGTTGGATGTGGCGGTCCTATGTACAGCCAATTCTACTAAGTTGATGACAGCTACAGGTGAGATGACCCCCATGTTAGGCAGAGCACAAGTAGACATTTGTATTGCTCAGAAGCAGTGGGTGCAGGATGTCTGGGTGGCTATTATCAAGAACTCCTGTATCTTGGGACTTGATTTCTTACAAGCAGTAGGAGCGCGAATAGATCTTCAGATGGGGACTCTGTATCTTCAAGGCATTGGGACACTCCCCTTGTTAGGGCAGCAGCAAGGCAGAAGGGAACCCTCAGTGGTGGCTCCCCAAGAAGAACATGAGCCTATTTTCACTAACATCACTCAACCCGTACCAGTAATGAATATTGTCCGCACTGTTTGGAATGTCAACAGGAAAGGGTTAACACCCAAGCAACAGCGCCATCTCTGCCAGTTGTTACATGACTTTAGGGACTGTTTTGCTACTTCTGCAGATGATGTTGGCCAGACTTCTCTTGTGCAGCATGACATCAATACTGGGAGTGCTTCCCCTATTAAACAGTGCCCCCGCCGTATGCCACTAGCTAAACAGACAGCAGCTGAGAACATTCTGCAGGAAATGAGACAGGCCGGGATTATCGAACCCTCTGAGTCTCCCTGGGTCTCTCCTATGGTCCTTGTCCCCAAGAAGGATGGCAAGTGGTGGTTTTGTGTTGATTATCGGCGGGTAAATGCTGTAACCATCAAGGACTCCTATCCGTTGCTTCGCATTGATGAGTCCCTGGATTTGGTGGCAGGATCAGCCTGGTTTTCATCACTAGACCTGCGCAGTGGCTACTGGCAGGTGCCGCTAACACCTGAAGCTCGACCTAAGACTGCATTCTCCACAGGAAAGGGACTCTGGCAGTTCCGAGTTATGCCTTTTGGTCTTTGCAATGCTCCAGCTACCTTTGAACGGTTAATGGATAAGGTATTGACAGGTATGTCTGGTACTCAATGCCTTGTCTACTTGGATGATTTACTGGTTCATGGCAAGACATTCCAGGAGGCTCTGGAGTCCTTGAGGGAGGTTCTGCAGAAGCTTTGTGTGGCCAACCTTAAACTTCATCCTGATAAGTGCCACCTTCTCCGGAGAGAAGTGTCATTTCTGGGTCACCGTGTGAGTCAAAGAGGTGTCACCACAGAGAAAGATAAGGTGTCTGTTGTGCAAGAGTGGCCAGAGCCACAGGATCGAAGGCAGATTCGTGAATTTCTTGGACTGGCCTCTTACTATAGGCGATTTGAATTTGCCACTATTGCTGCACCATTGCATCGTTTATTGAGCCCAGATGAAGCATTCCGGTTTGGGACCAACAAGCCACCTTTTGTAAATTGAAAGAAGCCCTTTGCGGTGCACCGATCTTGGCTCCACCCAATATTGACCTGCCACTCCTCCTTGACACCGATGCCAGTGATGTGGGCTTAGGGGCTGTGCTGTCACAACCTGCACCCATGACTGCCACAACACCTTCCACAAATCCTGGCTCAGATGTTACACCACTTGCCCGGCATGACCCCACTAATGGATGCCCACGCCGGTGAAGACAGCTGCCAAGACATCTGCATGATTGTGCTTCCTCGGGGACGAGGAGCTGAGGAGGGGGCAGTGTGACGTGTCTTGCCATTGCATGGGCTATAGGGAAAGGAAGCAGTGTTGGGGTGGAGTCTTGGGGGAACCCTGTTTGTAAGGGCTTGGGGCACCTCCCTAGAGAGAGATGAGTGACAGGGATCCGGGTGAATTAACGGGGCATGATAAAAAGGGGAGGTGTGCCCGGAAGGGTGAGTTGGAGAGGCTGGAGAAAGGAGGAGGTGAGCATCAGGGGAAAAGAAGGGAAGTAAATGTTTTTAAGAGAGGTAGTTAGGACGAAGGTGATTAGTCTTTATTATTTTGGAGGTGTCCCCATGACCCAGACAACAGGCGGCTGTAGGGCACAGTTTATATCGCGGCATATTGAATAAAAAGCCAGTCGGCATTTGTAAGACTTCCCCGGACAAGCGGCTCCTGAGTGTGTTTATTCGACGGGACGTCACAATATTATAGAGTATTTAAGGGGGTGGATTTGTTTAGTTATTATAGATTGGATAAGGATTGTTTAAAGGATGTTTATTGTTTTGTTTGATTTATAATATATATATTTTTTATTGTTTAAAGAATTGTTGGGGTGATTATTTCCTTTTCTATAAATTCACAAAAGACAACTCCAGCTGAGGACATCAAATTGGGGCTAAGGTTCTGTCGGTTTCCATTCCTAATAGAATTAATTTTCCTAAGAGTAGGAGATTTTTGTGTGTGCTGGGCTCCTCATTTAACTTACAAGTACACTTTGAAAAACACTTAGGAAACCATCCAAACAGTTTTTACCCATTAGGGAACTATGTTTTACATCATTTATAACTGTTTTCACAACAGTATTTTGATGGGGCACTGAGTAATATTTGAATGTAACTTGAATTCACAATAGTGCGTTCGAAGAGCTGAAAAGCACTGCAAATGAGAAGACTTACAGCTTGTTTACCACGAAGAAACTGATATACACAGTAAAGTTCTGTTAGAATCCTCCATTTTACATGTGATACAAGTGGTATCAACACATAGAAGTTAAGCAACATTGAGTAACTCTCAACTTCAGTTTAGCCCAATGCGTTTCAAAGGGGAAAATAAGTGAATTTCAGACGTTGAAGTGCACTTTGAAAAACACTTAGGAAACCATCCAAACAGTTCTTACCCATTAGGGAACTATGTTTTACATCATTTAGAACTGCTTTTACAACAGTATTTTGACTTGGCACTGAGTTACAGTTGAAGGTAACTTGAATTCACAATAGCGCGTTTCAAGAGCTGAAAAGCACTTCAGCAGATAACAAGTGTTGCAGCTTGTTTACCACAAGGAAACTGTTTAAAACAGTTCATTTCTGTAGAATCCTACATTTCCCATGTGATACGAGTGGTTTCAATACATAGAATTTAAGTGTCATTGTATCCTTGGCCAGTTTCACCCATTCCTCTTTGCAGCACCTCTGAAGCTCCATCAGGTGGGATGGGAAGCGTTGGTGCACAGCCATTTTAAGATCTCTCCAGAGATGTTCAATCAGATTTAAGTCTGGGCTCTGGCTAGGCCACTCAAGGACATTCACAGAGTTGTCCTGAAGCCACTCCTTTCATATCTTGTCTGTGTCCTTAGGGTCGTTGTCCTGCTGAATGATGAACCGTCGCCCCAGTCTGAGGTCAAGAGCGCTCTGGAGCAGGTTTTCATCCAGGATGTCTCTGTACATTGCTGCAGTCATCTTTCCCTTTATCCTGACTAGTCTCCCAGTTCCTGCCGCTGAAAAACATCCCCACAGCATGATGCTGCCACCACCATGCTTCACTGTAGGGATGATATTGGCCAGGTGATGAGCGGTGTCTGGTTTCCTCCAAACTTGACGCCTGGCATTCGCACCAAAGAGTTCAATCTTTGTCTCATCAGACCAGAGAATTTTGTTTCTCATGGTCTGAGAGTCCTTCAGGTGCCTTTTGGCAAACTCCAGGCGGGCTGCCATGTACCTTTTACTAAGGAGTGGCTTCCGTCTGGCCACTCGACCATACAGGTCTGATTGGTGGATTGCTGCAGAGATGGTTGTCCCTCTGGAAGGTTCTCCTCTTTCCACAGAGGACTTCTGGAGCTCTGACAGAGTGACCATCGGGTTCTTGGTCACCTCCCTGACTAAGGCCCTTCTCCTCCGATCGCTCAGTTTAGATGGCCGGCCAGCTCTAGGAAGAGTCCTGGTGGTTTCAAACTACTTCCACTTACGGATGATGGAGGCCATTGTGCTCATTGGGACCTTCAAAGCAGCAGAAATGTTTCTGTAACCTTCCCCAGATTTGTGCCTCGAGACAATCCTGTCTCGGAGGTCTACAGACAATTCCTTTGACTTCATGCTTGGTTTGTGTTCTTACATGAACTGTCAACTGTGGGACCTTATATAGACATGTGTGTGCCTTTCCAAATCATGGCTTATCAACTGAATTTACCACAGGTGGACTCCAATTAAGCTGCAGAAACATCTCAAGGATGATCAGGGGAAACAGGATGCATCTGAGCTCAATTTTGAGCTTCATGGCAAAGGCTGTGAATACTTATGTACATGTGATTTCTCAGTTTTTTATTTTTAATAAATTTGCAAAAACTTCAAGTAAATTTTTTTCACGTTGTCATTATGGGGTGTTGTGTGGAGAATTCTAAGGAAAAAAATGAATTTAATCCATTTTGGAATAAGGCTGTAACATAAAATGTGGAAAAAGTGATGCGCTGTGAATACTTTCCGGATGCACTGTACCTCATAGTTTGGGTCAAATAATAATTCAAACAGTTTTTCTGGATCCGTAACTAAAGATGTACATGGCAAATGAGGTCTTTGTGCAAACTTACCCCATAAGGAATTTAAAAAAGGTTTTGCAATTTGCCTTCTGCCTGGGTTTTTTTAATTAGATGCTCGCTTAATTATACACCTTCCTTTTCATAAAACATGGATATATACTGTTTACACTCTTCTGTGTTTAGACAGCTCTCAGGATAACCCAAAGATTCTTGCTTAGCTTTTAAATGGGCATTAATATACTCTGAAAAAAGTCTGTTACATTTTTGTTCAAAATGCCATATCTCATATATGCTTTCAATTTTGTACCCCTGCTGAATAGCTGCAAACAATTCTGGTGTTGTCCAGCAACCGGTAAGCGCTCTTTCCTCGTGAGAGTGCATACACTGGGTCTGCTGCTGTGTTACAGCACAAGTGTGACAAAGCGTAAAGTATAATTTTTTGTTTATTTTGCATGGCAAAACAGGGAATAGAAGATTTCTGGGTGGATACACCGTCACCCAGGCTAATCCAAAATATGTTTCTAACGGTTCAAAATCCTTAATTTTATATAATGATATAAATTTGTGAAATCGTAGTAATGGATTTTTTCTCCAGCGCACAACTTGTAATTGTGCTGCATTTGTTCTACCACCAAAGAGAGACTCCCTAGGGTTCAATGCCTCAGGAAGACATGCT
The DNA here is from genome assembly GCA_026402145.1 of Polypterus bichir lapradei. Taxonomy (NCBI): domain Eukaryota; kingdom Metazoa; phylum Chordata; class Cladistia; order Polypteriformes; family Polypteridae; genus Polypterus; species Polypterus bichir. The sequence goes on along the minus strand of JANRMT010062826.1, from coordinate 1,299,701 downwards.
GTTTTCTGGAAGTTCTGCGCACGGATGTTTTCACGATCCATTCACCGCCAATTATGTTCCCAGATTTGATGCACCTGAAAACCCTGCATTTTTAAGTTGTGAACTTTTTCCATAGTTTTTGAATAAAGTAAACCAAATGTTGTGTTTGTAACAGTATTCCATGATTTTTTTACTGTAACATATATTACAACCATGATAAAAGAATCCATTAAATTCAAAAGCCATCTTTATGCCGTTATTTTCTGCATACCCGGCTAGATAATATTTTCCAATATGCATTTCACCTCCGGGTTTTAGCGCGTGCCGAATGTCTGTTTTTTCCTCGGCCTCTAAATACATGAGCCATTGGATGGACGGAGTAGAGTATCTCTTTTGTTTTCCGTGATAACTGTCTTATAATGGCAAAGCTATGGTTTGCTCATGCAAAAATTTAAATCTAAACATAGCCATACAAATGCTCGCTAAAGTAACACGTTGAAAAGGATCAAAAGATAATATTTTGTATTTGACCTGAAATTGCTCGTCTAAATACAAGCATGTCATTTGGTGATCTCCTCTTGCCAGAACAAGATACAAGCCGACCTTAGAATCTCTACATCTAAGCGACAATACATTTTTAATTCCTTTTGAAAATCAAATACATCATTCTTGTGTTTAGAATACCATAAAAGAAATTCTTTCTTCTCGTCTGGCCTCATACTTTCCACACCATAACATTCTATAGCCGGTCTAGGCCCGACATAATTTTGGTTTTCAACAGTGTTAAAAAAATGAGGAAAGTATCCTTTTCCCCCTTTAAAACCCAAAGCCTGATCGTATTTAAAAATGTGTTATGAGGTTTCATTTTATCTTGCTTTAGTCATATAGAATTTGGTCCTGAACCGGCACCCAGACTTGTACAATCTTTTAAGATCACGCTTTCCAGCCTATACAATCTTTGGAAAGCTGTCTGAAGTTCATCTGCTGGTATGAGCATAGAATCAAAAATGGATAAAACGGACATCAGAAGATATTTCTTTAAAAGATTACTCTGAGGACATAATATCTCCTCGATAAAGTTTGCTAAAAACTGTACATCTTTATGTCTGTTGCTAAATTAATTAATGATTCTTATAGCACACATCAGCCATTTCTCGATTAAATGATACACACGGTTATCAAGCGAATGAATGGTTTGTTTTCCAGACTTGGTTGTTGCTTTCTCTGTTTTCTTTCCTTTGGAAATGCTACAAATGGATTGCCCAAAATCTGAAAAATTAAATTAATCACAGTCTTATTAGCTATTATACAATACTGACATGTACATCCATTCATTAAACCCACCGATCCCCAAAGGGCCTCAAATAGCGACACACACCCATCCTTTTTCTGTACCGGTTGCCCATTTCTGAGGCTTTTGGCCAGCAAAGGTCTTATCATTGATTTGCACACAGGGCCAAGCAAGGGGCAACTGTCCACGTGAGAGCCTTGGCCAGCAAAGCTCTTATCACTGGTTTGCACACAGGGCCAAGCAAGGGTACCACTGCCCATGTGTTGCTCTTTGCTAACGCTAAGGTCCATTGAACGCTAGGCATGGACAACATGCCCTACAGATCACAGGCCCTATTGCTTGTTATGTGAACGCAAAAATATATAGAGCACAAAGATTGGTATTAACAACGAAAGAATTCGTTAAACAACAAATGTTTTTTTCTTTTTGTTTTAGGGAGCAAACCAGTAGATTTTTTCACTAATTATACATATACTAGCAAAATACCCACGCTTCGCAGCGGAGAAGTAGTGTGTTAAAGAAGTAATGAAAAAAAAAAAAAGGAAACATTTTAAAAATAATGTAACATGATTGTCAATGTAATTGTTTTGTCAATGTTGTGAGTGTTGCTGTCATCAAGGATTTGATTATCATTATTTCTTTCAATCAGATTCGTATTTGGAGGACGTGTTGTGTTCAAGTTACATTCCGTGTTTGTCAATCGTTGTAAAGATAACAGGTTTCATTCATCAAAGTGTTCACTACCCAAATCGCTACTCATTCCCGGTATTAACTTGTGGATTTGCCTGCGAATATTTAGCGGCAGCGTGTCTATGAACTTGTGGAATTGCCTGTGAGTATCTAGCGACAGTGTCTCTATGAAGCTGTGGATTTGCCTGTGAGTATTTAGTGACAGCATGTCTATTAACTTGTGGATTTTTCTGCGAATATTTATCGACAGTGTCTCTATGAACTTGTGCATTTGCCTGCGAGTACTTAGCGACAGCGTGTCTATTAACTTGTGGATTTTTCTTCGAGGTTTGCCAGCAGTGTCACAAAGTTGTTTTTGTCTAGCTGCATCAGAAAATGTACCACGACGTCTGACACGCCTCCTTTTTACTGTTTTCTCACAGCTTGGATTGCTACTGTCATAATTGGTTTGAGTTTCATGGTTTGTTTCAATTACATTAGTATTTGCAGGACTTGTGTTGAAGTGACATTCGGCATCTGTCAAGCTTTGTAAGCATTCAACCGGCTTCATCGATAAGTTCACATCCAGCTTTTGAGAGTTGAAACATTCATAAACATCAAAGTGTCCACTACTCAAATCGTCACCTTTGAATCTAACATGTTTAAGAGGCATTGGCGGTTCTCCAAAGGTGTAAAATATTTGGAAATTTCGGTACACTTGAAAGCAACAACCGAACAATTCAGCGGCAGCCATCAACTCGCATGCAGAAGCATAGGTGAAGGGCTTAAGCATTTCACTCTTATAGTGCCCCTGTGTAATATAATTATTTCCTGTACCGTCATCAGTCCACACCTTGAACCTGTCCCAGTCATTCAAGACATAAGACACAATGTTCCTCTGGATATCAAGATTGAGCCTGATATGGCCGTGCAATATGTAACACAGAGAATGTAAAAGGCAGGCAGCATCTCCGGGCATGGAAACCACTCGGTAAGTGACAGTTCTTTGATCGATGGTGATCACCTCGATAGACATGTTAATGGGGGTACAGTTGGAACAATAAAGGAAATGGGTACCTGAACAGTAAACTAAGTCTAAAATACTACACAATAACTATAATCGTAATAAACGAACAATAAAACAGCGGAGAAGCCATGGATTAAATAAAAAGGCTGCAGTTATCAGCAGGGAGATGTGAATACCGTGGCGAAGCAAAGAAAGGAATGAAGAGACCGGAGCAATGGACGGCCTTATATGGGCAGGCAGTCAATTATGTGGGAGGCGTGGGAATGGGGAACGCAATATAGGCAGGCAGCCAACTACGTGGGAGGCCTGTTGAGGGGTGACGCAACGCTGCCTCACACGGCGACCGAGCTGCAGGCTATGGACGTATATATGTACGTAAGTAGGATTCAGTTATGACCGTTACGTGTAGAATTTCAAATGAAACCTGCTTAACTTTTGTAAGTAACTTGTAAGGAATGAGCCTGCCAAATTTCAGCCTTCTACCTACACGGGAAGTTGGAGAATTAGTGATCAGTGAGTCAGTGAGGGCTTTGCCTTTTATTAGTATAGATATATAATATACAAATCTTACCAGGCGTTTCGTTGCTAATTCTATGTCGATCTGAAAGGTGTGCATCAAATTCATCCGAATCTAAGAAGTGAGCCATAACACTCCAGATATGCAGAATGCATTAAAATATTTAATGTGTAATTCCGTCCAAGTCGGTTATATATAATAGACCGATAACCATCTAACATGACATAATCAAACATTATCGTTTATAAATAAAATGTAAATACATAAATTACCGTGAATTGTATCATTTTATTTTTTGTAACAGGGTAGCTCTAGATTGTTCCAACGTTATCACTTATAGACAGACGGTGAAATGTATATTCCAATGAATTTTATCATTTTATTCTATGGGTATCTCTAGAATGTTCAAACAAGGCCTCCAGACCAAGTACACGTGTCTTATCTCAATGAGCAGCAACAGATGTTAATTTTGCAAAGAAACCTAGAATTCCATTTTTACCATTTAATTTATGGGGGTTATAATAGAATGACATATCGTAATGCACAATCATAATAATATACAGATTTTAAAAGTACATGTCTGTCTTTTGCTCTTCTGCACGGACACGAAGTGAAATCTCCTGGCTTAGAAAAACAGCCTGAATACCCGCACCAGCATTGTATGTGTTACAATATTTTTGTCTGTTGCTGTTTAATTCAGATGCTAATACATTTTTTTCATTGACACACCAGTTCATACATTTTTTTTCAGTCGCGCCATGTTGTCTTTCACCCATAAACTTTTCATATTCCCGCCACCCGGTCTGTATCCTGATTGGCTGTTATGAACTTGGGAAGCGCTCGATGCAGTCAGCGCATGCCCGAAAAAAGCATAGTATAATTCCATTGGCTAGCTTAACATAAGGCATGTGTTTGTTCATTGGTTAAAAATATGTTAGCGGGTTATCTTAAAAAATCTTATCTTAAAATGTTTTGATTGGCCTTAGTGTTGTAAAAGCCTCAACCAAAATCAAATTTAAAGAAGGGTATTTGGACTGCAGGGCATGGCGCCTGAATGACAAGAATTGGTTATGTTGTGGTAAGCGTGGATGGCCATCTCCTTATGACCGAGACCTAGCAGGCTGGCTGGGTCTGCCACTAAAGTCAGAAAGGAGACACCAACACTTGTTTTACAGCTAAAAATTCTTTTCGTGTCGCTTGGCCAGTCAAGCGTTCTCGCTGGTCCATCACGGAGAAAGGCTGAAAAGTCAGAGCCGAAGTGCAGCATCTGCGCTTGCTGCCCCAGCTTACCCGTGTCCGTGTGTCGCTTGGCCAGTCGAACGTTCTTGCTGGTCCATTACAGAGACACAGCATTATCTGCTTTCTTTTACTAGAAAGAAGCAAGACATGGATTCTGCAGCAACAAAACCTACCGCTAAAGCAGAGACCGGTGTCATCATTTTAGAAGATTACCAATCTGTAGAACGTGAACCTGAACCAGAGAAATCTAAACAGGTAATTTTGAATGTATGCCTTTTTAAAAATGTTCTTGGCTTTCACAGATGTATTGGTTTTCTTGACTTTCACACCTATTTACTTTTTCTTTAAAGGAGATGCCAAAAAGAGAAACTCGCCGTTCCGTGAAAAAGACTGAAGCACCTGCTGGAGGCAGCACAACCTTTGACGAGAAAAAGACTGACACATCCAACGGAGACGGCACGACCTTGGATATGGTAAGTCTTGACTTTAAGAAATTTCTGTTAAGTCTATTTGCATGGTGGTACAAAATAGGTTCTCATTTATTTTATTTTAACTTGACAGATTGCATGTGGGGAGCTCAAGTATTATGCGAAAGAAGTACTTTCAGCAGCTTTGAAAGTTCTTATCAATAAAAAGAAAGATGATTTAAACCAGATGTTAAAGAATTCATTTGTGAGATTGAAAGTCTTGCTTGAAGAATGCCTGGCTTAGTGGAATGTTTCCTTTTTTCGGACATAAGAGCCGATGTAAAAACTATAACAGCTATTTCACATGTGACTAGATGTATCTATAGATCAATAGGGAATACCGTTCCTGTAATGACACAATACATTTTTGTGTTTTTTAAGACGTGTGGCTTATATCTGTTCCAACAGTAAATACGATTTTGTTGAGAAAGCTATCCTGTTGGCTTCTGAAATGTTGTCCAGAATTCTTTTATGTTGTACTGATAGCCCATTAGGAATATGTATTTTTCGTGTGGGAATATAAATTTTCTTTTTTCCCATATTAGAGTGACTTTAAGATGGCTGGTGAGGTATTTAAGCACATTGTAAAAGATTGTTCAACTTCAAGGCTGAAGTCTCAAGACCTGTATATAATTTCCCAAATACTTGTCAGCCATCGCAGTCACAGAGCTGGATTGATTTTAATGAAGCATTGTGTAAAGTCTGTTGTAGCTTACGTGGTCAGTACCTGTGTAAGAGATATAGTAACTGGGTCTTGTTTAGCATGCTATTTGGGTGATGAATCTCAGGATGGGCACACTTGTCTTTTACTAGAATCTGATTCTCAGGAAATGCACCCGTTGTGTTTCCAGCATCTGTCAACAGATCAGTATTAAAATATATTAATACACATGGTGTTTTATATGGTTAAACCTTTCTGTGAATTAAGAATTGTTAAACCGACTAAAATTCATATTCTTAACTGTCTGAAGCAGTTTGTTGCTGAAGTAAACACTTTTCAGCTTATACAAAAGATGCACTGTGCAACAAAGCCCAAGATTCAGACAGCAGCTTTTGAAGTTGTCTCTAATCATCATTACACTTATTTTTTTAAAACCAACATTGATTTACAGAAACCTAAACAAGATGCATTATCCTTGCTAAACAAGACCTGTTTGTGTTATATTATCTGTTGACTAACTGTTTGTATTTTGTTTTGTCAGAGGAACCAAGACTCGGCAGCTAGAAAAAGGAAAACCACGTCCCAGCCCAGCGTGACAAGTAATACAACCTATAGAAGGATTTCTCCTTATATAATGTCTGCTAGAAAGATTCATTATGACAATAATTGGTCGCTCAGTCATCTGGGCTTATGTGTTTAGATCTGTTGAACATTTAGGGGAAATATGTGCTGAATGTCAAGAGAACAAATGCATACCAGCTGAACACATTTGTAATATTTGGTTCACTAAACCATTTATTGCATACTAGCAGAATACCTGCACTTCGCAGCGGAGAAGTAGTGTTTTAAAAAAGTTATGAAAAAGAAAAGGAAAATTTTTAAAAATAACGTAACATGATTGTTAATGTAATTGTTTTGTCATTGATATAAGTGTTGCTGTGTGTGTGTGTGTGTGTATATATATATATATATATATAATATATATACTGTATATCCTGCCTTGTGCCCTGTGTTGGCTGGGATTGGCTCCAGCAGACCCCCGTGACCCTGTTTGGATTCAGCGGGTTGGATAATGGATGGATGGATGGATATACTGTATATATATATTTAATATATAGCAGCGTTAGGGGCTTCGTCTCTAACGCTGACGTCCGAGGTTCGATTCCCGAGAGGGAGTGCAGTGAGTGTGTACACCTGATGAGCCCAGAATTAGGGTGAAACACGTGTCGTGTACTCTTTGCATTATTTGACAGTAAAACTATTTCAACCATTCTATATGATATGCTTCTCGCAACTGAGATGGCGCCGTGGTGGATGTTAGCCGACTTGCTGACCAACCACAAGCGTTAACTGATAGGTAACCACCCATACAATCAGATTGTGATTCAGACTATGAATGCCTTGAATATATATATATATATATATATATAT
>JANRMT010062826.1:1266125-1281173 GCA_026402145.1 Polypterus bichir lapradei | reverse complement strand
AGTACAGGCCAAAAGTTTGGACACACCTCCTCATTCAATGTGTTTTCTTTATTTTCATGACCATTTACATTGGTAGATTCTCATTGAAGGCATCAAAACTATGAATGAACACATGTGGAGTTATGTACTTAACAAAAAAAGGTGAAATAACTGAAAACATGTTTTATATTCTAGTTTCTTCAAAATAGCCACCCTTTACTCTGATTACTGCTTTGCACACTCTTGGCATTCTCTCGATAAGCTTCAACAGGTAGTCACCTGAAATGGTTTTCCAACAGTCTTGAAGGAGTTCCCAGAGGTGTTTAGCACTTGTTGGCCCCTTTGCCTTCACTCTGCGATCCAGCTCACCCCAAACCATCTCGATTGGGTTCAGGTCCGGTGACTGTGGAGGCCAGGTCATCTGCTGCAGCACTCCATCAGTCTCCTTCTTGGTCAAATAGCCCTTACACAGCCTGGAGGTGTGTTTGGGGTCATTGTCCTGTTGAAAAATAAATGATCGTCCAACTAAACGCAAACCGGATGGGATGGCATGTCGCTGCAGGATGCTGTGGTAGCCATGCTGGTTCAGTGTGCCTTCAATTTTGAATAAATCCCCAACAGTGTCACCAGCAAAACACCCCCACACCATCACACCTCCTCCTCCATGCTTCACAATGGGAACCAGGCATGTGGAATCCATCCGTTCACCTTTTCTGCGTCTCACAAAGACACGCGGTTGGAACCAAAGATCTCAAATTTGGACTCATCAGACCAAAGCACAGATTTCCACTGGTCTAATGTCCATTCCTTGTGTTTCTAGGCCCAAACAAATAACAACAACAACAACATTTATTTATATAGCACATTTTCATACAAACAGTAGCTCAAAGTGCTTTACATAATAAGGAATAGAAAAATAAAAGACACAATAAGAAAACAAAATAAATCAACATTAATTAACACCGAATAGGAGTAAGGTCCAATGGCCAGGGGGGACAGAAAAAACAAAAAAAACTCCAGACGACTGGAGAAAAAATTAAAATCTGTAGGGATTCCAGACCACGAGACCGCCCAGTCCCCTCTGGGCATTCTACCTAACATAAATGAAACTTTATGAAATCTCTTCTGCTTGTTGCCTCTCCTTAGCAGTGGTTTCCTGGCAGCTATTTGACCATGAAGGCCTGATTCACGCAGTCTTCTCTTAACAGTTGTTCTAGAGATGTGTCTGCTGCTAGAACTGTGTGGCATTTATCTGGTCTCTGATCTGAGCTGCTGATAACTTGCGATTTCTGAGGCTGGTGATTCGGATGAACTTGTCTTCAGAAGCAGAGGTTACTCTTGGTCTTCCTTTCCTGGGTCGGTCCTCATGTGTGCCAGTTTCGTTGTAGCGCTTGATGGTTTTTGCGACTCCACTTGGGGACACAATTAAAGTTTTTGCAATTTTCCGGACTGACTGACCTTCATTTCTTAAAGTAATGATGGCCACTCGTTTTTCTTTAGTTAGCTGCTTGATTCTTGCCATAATATGAATTTTAACAGTTGTCCAATAGGGCTGTCGGCTGTGTAGTAAACTGACTTCTGCACAACACAACTGCTGGTCCCAACCCCATTGATAAAGCAAGAAATTCCACCAAATAACCCTGATAAGGCACACCTGTGAAGTGAAACCATTTCAGGTGACTACCTGTTGAAGCTGATCGAGAGAATGCCAAGAGTGTGCAAAGCAGTAATCAGAGCAAAGGGTGGCTATTTTGAAGAAACTAGAATATAAAACATGTTTTCAGTTATTTCACCTTTTTTTGTTAAGTACATAACTCCACATGTGTTCATTCATAGTTTTGATGCCTTCAATGAGAATCTACCAATGTAAATGGTCATGAAAATAAAGAAAACACATTGAATGAGGAGGTGTGTCCAAACTTTTGGCCTGTCCTGTATATATAACTGATCAACCATTGGCCTCGCTCACTGAGTGCAAGGAAAAAAAATAAAATGTAGTCTATAAGCTATTAAACAGTAAAACATTAACGTTTAAAGAAGTAAAGATACACTGAGCACCAGTGGAGTGGTCTTGTGTAAGCTACATTTTAAAGCCAGTATAACATAACAGGTAAGTAGTACTAACAGCAGCTAAAATGTATATGGATCATCTCTTGGTAGTTGCTCCCTTTTGAAAGGCGCTACACGACGGCTGTGGTATAGAAATTACATTTTCTATGTGAACGTCCAAATTTCTGCCTGTGGTAATGTGCCTTACCGGCATTACCAGCAATTAAAAGAAAATCATTTTTGTGTGCTCTGCAGTGTTAAGAGAAAATGGCTTTGGTTGGGGATAAAAGGAAAAAAGGTGTAAAGAAAGGAAACTTGCCTTTTTCTTTAATATAGTGCAGGAAGATGTCTTCGCTGACGATATGAGCGTCGCGGTGGGTCTTGTGTAGACTGGAGAGACGGTCTTGCCATTAATTGTCCGGGATGGCACTGTCGGTCCTCCGCTCCTGTGCGCGTCTTCATAATCCGACCTGACGACCTCATAATCGTATACGTGTAAAAGAGAGTGCGAAGCGCCTTAATATTAGTTTTTCCGCAGTCTAGAAATGGGATTCCGTGTTTACAGTTGTCTGGGCTATAGCTCATGGGAAGGGGGAAAAAAATTAAGTGTTTACTTTCACTTAAGGCAGAAGCGAAGTCAGCGTCTCAAAGGCCGGCGCAGCTACGCACGCACGCGCGCGTGTGCCGACTGCCCGACCTTTGTAGTATTTTTGCAGTGCAGGAAACGCCACTTTTTGCAGACATGTTCACGTGAGCAAAACTCTCCGCGCTCTTTAGAGGTCTTGCTTTCTCTGCGCACTGCGCTCATAGTCAGTTCACGTGAGCCACTCGGAGTACATGCATCAAAGCTTCTGAGCTGTGCCTGTGCTATCTCGTGCGATCTTGCAATGTCCACGGCGTTATTTAATGTTAGCTAAGACCCGGCACTTAAAAGTTTCTCGCTACAGCAAGTTTAACTCCATTACAAAGTGATCCAAAGTCTCGTTTATACCTCGTGTCTTCTCATTAAACTTGTATCTCGCAAATAAAGTATTCAGCGTTTTTGTTCAGCGCTCTTTGGGGACCCTTCCTTCTTTTCTAGGTACTGCGGTCACAGTCAGTTCATGTAATTACATGGGAGGCGTGATGATGTCACACGCAGCTCCGCCCCCCACGGCCATCGGGCTAACGTCCATTACAGTATATGGAGAAAAATAGGTTCCAGTTATGACCATTACGCGTAGAATTTCGAAATGAAACCTGCCCAACTTTTGTAAGTAAGCTGTAAGGAATGAGCCTGCCAAATTTCAGCCTTCTACCTACACGGGAAGTTGGAGAATTAGTGATGAGTGAGTCAGTGAGGGCTTTGCCTTTTATTAGTACAGATAAACATAGGTTATTTATGAATCAAGGGCTAGAAAGGATAGACTTGTGTCCTGTGTGCGTGCTTTGCTAAAAATATATAATCTCCCTTGTTTTCGTAAAGCTATCAAGAATGATGTGGATGATATTATAGCTGAATTTGAATAGGGAGAGTTACCCATTGATGCTTACACCCAACTGATTCAGCCTGTGAAGACCAGCTTTATGTGTTCGGCTCTGTTCCAAACAGAGAAAATAGGCTTGCATAATTTAGTGAATTACAGGCATATAAAACATGTGCCGGCTTAAAAATTTTATTTTAGGTGTATTACCGGCTCACTGATGGGTTTGGACCTGGTTTGCAATTTGATCTGTGTTCTCATACATGTATACAATTCTTGTGTTTTTGTTTCTTTTCAAATGAGTTGCTAATCTGTATACAAACAAGCTTGTGTGAATATTCTACTGCTATTTCTCCTTTTATTCATACTTTTAAGCAATTTTAATGTATAGCAAACAGTGTGTGACTCTGAAAGTGAAGACCACGTCTTATTTTGCTATATTTGGAATTTTGCTTCAATAAAACTTGTTGATTTCAGACACTTTGGTATCTACTACATTATGCTTTACTTTATAAAGGGTATGGTTTTTAGAAGGTGGGTTGCCCTTGGTGTGTTTAGGCTGTACTGCCAGGTTTCCTTGGCTGTGTAGTAGATTCTCTCTAAAACTTTCTTGTACATCCTCTCGCTGGGTCTGTCACTCATGCTCTCTGTACTCTCTGTACACACACCGGCTCTGTACGCAGATAGGAGCAGGATGCCTTCTCCACCCTATTGCTGACTTACCTTTTTGACACCTTACAGGTCCGGCTCGGCTTACAAAGCTGACCAGCCCATTTTTTAGGACCAAGGCCAAGATCGGCTGACCATTTCCTTTCGGACGACTGGCAAAAGGTCCGATGCCTGTCAAACATTGCCCCGACAACGGGCATAGACCCAGAGCATGGGAACACCCCATTAACCAGCTGGCATCTGGTGGGTACCAGACATACACCTGTCAAAATTTTGAGATGTATAATAGTGATGCTCCTTTACAACTCCAATGTATTTCAATGGGGAAAACAAGTGAATTTGAGATGTTGAAGTGCACTTTGAAAAACACTTAGGAAACCATCCAAACAGTTCTTACCCATTAAGGAACTATGTTTTACATCATTTAGAACTGTATTTACAATAGTATTTTGACAGGGCATAGTTGAATGTATCTTGAATTCACAGTAGTGCGTTTCAAGAGCTGAAATACACTGCAAATGAGAAGAAGTGTTACAGCTTGTTTACCACGAAGAAACTGACCTACACAGTAAAGTTCTGTTAGGAACCTACATTTCACATGTGATGCAAGTGGTTTCAACACACAGAAGTTAAGGAACATTGAGTAACACTCAACTTAAGTTTAGCCCAATGAATAATAAAGGAGCGTCACTGTGAATTTCAGACGTTGAAGTGCACTTTGAAAAACACTTGGGAAACCATCCAAATAGTTCTTACCCATTAGGAAACTATGTTTTACATAATTTAGAACTGTTTTTACAACAGTTTTTTGACAGGGCACTGAGTTATAGTTGAATGTAACTTGAATTCACAAGAGCGCGTTTCAAGAGCTGAAAAAACTGCAAAAAATAAGAGCTACAGCTTGTTTGCCACGAAAAAACTGATCTGCACAGTAAAGTTCTGTAAGGAACCTACATTTCACATGTGATACAATTGGTTTCAACACATAGAAGTTAAGCAACATTGAGTAACACTCAACTTCAGTTTAGCCCAATGCGAATTAATGGGGAAAACAAGTGAATTTGAGATGTTGAAGTGCACTTTGAAAAACGTTGAAGTGCACTTTAAAAAACACTTAGAAAACCATGCAAACAGTTCTTACCCATTAGGGAACTATGTTTTACATCATTTAGAACAGTTTTCACAACCGTTTTTTGATGGGACATTGAGTTATATTTGAATGTAACTTGAATTCACAATAGCGCGTTTCAAGAGCTGAAAACCACTGCAAATGATAAGAAGTGTTACAGCTTGTTTACCATGAAGAAACTGATCTACATAGTAATGTTCTGTTAGGAACCTACATTTCACATGTGATACAAGTGGTTTCAACATATAGAAGTTAAAGAACATGGAGTAACACTCAACTTCAGTTTAGCCCAATGCATTTCAATGTGGAAATCAAGTGAATTGGAGAAGTTGAAGTGCACCTTGAAAAACACTTAGGAAACCATTCAAACAGTTCTTAACCATTAGGGAACCAGTGAAACAGTGTCTCAATTTTACTGAGCCAGTTTTCAGTAAAAAAAAAAAAAAAAAAAAAAGTACAAATTTTGTACTTTAATATATCATTTACCAAATCAACTTTACTTCCAAGAAAACTGCATAGTTCTTTCTGAACTGGTTGTTTATTTTTTGTTTAAATTTGAACTAACTTGCAATTACAGGTGCCTTGGTGAAGGATCTGGTTTTATCTTTTGGTTTAATTATACACCTTATTTTTTGGTTATGAAGTAATTTAAGGTTTTCATCATGACTAAATTTATAGGATGACCCACAACAGGGATTATGGGTAACAGCTAAAGGATAGTAACAGTTGGGATAAAGATCACAAGACTGTGGTCTGGATGGTGGTCTATTCAGTCAGCCACACAGTTTTACTGCCATTATACAATATACAAAAGATCCCCTCCAGTTAGGATGAAGAGAATCTCTCTTAATAAATCCAGGCCTTTCCCAAAAATCATCCCGGTTGTTCACAAAGGCTATGCTTTTATTTGCATGCCAGGTTTCTAACCAACAGTGAAGGGGATACATTTTGCAATAAATCACATCCCCACTATATAATCTTGGTAAGGTGCCAGATACAATTCAATTCTGCCATTTTCTTTTTGCTATGGTGTGTAGGGAGATGCAGTTCCCCTTTAATACCTCATATTGCTGTAAATAAATATCATTAGTGGCAACATGTAGCAATAAGGTAGATGCTTCATCATGAGCCAGAGGATCCAATTTAGCGTGAATGTCAGAAACCTTCACCCCTAGAAGGCATTTAAGCAATTAACTGCTGGTTTAACGTAGTTTGGAATTTTTTACATTCTGCATATGGAATGACCAATTATAACCCCTTTATTTTTCTCAGGATCCACAGGTGTGCTACAGAGTGCCGAGAATAGTGCCACCAAATTGGTGACCTAGGTGCAGAGGAACTAACTTTTGGCTTCTTAGATCGCCATCTCACTGTTTTGTTACTCTCCCTGCAGCTGAATTGGTGCTGCTGATTTCTGCCTCACACTGACTACAGTGGGACCTGGAAAGAGACTGAAGCCAAATCAGAAGTAGCTGAATTGTCTAAACACATCGAGTCAGTTCAGTTTTCAGTTTTCCTGATTGCTATCGTTTCTAACTTGGTCCTCCAATTCATGCATTTTCCTGACCAATTCTAAATTAACTAAGCATTTTTGGTAGGTGAAGCTGTCTGCACTATCAACCAGAAAACCTGAATTGTATGTGATGCAGGATACACAACATATAAATGCACCCTCAATGGGCAGAGAGCAGATGCAATTTGCATTCAACACCGAGTTTGTCTTTATCTCATTCTGTTCCCTTTTTGCTTTCTGCATTTAGCTGAATCACTAGGAGACTATTGGCTTTAAACTTTCACCACCTGCTGGGTGATCAACTTCATGCTGTTGGTTACTTCTTCTTGTTGGATGTCGGCATTACTCCTGCTGAACTTTACTGACTGATATTCTTTTCAGACACTGTAAAACTCTACGTGTGTGTGTGAGATGCCACTTTTATTCTTCTGCTCGCTGCTCAGCTCCACCAGATATTGTGTAAAATAAAGAAAAAGCTTATTATTAACATGTTTCTAACGTTCATAAGTTGTCTTCCTGGACATTTTGCTTTTTACAATTTTCTATCATAGGTTCAATGTAATTACTTATCTAGAAAAATCTTGCTCTTTGTAGTTTTTGGAACTGTCATCATGCCACACGCTGCCAGCCTGATTCTGGCTGCGGCATGTAGTAATTGGCCATGCAGTATTCTCTATATCTTTGGCTGAGTGTACTTTCAAGTTGCTGAGTAGCACAAGCAGAATGAATATTTTGGACAGGGAAATTAATCAAAGTCAAAACACCAAAGAAAGGGTCATTACCAAACAATACTGACCAAGAAGCTGAGTTCCAAAAACAAGAATGTTAAGCAAGTTTGGAGACAGAAAGGGAAAAGCTTGAAAACCAGAACAAGATTAGAAACACATAAAGTAAGGGTTTTGTTTTTAGTGTTTATTCAAATTATGGATAGTGAGTAGAGTATTGTGTCTATATTTAAACCAGCACTTTGATGGTCAATGCATCTTAGTAACACGCATCATGTGCTTAACTGCCACACAGCACCATAGCCATCAAAAGTTCCAAAATTGTGGCGTCCATACAAGGAAACACACAAAATGGTGATGCCCATGAGAAACAAAATGGTAACAAGATGACAATTAACCAAATAATAAAATTTAAATAAATGGTGACAAGATGACAATAGACCAAATAATGATAAAATTGTAATGATCATTAATAAATAATAATGCTTTTTGAAAATACATTTTAGGCAAATATTAATTTTATTCCCTATTTAAAAACAGCTGAAGGAAGCTTATAAGATAGGATGATTGTCTTATAAATATTTTAATGGGTTCTTTGATGATCGTCTTTATTAACTCAGGTGAACTGTGGGCACTTTCCTAGGTATAGGGTATCTTCGGTTTATCAATGGGTGAGCTTCAAATTACGTAATTTTTATGCATGTATTGTCACTATTTTGTTTGATTTCACACTTGTTGTTTTTTGTGTCAGAGAATTACTAGTATATACTTTTTAAATATCCAACTACCCTTTGTGTTGTATAGTTCTTTTTCTCTTATTTTGGCTCCCATTTTAGTTTGTTACTGCTACCCACATTTTGTTAGCTCATCATTAGGGTAGTGTCCTCAGATGCTGTGACTTGTGGTAACCGATGCTATAGGTTTAAAGGGTGGCTGAAAGTTTACTTTCCTATATGAACTGTGGATTCAAAACCCAAACAAAATTTTTCTAAAATTTTCCGTTGCCTTACATCTTCACTCACTGGTGCCTCAGGCAGTGCCTGTGTGCTCTTTACAATTTCTCCTCGTGTCCATATCTAAGTTCTCTTCAGCTTCTTCTCAAAGTCCTTCAGCTCCAGTGAGTGACCCTGACCAGTGAGTGACATCACCTTGTGATAGTTTGCCATCCGGGGTTTATATTTTCCTGCTCTTAGCCCATTGCTGTTGGTAGAGACTGCAATATCTTGAAAATCTGAAATTTGAAAAAGAAGGTCCAGAAAATGGATGGATAGGTGAGAAGCAAGCTAAAATAAAAATGTAGAGATAGGCAGGTTAGGAAATTGATACAATACAATACAATACAATAAACCGACTTAAAGTAAAACTATAAGGCCCACCAGAAGGCACCTGGTCTGCTCTAGATGGTTGATTGCTGAAATTCTCAGATTAGTTGATCTCCATTCACTCTACTGATGGTTAAACATCCATCACAACGCATCAATCAGATGTGTTATCAGAAAAGGAGCTTCTCGTCCAGAAAGGAGAATTAAAACACTTTGTCATACAAATCCACTGAGTGAATATGAAGAAACAGCAAAGATTTGATCCCGTGTCATTTGTCGATCAAGTGGTGATGTCTGACTTATTCAGTGAGATGAGATTTTTCTGTGTTATATAGTGCCTTTTTGTATTGACAATACAAACTACAGTTACTAATGGAAACTCACAATGTAGTTTCTCAGGCACGTGTGATTCTCTCAGGGTTAAACAGCAAGGTCGACATCGAAAATGAACCTGTGTTCTTGTGACGGTAAGTTGAATTTGAGTGAAGAAGAAACACAATGTTGGCTTATAAACCTCTATAAGGAAAACCAAAGTGAACATTCAGACAATCTCCTTTCTCAGTGTGACTGCGTATCAGAGCAGGAGTCACTTCACTGTGGGGAGCTCAGGGCTTTAGCTCGAGTCTCCACTTTCTACTCCAACCCTGGACATCGAGTTAGAACCTGTAGTCAGTGACCATCCAGCACACAGTGTTCATCCACATGAAACAAAACCTAACAAAACTTGAACAAAAATTCAACTACCACCCAAGAGAAGGAGAGGAAAGCCCCCCCTATACTTTCCCATACACAATATGTATGCTTATTCTGAGATTTTTTAAATGAAGTGCTGCAATGTTTTAAAGATGTTTTGGACAGACCGTCTCGGCAAGAATTAGATTTTTTTCCAATTTCCAATAATATACAACATTAGTTTCTCAGTTATACAAGGTGGGTTGGGAGTCTTCCAGTTAAGCAAAATAATTGTACATGCTAGTAGTGTGATATAGGCTGGTACGATCCATTTGTCCCCTCCACTGTAAGCCGACCTTTGAGTCCTCCAAATACAGCGAATGATGGGTGAGGAAGGACTGAGACCCCAGTGCTGTCTGGTAAACATTCACAGAGTTTTGGTCCACAATGATTTTAATTTGATGCATTCCCAAAATGTTTATTGTGTAGACTTTACTAGAGGGCCTCAAATTCCACACACTTCAGCACTTTTATCAGGTATTGTATTTTAGTACTTCTCACTTCACTTGTACGTCTATAACCTCAGGCAATTCGACACAGTAAAAGAACAAGCAGGAGTCAAATTACACATTTAATAATGTATTATTGATAACCAGTAACTGCACACTGCACAATAATGTGCAGTGAATACACTTGACTTGAGCATTCCTAGTTTTTATGCCCTTTCTCTGTACGTTTAGCATTCATTTGCTCAGAGGTTGATGCACTTGCTGCTTCCTGAACAGCTGTTCTTTTCTCCACCTTATTATATATTCTCCTTTTCTGTATACTTTTAAACACAACCAAATTCCACAGGGTGATGAACAACAGGAACAATTTATTTTACAAAACTGAACCAAATGCAAATGCTGTTATCCTTCTCACACATGTGTCTCTCTATCGCTTCTTCCACACACACTGCTCTAAACTCCACACCCCCTTATTTATATTACACATGTGCACACAACCATGCCCTTTACCATATAATAACATTTACACATGAAGATGTATACATAAACACTCCTCCCCCTTAAGTTTAACAGTCATTGTTTTAAAAAAATATTCTATATTCTATACACATTCCACGTCCAATTTTACAAAAAGGTATAATACAGACAGAATACAAGATGAAAACTGTCACCCCCAATCCTTAACCCTCAGTTCAAGGAATTATTTTTCCCTTATCCTGAGAACTGGATTCCTATCAAAACCTCAATGTATTAAGTCAACTTATTAATAAATGTGTTTTGTGGTTGCCTTCTCTCCCTAAATGGATAGCGCTTCTCTTTTAAAAATATAGGTGGATCTGCTTCTTCCATTTCAGGAATTGGTGCATTCTCTTCCTCCAAATGAACACTGTCCAGAGGGGGGTTCTCAGTGTTGTGTACCTTGGAAGCATCTATCATAACTGAGCTGCTTTCGCTATCTTTAGTTTCCTGAGGTAACTGCTTTTGGTTCATCTAATGAAAGTGGTGAACTTAAAATTGTGGGTTCCACGTTTCCACTATCTGCCACACTGGCTTCAGCTTTCCGTAGATGGTCCAAGTGGACTCATCTAAGTTCTCCATTTACATTGACTACAAAACTCCTTGGCTCTTGTTTTCTGCAAACATTTCCTCTAATCCATTCAAACCCCTTCCAGTTTTTCACCCAAACTGCATCATTCTCTGAGAGGTGCAGTTCCATACATCCGGATTTGTCATGAATGTGCTTTTCATGGTTTTGTTTATCTGTTATTGTTTGTTCCATGTTTAGTTTTAGCAGGGAGAGTCTAGTTGTAATTTCTCTTTTTAAAAACAGTTCTGCAGGTGAATGACCTGTGACTGAATGAGGAGTGCTTCTATACATTATCAGAAAGTTTGCTAAATGGTGTGATAGAGATAAAGATCTGTGTGTCTTGGCACCTTCCACCACATCCTTTTCAAGTGCCCTTTTCAAAATGTGTACACTTCGTTCAGCTGCACCATTTGTAGCTGCATGGTATGGAGGAATCAAAGTCTGTTTAATGCCATTTGATTGTAAAAATCTCCTAAATTCTTCTGACACAAACTGTGATCCATTGTCTGATACCAGCTCTTCTGGAATTCCATATGCTGCAAATAATATTCTCAAAGTTTCAGTCAGGGTTGTTGTTAGTCTAGTCAGAGGGAAAACCACAATCCATTTAGAATGGCTATCAATAAGGAAATAAGGACTAGAAAATACTGCTGGTTTTTCTCAGCAAAGTCCACATGAACTCTCTGCCATACTCTAGTAGGCCATTTCCAATAGTGCAAAGGGGCAGGTGGTGGCTGGTTACGTACTGCACAACATGCATCACACTGATTTACTTTTTTTTCAATTTCAATTTCACTGTCCATATTTGACCACCATAAATAGCTTTGTGCCAAATCTTTCATTCTGTACATTCCCAGGTGTGAGTCATGCAATTCTTTAAGTAACTGCTCACGATACTTAGGTGGTATAATTACTCTGTGACCCCAAAGTACACATCCTTGCTCAGTTGAGAGCTGATGCCTCCGAATAAAAAAAGGTTCCAACTGCAAATTTTGCACCTTAACTGGCCACCCATTTAAAGTTAAATCAGGCACTCTAGATAATATTGGATCACATTTGGTTTCTTTTGCAATATCAATAGCTTTTACAGGAAGCTCATTTGTGTTAGACAATGTCCAAATGTCTGCAGTTTCTGCATCTAAGCTTTCCCTTTGCTGCTGAGGTAATCTTGACAAAGCATTGGCATTGCTATGTTCTGCATATTTTCTGTACTGAATGTCATAGTTATATGCAGAAAGAATGACAGCCCACCTCTGCATTCTAGCAGCAGCTAAGGTAGGTACTGCTGCTTTAGGACCCAGAATGGACAACAGGGATTTGTGGTCTGTGAGCAGCGTGAATCTTCTGCCATATAAATATCTGTGAAATTTTTTTACCCCAAAAATCAAAGCTAATGCCTCTTTTTCAATTTGGGCATAGTTTTTCTCACTAGAGCTTAATGTTTTTGATGCAAAGGCTATAGGCCTCTCTTCGCCATTTTCTACATGTGATATCACAGCTCCCACTCCATATGTTGAGGCATCAAATGCTAGAAATAAGGGCTTTTGGGTATCATAATGGGCCAGTACTCTACTAGTGGCCAGCATTTCTTTTCATTGATTGAAGGCTGCTCTGCACTTTGATGACCAGTCCCATGGTTTATCATTTTGTAACAATTCATGAAGTGGCTGTAATACTGTAGACAATCTAGCCAGAAACCTTCCGTAATAATTGAGTAGGCCTAAAAATGATCTTAGCTCTCCAATATTTTTGGGTTCAGGAGCTTCAAGGAGCTTCAAAGACACACGTGTCTCTCTATCGTTTCTTCCACACACACTGCTCTAAACTCCACACCCCCTTATTTATATTACACATGCTCACAACACCATGCCCTTTACCATGTAATAACATTTACAAACGAAGATGTATACATAAAACACCCAAGAGGCCCGCTTCTTCTCTTCTTTCATTTCTTTTCGGATTAAAACTGATTAAATCAGTGTTTGTGTTGCAATTACTTAGTACATTTTCCTTAATTTTTCACTTATGCTGGCACTTAAGTCTTCAATCTGCCTCAAGAATGATTTAAGATATGAAGAGGTATAAGGAAGTGACGGCGAAGGTGGTAGGGATGAGAACGGCGCCCGTACGCATGCACTGCACAGTTGCCTTGCTGGCCGTTGCCGAGAGTTGATTCTACAATAAAATGAAAATAAAAAGAGGAATAACTGGCTCCTGCAGACCCCCGTGACCCTGTATTAGGATATAGTGGGTTGGATAATGGATGGATAAAAAAAGGAATAACCTTGTAGGTCAATCATTACCCCAAAACTGGATAGTAGATCACGTAGCATATGTGTACCAAATTTCAGGTCAATAGTTCAAATGCTTTGCAAGCTACAGGTGATTTAAAATCCTGGACAGACAAACGGTCAGCCGCGGTAATGTATTATATAAGAAGATATTTTAAAAAATAATATGGAAGCAAAGTATAATGTGAATGTTGGCAAACCATAACCATACAACCTGATAAATAAATGTGAGATGCAGCACACAAATGTTCTCTGGTCAAGTCTTCGTTTCTGGTCAGCTCTTTTCAGGATGGACAAAAAGGCAAGGAAGGGGGAGAAATGCTAAAGTACAATACCTGATAATACCTGATTCCACAGTGGAAGTCTGTGGGATTTGAGGCCTTCTGATAAACTCTACGCCAGTGTTTCCCAACCTCGGTCTTGGGGGCACATCGTGCCTGCAGGTTTTTGTTCCAACCGGCTTCTGCTTTTAATTGGACTCCTGAGCTAATTAAGCGTTCTGTTATTTCCCAAGTAATGTGTTTTGGGAACAATACACAGGAATTAGAAAACTAAGTTTGGTAAATAGAATATATATATATATATATATACCAAGCAGTTATATGGGAATAATGTATTTTTTTCTTTTTAACAATATTTTCATCTTGATTTTCATTCTACTTTTCTAGGTGTATTAATTGTTTGATTAATCCATTATTTACTAATTAGTGAGTCTGATGCTAAAGTAGTTTCCCCAACAAAAGGGAAAACTGCACAGAGAAAGGGCAAAATATAATGAAATAAACAAAAGAGAGTCTATGGCAAAAAGCAGAAATACTTCTAAATGTCTTCTAAATGTAAAAATCATGCTGCTGTGCTTTTCTGAATGTAGAATAAAAGAAAAATAATACCAGCTAATTAAATGAGATCAGGAATATGGTTGGAACAAAAACCTGCAGCCACAGTGTGCCCCCAGGACAGAGGTTGGGAAACACTGCTCTATGCAATAAAGAGTACAAAAGAGGAGCAGAGAGTCACAGAAGACAAAGACAAAACAGTCCTTCTTTATAGAAATCCTTTTTAAAAAATGCATGACACAGATATTCGATGTAAAGGTAAGTAGTTATTGTCAGGCGGCTTCTGTCAAAATCGCAATTAGAACTGTCAATCAAAATGATTAATGACCTTTAAGCACCGGAAGTCCCGCCCCGGTGACGCAATACCGGAAGTCCCGCCCCGTCGCTCCCTGATGACGTCACTCCGGAAAGTCCCGGCCCCTCACGTGACCTATCTCCGCCCCTTTGGCACCACCCCTTGGCGGTGGATGGGTGAAGGGCACATACAGTATGTGTTGGAACAGCTCATTTCTAAGCCCAGAAGAAATGAGTGTATTGAGTTAAATAATGTAGCATCCAGGGAATGAATAGGTACAGCGTACCCTGTTTTCCTACGATAGGTATGGCTATTCGGGGAGATATGTTTACTTCTCAGTATTTACAGGAAAAAAGGGAAGCCTGGAGTTATTTGGTGTGAATGACAGGCACATTTGACATGAAGACAGGGAAGTGGTGGTGTCTTTGTAAATGTTCATAACAGTTGCATCGCTGCCCTCATATTTATTTGTCAGTGTGGTGGCTTTCTCTGGCCCCTAATCCTTGACT
>JANRMT010062826.1:1213540-1251125 GCA_026402145.1 Polypterus bichir lapradei | reverse complement strand
AGTCAAGGATTAGGGGCCAGAGAAAGCCACCACACTGACAAATAAATGTCATGTTGAAATGAGTGTTCTGCACCATTAGGGGTCTATACTGGACCTCAGCCCGGCATGTTATGGAGTGCGTGAAAGACCTCAGTAACCTGTTTAGGGCGATGCAACTGTTATGAACATTTACAAAGACACCACCACTTCCCTGTCTTCATGTCAAATGTGCCTGTCATCCACACCAAATAACTCCAGGCTTCCCTTTTTTCCTGTAAATACTGAGAAGTAAACATATCTCCCCGAATAGCCATACCTCTCGTAGGAAAACAGGGTACACTGTACCTATTCCTTCCCTGGATGCTACATTATTTAACTCAATACACTCATTTCTTCTGGGCTTAGAAATGAGCTGTTCCAACACATACTGTATGGCCTCAACATAAGTATCTCCAAAAGGAACTCGAGGCAAGTGCTCACATTCAACACCAGGTTGCTCTAGACTTTGCTAGAGCCATGAAATCTCTGCAGTCTGCCAGTTCACAGGCAATTATCTGTGAGGTTGATGAATTGGAACCCTGACACCTTTGTTTTGTTTTGAAGTGAAAAAGATACAATTTGCTACATCAACGCAAAATATGGGTTCATTTCAGTTGGAATGATAATGTCTTTCATGTCTTCTGAAGTTTATAGAAGTAGCAAATGAGGAACGGCAAGAATTGTAAATTAACTGTGCTTCCAATGGGGTTTTAATTGAAGATCCCTCATTATTACCTCACATCTTCGTTTGGACATGTAAAAACACTTTTGTTTGGCCTGTTAAAAAGATTTGACAACAGAATATTAAGAACTTATCAAACTGAGATATGAACTTTGTATATGCTATTATTTTTAAATTAAGGGCACTGTCCTGTGAGAGTCAAATGTAACAGTACAGTACTGTACGCTCAGTGCTCAAAAACACTTTTAAAGATGGAGAAATTATTGCAAAAGTGGCTCTTTAGGGGCAAAAAAGAAAGCTTTTTGGTAAAAATTACAATTGAATTACCTGCCATACAGAACTAACATGCAACACTTGGCATTGCTTATTATTCAAACTTTGCAAACATTAACACATATTGTGGTGTGATGCTGTTTAAATTCAGAAGAAAAAAATTGTTACAAGGGCAACTGTACCTACGTAATGGCTCCTGTCTGTTGAAATGAGTGTTCTGCACCATTAGGGGTCTATACTGGACATCAGCCCGGCATGTTATGGAGTGCGTGAAAGACCTCAGTAACCTGTTATTACAAGGCGAGGCATTGGCCTGAAGAGCCGAGACACTGGTCTGTGAGTCTGTCTGTCTGTCTTGTGACACTGCATCATTCTTGCATGCATGCCAGTGGCCTGGAAAATGTAACAGTACGGTACACTAATGCGCTAACCCCGTCTATGACTTTGGCTTCAGTTGTTCCCCTTCTAAGTGTTAGTTCAGCAGGGGGCGTTTCTATGTCAAAGTTTAATTGGATGTTGGTGCAGAAACGGCCGTTTCCATACGTCCATCCGTGAAGTCTATTGGAGATTTGAGTAACAGGCGTTTCTTTCCATTCACTTCAAAATTCTATTGGATATTGGATTAACACTAGAATTACCAGAGCCTACGAAAAAAATCGTAGATCTGTCCCACCTTAAAATGCTTCGCACCTCTCCGTCAGCATCTTTTGTCCTTTAAATGTGTTGATAAGCAGCAAACAGCAAGCAGCCTGCTATCACTTCCCCCCACCTCGCACAATTTTCTCAGCTCAAGTCTGTTTACCTGCGTGTCAGTTGCTTAGAGTTGTATAGAGTGAGAAGTCAAGCAAAATGACACCTTTTATAAATACTATATTGTTATTTGGAACAATATTTCATGTTTGCTTTGTGTCTACAATGATCTATGTAAACACATTGTTAAAACAGAAATGTTTTTCATGTTTAAGTAATAATTGACAAAATGTAGACATGAAGTGTATAATGTGTGAAGCCTGAATTCCAAATATCAAAGAAACACTTTCACAAAAGGTACAAATATAACAGAACAAATGTGCTTCCATTGAAAAATATAACTGCAGAAAAAGAACCCGCATTAGGGTGCGACATTGACATGTATTTGCTATGACAGCTTTGGTGGCGCAACAGTATCACCTGTTGACTGGTAATCAAAGCTTTACAGGTTCGATCCTGGACGAGTCCGTTTTGAGAAGTGAGCTGCTCGTATTCTTACTGTTTTAGAATAAAAACATATATTTGATTCCAGTCTGTAATAGCCGGTGTAATGAACTTTGTTTTTTTTTTATTCAGTTTTATTCTCTGAGCCGCGTTCACAATGCCAACTCCCCCCCACCCCACCCCGAATTTGACACTGCTGTTTTGACATAGACACGCTATAACAGAGGTAAACTCAAATCATGATGACGGTTCTACATCGGATCAAAAATGCAATTTTGCTATCGCTGTATTTTGTATATCTACATGGGAAGCTCTGCACTTTACTTGTGACTGTAGGAAGTAAGTAAATAAATAAAGGTAAATGGGTAAATAATATTCAATCTGGCTCTTACATACAAAGGATGGTGCATGTGCCCAAAACATTATAACATTTATATCTTCTATACTAATAAAAGGCAAAGCCCTCACTGACTGACTGATTCACTCACTCACTCACTCATCACTTATTCTTCAACTTCCTGTGTAGGTAGAAGGCTGAAATTTGGCAGGCTCATTCCTTACAGCTTATTTTAAAAAGTTGGGCAGGTTTCATTTCAAAATTCTACATGTAATGGTCATAACTGGAACCTATTTTCGTCCATATACTGTAATAGACTGCAGCTTGATGGCCGTGGGAGATGGAGTTGCGTGTTGCATCATCATGCCTCCCACATAATTGAGTGCCTGCCCATATAAGGTAAATATTCGCGGGTCAAAGACTGTGCTTAGCATATCCATAAGTAAAAATATCTGAATCACAAACTGATGTTAATTATATTTTGTCCATGAATACTTATTTAATAATTCCAAATAGTCTGTCCGCTTCTTTTCATAGCTTTTCTGATGGTTGTACTGCTTCCAGGCATGTATTTTCGTATTAAAGCATTTAACCAATCACATTTCAGTCATCATTTGTTGCCAGGCAGAGAGGCCTACATAATCCATTGTGCAGGCACTCTAACACAGAATAAATGTCGATTAACCTGTTGCTTCAACCAATCAGATTTTGAGTTGGTGTCAGTAGGGCCCTCTAGAAGCCGTACAGCAACGTCACCGTATTCAGACCCATTGATTGGATAGAAGCCGATATTAGGAACTCTACGAGGCCACCGAACGTACCGCAGGCGCTCCGATCATCCTCGCGTGCACTATGGTCAACTCCATGGCAGGATTCTGGACAATATTATTTACCCGACACAGACCAGATTTCAAGACCACGAAAACTTGACATTTTAAGCCCTGAAACGAAATTAAAACTTATCCCAGAAATACGACAGGGCAGGTTCAACTTTCAGCATTAGCTTCGATGGCGATAGAAAGGGACTTTTTGATGGAACTGAAGTGCACGGATAATCCGTATGACAGAGTAATTGAACTGTTTTTGAGGAAAGAGAGGAGGATGGATTTTGTTTACAAATAATCCGACTTTTTGGTGAGTAAAATGTTGTGATTTTCCTAAATAATATTGCAAGTTTATGAGTTATTATTGATATTTTTTATGTGTGTCGCAGCTGTGGCTGCAGTAGAAAGGAACTTGCTCACCCCTGCTTTGTCTATTCAATAAAGGCATTTATTGTGGCTACAGGAGTTATCTTATATATATATATACTAGCCATGTGCGCCCAACTACGTTGCGTGTGTTAAAGTTGTGTGTGAAGGGCTCCCTGTTTAAAAGCGACTGCCAGTCGTGAACTGGGCCCTTCGTCGCACAGCATTATGATTTTTTATAAGGGAAACAAAATTACAAAAGAAAACTCTTGGACATTGATTCGATAGGAACAGCCTACTTGGAATCACTGTCCGAATAGTAATTATGTGGTGGTGTAGGAGCATTTCTGCATCTGTCCGTTCACAGTCCGTCTCATTTTCACGACACTCGTTTCCTCTCACAATCTCTTCTCAACCTCTCTCCAGTCTCGAAGGTTGCTTTGTGGCAATCCAAAGAGTAAGGCAATATACACGGAGCAATGGTTATAAAAGGGGGACACATAGGTATCCAGGCTCTTTAAAGCATAAATAGGGATCACTTCACTGACATGTGAGCAAGCCATGGTACAACTGTGAGACGCGTAGCACTCGCCGGCTACAACGTAACAATAATAATTTCCGGAACGTGCTGTTACGTTGTCATTCATTTTACCCACTGTCTTTCTTTCATTCATATGTTACGTAGGCACGTACCTTTTATCTTCGGCAATCTCATTCTCTAACCAGGCCTCCGGAGCTAACCAGCGTAACACTGTCCACCACCCCTTTCATTATTCCGGCACATTGTTGATATCCGTGAGTAACAACAACGTACTAAACTGGAAGGTGGTCTACGCATGCGTGGAATTCACGGACAAACAAAGATCAAGATGTAAATGAAGATTATATATAAAGATTAGTTAATTTAAAGCACAACAATTTGTTTAGTTTGAATGTCTGTGTTTTGTGGCGTGACTGGAGTACTATAGTCTTCAGTAGTATAAGCCTGGAGGAGATTCTTAATGCAATGCCTATGTTTTAGCTGTCTCTCTACTGCCATCTAGTGCTTCTTCTTCTAATTCATTCGTGGACAAACAAAGATCAAAATCCAAATGAAGATTATATACTCAGCAAAAAAAGAAACGTCCCCTGACTTTCAACTGTTTTTACTTTCAGTAGACTTAATGTGTAAATATTTGTATGAACACTAAAAGAGTCAACACCATAAGACATAAACTAACAAAGTTTCACTATGTGTCCCTGAATGAAGGGAGGCTCAAAATCAAAAGTACCAGTCAGTATCTGGTGTGGCCACCAGCTGCTTGAAGTACTGCAGTGCATCTCCTCCTCATGGACTGGACCAGATTTGTCAGTTCTTGCTGTGAGATGTTACCCCACTCTTCTACCAATGCACCTGCAAGTTCCTGGACATTTCTGGGGGGAATGGCCCTAGCCCTCACCCTGCGATCCAACAGGTCCCAGACGTGCTCAATGGGATTGAGATCTGGGCTCTTCGCTGGCCATGGCAGAACACTGACATTGCTGTCATGCAGAAACT
Organism: Polypterus bichir lapradei; assembly: GCA_026402145.1. Taxonomy (NCBI): domain Eukaryota; kingdom Metazoa; phylum Chordata; class Cladistia; order Polypteriformes; family Polypteridae; genus Polypterus; species Polypterus bichir. The sequence goes on along the minus strand of JANRMT010062826.1, from coordinate 1,245,894 downwards.
CACACATTTTTTGCCACTCCTGTCTGGTCCAGCGAAGGTGGGTTTGTGCCCATAGGCGGCGTTGTTGCTGGTGATGTCTGGTAAGGACCTGCCTTACAACAGGCCTGCAAGCCCTCAGTCCAGCCTCTCTCAGCCTATTGCGGACAGTCTGAGCACTGATGGAGGGATTGTGTGTTCCTGGTGTGACTCGGGCAGTTGTTGTGGCCATCCTGTACCTGTCACGCAGGTGTGATATTCGGCTGTACCGATCCTGTGCAGGTGTTGTTAAACGTGGTCTTCCACTGCGAGGATGATCAGCTGTCCTTCCTGTCTCCCTGTAGCGCTGTCTTAGGCGTCTCACAGTGTGGACATGGCAATTTATTGCCCTAGCCACATCAGCAGTCCTCATGCCTCCCTGCAGTATGCCTAATGCACGTTCACGCAGATGAGCAGGGACCCTGGGCATCTTTCTTTGGGTGTTTTTCACAGTCGGTAGACAAGTCTCTTTAGTGTCCTGCGTTTTTAGAACTGTGACCTTAAATGCCTACTTTCTGTAAGCTGTTAAGGTCTTAACGACCATTCCACAGGTGCATGTTAATTAATTGATTATGGTTAATTGAACATGCATGGAAAACATTGTTTAAGCAATTTACAATGAAGATCTGTAAAGTTATTTGGATTTTTAAAACATTATTGTTGAAATACACAGTCCTGAAAAAGGGACGTTTCTTTTTTTGCTGAGTATATATACTGTATATATATATATACCCCGATCTACATACAATTCCTACCAAACATATTTCTGTCGGCTAAATAAAAATAAATTAGATTTAAAATTTAAATAGAACTTGAACAGATACGATAGTTCATAATACCCACGCAGCACTAAGTGCACGTAAGAGCGGGAGTCACCCGTTTTAACAAGCAGCGTGTTGCACTGATATGAAATAGCCTGCCCATTTAATTATTTAGGAATGGATAGATAAATAGATAAATATACTCGTATATACATATATATATATATATATATATATATATGTGTATATACGAGTGTATGTGTGTGTGTATGTGTATATATGTATATGTTTATATGTATATACGAGTATATGTTTATATGTGTGTGTGTGTGTATATATATATATGACAGCAACACACATAACAGTGACAAAACAATTACATTGACAATCATGTTACGTTATTTTCAAAATGTTTCCTTTTCTTTTTCATTACTTCTTTAACACACTACTTCTCCGCTGCGAAGAGCGGGTATTTTGCTAGTACTTACATAAAAGCCAGATCGAATGTTATCGATGTAGAACCGTCATCATGATTTGAGTTTACCTCTGTTATAGCATGTCTATGTGAAAACAGCAGTGTCAAATGCGGGGGGTGAGGGGGTTTAGTTGGGATCGTGAACACGGCTGAGAGAATAAAACTGAATAAAAAAAAAAACCAAGGCCAACCTTTACAAGTATCATAAATTGCACCGGCTGTTACAGACTGGAATCAAATGTATGTTTTTAATCTAAAATAGTAAGAATATAAGCAGCTCACTTCTCAAAACGGACTTGTCCAGGATCGAACTCATGAAGCTTTGAGTACCAGTCAACAGCTGATGCTGTTGTGTCACAGAAACTGTTGCATCCTAATGCAGGTTCTTTTTCTGCAGTTATATTTTTGAATGGAAGAGCATTTGTTCTATTTGTACCTTTTGTGAAAGTGTTTCTTTGACACATTATACACTTCATGTCTACATTTTGTCAATTATTACTAAAACATGAAAAACATTTCTGTTTTAACGATGTGTTTACATAGATCGTTGTAGACACGGAACACACATGAAATGCAAGTGTTCCAAATAACGATATAGTATTTATAAAAGGTGTCATTTTGCTTGACTTCTCACTCTATACAACTCTAAGCAACTGACATGCAGGTAAACAGACTTGAGCTGAGAAAACTGTGTGTGTGGGGGGAGGGGGGGGGCGATGTGATAGCAGGCTGCTTGCTGTTTACACATTTAAAGGACAAAAGACGCTGACGGAGAGGTGCGAAGCGTTTTAAGGTGGGACACATCTACGACTTTTTTCGTAGGCTCTGGTAATTCTAGTGTTAATGGGCATTTCTGCTCCGCCTCTTTTGGCTGTCAGTAACATAGACATATATAGGTAGACGCCACATGGCCAGCAGCATCGTACGTCAACGTTGCAACGTTGCCACCATATTGCGAATGGCACTGCTGTGGAGTGAAGTAGTGGATAAAGGTGCCTCACGCATGTGCTGCTTGAGATTGTACAAACCGCTGTACGCTCCAAACCAGATTCCGGGGTATTTCATAGGTAAGACTAACCAATTGTTTTGGTTATATTTGGCCATTAGAAAATCCAGTTTTATAATCTTAACTTTAGCTATGCCAGGCTAAGCTAGCAAAGCTATGCATTCATGTGCTGTGTTACCATGGTAATTGTATTGTCTTTATAATATCCTCTGACTGACAGCTGTGATTGATCGACTTTGTAGGGACAGACAGACAAGCATGTTAATCTGACACTTTGTACAATTTATGAAGCCAAACTGTTACTAGCAGTGCAGTTTTTTTTTTCTTTCTCAAGAGATTCAACTGAAAAAGAGTAAAGATCTGTAAAAGTGGTGCATGTGTGTTTTAGGGGGCTGGAATAAATACCCTTTAGTTGGTCAGTTCCAGGCCATTTTCCATCGTCTCATGGTGTGGTGCCTCTCCAAGCAAATCTGGAAACATGGCAGTGTCTTCAGCAGCAGCAGAAAAAGAAGAGCTTCCATCCCCTTTTGCAAATATCCCCGCAATTTTGTGTGACCGTAGCTACTTACCAACCCACTTTGATGGCTTCGTGGAAAATGCCCTTGTTTACATCTCAGGGTTAGTCGTTCAACAGATTTTGAGAAAGCTGTCCTGTGATGTGTGCCATACTCATTTGGTAATAGATGCTGTAACGGCATCATATGATCAAAGCTACCACTTGCTCAAATTAAAAAACAAAGGAGGTTTGATGATTCCTTCTGAGGGTACAGTTATGGTGGTCAAAGTAGCTGAACGTGTTATCCGACTTTTGACAATCGGGCAAGCTGTCAGTGTATCTTTGATCAATCACTTTTTTCAGGCTGAGATTGTTTCAGATGATGTGTTTTTACTGAAGGAGCACATTGAGGAAACACAGTTTGAAATTGACAACCATCATTTTATGCTCATGTCTTTAGTTGTGTCTGTCTTCCACAAACTAAGGCTGCACCATATTACCAGACTCAATACTCTCAAATTACAGAGTGGCAACACACAGAAAAAGCTATGTAAGATAGTTCTGTTTCAAGGATTTTAGATCCTATCCTGTAAATATTTAAGTAACCACATTGTGTGTGTGAGCATGTGTGAGAGAGAGGGATTGAGAGAGGAATGAGTGAAATGTTTTCAGAAATTATTAAGCCAATTTGTACACAATAAAATTGTTTATTTTTGTCATTGAGTGTATCATTTCACTGTTAAAAGAAAGACCAGACTGCCGGTTGCAGTCTTACTATTTTGACTTTCAGACAAATTTTAGTCTAAATAATTGCCATTATTAGTGTATAAATGGATATAAATAATTGCATTTAAACGATTCACCAAAATCTGTTGTATGTAAACTGTTTTAAACGTTATTGGTTTTTCATCAGAAAACCCGCTTTCCACGTCTGTGTTAGTTTAAATGGCACTTTTGCTACTCGCAATATGGCAGACGCGCTGACGTATTGTGTCGACTGAGCAACACAGTGAATGCGGCATCTACCTATATATGTCTATGGTCAGTAAAACGCTGACTGCACCACCTCCCACATGCTCTTAAGCGAGGGAATAAAAAGGCAAAAAAGAGCAAAACGCTAGGATTTGAACAAATGTTTGAATCGGGCTGCAGTTGATATTAGTTTTACAAAAACATATTATAATGAATAAGTAAGCAAGGAGGAGTTGATTGAGAAGTAGTGAGCTGGATGTTCTGTTTTTTTAATTACTCATGATTAATCATATTGAGGAGAAGAACAAGAAATTTGACAAACGAGAGAACGCTCAGTCCATCAAGTGCGTTTGTTTAGCTAGAAGCTTGTTTTCCAGTATTTATCTTTATTTAGTGTTTTATGTGGATATAATTTTGTATCTAATATTGTATATTCCCTGTTGCTTTTTCTGAATTCCTGTAAATGCTTTTTGAACATTGTAAAGGCCCTATATAATTAAAATGTATTATTATATTTATTATATTTTTGTAGTTTTTATTATTTACCTTGCTTTACAAATGCATAATGCTCAGTTTTCTTATTATCACTGACTATTAAAATTTAAGCTTTGTTTTTTTCCTTCTTTTGCAGGCCATATTTTTTTCTGATGATGATAGGAGGGCGATCTGAACCCACTGCCTGTTTTATCTTGACTAGTGGGTCTGAAGGTGTTTATTCTAAAGAGCTACTCTTTGAACCCTTTTTGCTTTGGAGTTTCAGCACTTTTAACAACATATTTCTCCGTCCACATGTCAAATAAAAGAGAAAGCTTTTCTGTTCATCATTCTTCTGGGTCCTCCTTGACCCAAGGAGACCCTTCGGTCTCGACTCTTGGGGTCATTTGCTTGTTTCGCTGTGCCACCATGGAGGCTTCCTTTGGAAGAAGGATACAGAAATCATTTATACCGTTAATTCTTCGGTGGCCACAGCAAATAAAGAGGCTGTTTTCTGTTTTAGTTGCTATGATTTGGAGGTAGATTCAAACCCGAACTCTTCTACCTTGCATGAGTGGTCCAACAGGTTGAGCTACCAAGTCTGATTGGCTAACATTCATTTAATGTTAGTGACAGGTCTGCAGACCCCTTAAATAAATGGCTTGGCCCCTTATCACTGCTGGAGATAACAGCGCTTGAACCCTGAACCTTTTCTTTTTACCAGGAGAACTGAATCAGCATGTTTAGCTTGATGAGCTGATCCTCCTCTTTTACGATACAAGAAATCTTCTATATCATTGACAAAATGGAGGGCGCTACAAATAAACTGACACTTTGCACTTTCGGCAGCTGATCCCTCTGTTGATGCATTGGGTTATGATGATCATCGTTCCGCTGTTGCTCCTCAGTCGCCTTAATCGCGGGGCTGACTCGCCTGTTTGTTTCGCTATGCCACCACAGAGTCATCTTTAGAAGAATGGTATAGAAATCATTTATACCGTTAACTCATTGGTGGCCACAGCAAATGAAGAGGCTGCTTTTAATTGTAGTAGCTGCTATGATTTGGGGGTAGACTCGAACCCACACTCTTCTACCTTGCATGAGTTGTCCAACTGGTTGAACTACCGAGTCTGACTGGGTAGCATGCCAACCAGATGCATTTAATGTTAGCGACAGGTCTGCGGACCCCTTAAATAAATGGCTTGGTCCCTTATTATGGCTGGAGAAGACAGCACTCGAACTCTGTTCTTCCGCTTTTTAACGGGAGAGCTGAATTGGCTCGTCTGTCTCAGTGAGCTAATCCTCCATCTTGAAGTAATCAGAAATCTCTTATATCACTGACAGAATGGAGGGTGCTGCAAATAAATGGACAGTTTACTTGTTATATGAGGTGAATCCTATGGGGTAGAGGCTGAGCTTGAGCTCAGAGCCTCCTTCGGCTCAGGTCTGCCCTTTTAACCGGGGTGGTCAGTCTGTTTGAACCGCGTGGCCAGTTCGGGTCACTCTCTTTTCACTATAAACTATTTTTTATTGCCAACCCCTTCTAATAAAAAGACTACTTTCTATATTAATACTCCTCTATTCAGGTTGGGATTCAAACTCACACATATCATGCACAGGTGGGTTATATCAGTGGTCTATCCAGTTGAGCTACCACAACCAACTCATCCCCCAATGGCGCTTTATACCAGCAACAGGTCAGCGGTCCTTTACTACATACACCTGGACTGGTTGGTATTGTAGCAAGTGGGTTGAATTAGTTTGTTTATCAGGGGGAGCTAATTCTCAGCTGCAAAGTGTTTAATATAATTGGAAGTTGGAGTTCACTGCATGTAATTAATAAATAATTTGAAGTAAATCCTACATGGTGGGTATGGGGGCTTAAAGCAGGGGCTTCCCTATCGAAAGGGGCACTTATCTTATCTGACCTACTCGCCTACCCTTTGGTAATCTCAACATCTCCCAAGTGATGTGTGACACTGAATGACTCAAAAGGCGCTCAGCAGGCGATGCGGTGACGAAATCCACTCGTTACTTTCTGTTCATGTAAACCGAATAGCCTTTTGTTGTTTATCATTATCATTTACCATTACTCTCGTTTCTTTCTTAGTTTCTGTCTTTTTTATTTCATATAACACCTTTCATAGATGACAATATTGTATACTACTTAATGAAGGTTTAGTTGTTCTTTCTTTTTCTTTCTTTCTTTTATATAGCGTCTTTCATATTGGACACTTTTATGGCGCTCTAAAAAACGTCTATTTCATTTGTTCATATAGCTCCTTTCGCACTGGGTACTGTTATATAGTGCTTAATGACTGTTCCAACATTCTTCATTACCTTCTTTTTTTCAATATATAGCCTGTTAGTTTGGACACTAATGTATGGCACTTGTATCACATGCATTTATTCTTATTTAGAAAGAGACATTTTTTTTTGACCAAAAGCTACCAGAAGAGGGTGACAAGATGTCAGCTTTACCTTTTGTTATTTATTATCTCATTTTCATATTGGACACTATTATACCAGTGCATCCGAAAAGTATTCACAGCGCATCACTTTTTCCACATTTTGTTATGTTACAGCCTTATTCCAAAATGGATTAAATTCATTTTTTTTCCTCGGAATTCTACACAGAACACCCCATAATGACAACGTGAAAAAAGTTTACTTGAGGTTTTTGCAAATTTATTGAAAATAAAAAAACTGAGAAATCACATGTACATAAGTATTCACAGCCTTTGCTCAATACTTTGTCGATGCACCTTTGGCAGCAATTACAGCCTCAAGTCTTTTTGAATATGATGCCACAAGCTTGGCACACCTATCCTTGGCCAGTTTCGCCCATTTCTCTTTTCAGCACCTCTCAAGCTCCATCAAGTTGGATGGGAAGCGTCAGTGCACAGCCATTTTAAGATCTCTCCAGAGATGTTCAATCGGATTCAAGTCTGGGCTCTGGCTGGGCCACTCAAGGACAGTCTGAGGTCAAGAGCGCTCTGGAGCAGGTTTTCATCCAGGAGGTCTCTGTACATTGCTGCAGTCATCTTTCCCTTTATCCTGACTAGTCTCCCAGTTCCTGCCGCTGAAAAACATCCCCACAGCATGATGCTGCCACCACCATGCTTCACTGTAGGGATGGTATTGGCCTGGTGATGAGCGGTGCCTGGTTTCCTCCAAACGTGACGCCTGGCATTCACACCAAAGAGTTCAATATTTGTCTCATCAGACCAGAGAATTTTGTTTCTCATGGTCTGAGAGTCCTTCAGGTGCCTTTTGGCAAACTCCATGCGGGCTGCCATAAGCCTTTTATTAAGGAGTGGCTTCCATCTGGCCACTCTACTATACAGGCCTGATTGGTGGATTGCTGCAGAGATGGTTGTCCTTCTGGAAGCTTCTCCTCTCTCCACAGAGGACCTCTAGAGCTCTGACAGAGTGACCATCGGGTTCTTGGTCACCTCCCTGACTAAAGCCCTTCTCCCCCGATCGCTCAGTTTAGCTGGCCGGCTAGCTCTAGGAAGAGTCCTGGTGGTTTCGAACTTCTTCCACTTACGGATGATGGAGGCCATTGTGCTCATTGGGACCTTCAAAGCAGTAGAAATTTTTCTGTAACCTTCCCCAGATTTGTGCCTTGAGACAATCCTGTCTCGGAGGTCTACAGACAATTCCTTTCACTTCATAGTTGGTTTGTGCTCTGACATGAACTGTTAATTGTGGGACCTTATATAGACAGGTATGTGCCTTTCCAAATCATGTCCGAACGACTGAATTTACCACAGGTGGACTCCAATTAAGCTGCAGAAACATCAAGGATGATCAGGGGAAACAGGATGCACCTGAGCTCAATTTTGAGCTTCATGGCAAAGGCTGTGAATACTTATGTACTTGAGATTTCTCAATTTATTTTTAATAAATTTGCAAAAACCTCAAGTAAACTTTTTTCATGTTGTCATTATGGGGTGTTGCGTGTAGAATTTTGAGGCAAAAAATTAATTTAATCCGTTTTGGAATAAGGCTGTAACATAACAAAATGTGGAAAAAGTGATGCGCTGTATACCTTTTAATGACTGTTAATATTTCTTTCCTTTTTATAGTATCTTTTATACTGGATGCTATTATTTAGCACTAAAGCAGTCATTCTTTTTTACTTTCGTTCTTTTTCATATAGTGCCTTTCAAAGTGGACATTAATGTACAGCAGTTGTGGCACACAATGATATGCTGAGTATTTGAGAGACCCCTTTTTACCATAGGTACATCTTTTTACAGTATTTATGAACCATATCTTTGTATTTCAACCGCAAGAGAGTGACAATATGTGAACTTTGCCTTCTGTTGTTTGCCATTACAATTCTCCATTACTCTCATTTCTTTCTTACTTTCTTCATTTTTTTCTATCATATGGCACCTTTCATACAGGACAGGCTGTGTTGTTGATGAGTCTCTTCCCGGTTCAGATGTGCCACTGAAGAGCATTGAATTTTCACTGCCCCCCTCATTTCCTTCCTCGCTCCCACTTTCGCTGTCCGATCCATTCCTTCGCCTGTCTCCTCCAGCTCTGCTTGTGGTACGCCATATTGTGAACCTCAATTTGAGACTGCTTTAGACTTTGACAGATTTTAAGTTGCTTTTTCCTTCTCTCTAGAAAAAGAAGACATTGCATGTATGTAGAACTTTTCAAGATACTTTACATAGAGTTGGGAGATATTTCAATCATCACCAGCAGCAGTGCAGCACCCTCCTGGATGATACGGCAGCAGCCATTTTTGTGTCAGTTAGTTCACTACACATTAGCTATTAGGTGGTAAAGAGGTGAGAGATAGTTAGCTAGTTAGAGACAGGGGATGATTAGGAGGCCAGAATGACCAGGCCATGGTGGGCAGCTTAGCCAGAACATCAGGACACATCCTACTCTTTATGAAAGATGCCCAGCGATCTTTTATAACCATAGAGAGTCGGGGTGGTGCCATTTTTTCAGCAGCATTCCCCATCACTATACTGGGGGAACACTACTGTACTTTACATGGGATTTTATACTGAAAAGCAAACAGAACAGTTTGAGTCATGAAGATTAAGATCCTATAAACAGGAATGCAAATACTCCAGAATGATGTAAAAATTAAACTCCACCAATCCAACTTTTCTTCATGGTCATAATCACTGAACCATCATCTGAAGGCTGTGCTCAATGTCACTGCAGCCCGTAAATTAGGATTTCTGGGATGTGGGTTGGAAATGTGAATTCTAGTAGTATAAGCTGTGTCAGGCCTGGACAAAGCTATCCACAGTGAATGGACTGAATGAGGCCTTTTATTGATTCATGACTCCAAGCTACAGCATAACCAGCTTTATCACCAATATTTTTTGTGTAAACAGTATAGGCCAATAGTGACATTGTGATGGTGTGAGGAATGGTTTTACAGGCACAAGTTAGGGTGCTGATAGCCACTGAAAAACACATGAATGGGAATCCATACCTGAACATCATTGCTGACCAAGTTCATCCTTTCATGACTGCAATTTATTATTCAGATAGACGATTTCAGCATGGTAATGCACCATGGTCCAGGGCGTATACTGTCACTGAATGGTTCCAGAAACATAACAGTGACTTTTCATTGCTGCAGTGGCATGCACAGTCACTAGATCCCAACTCTGTCAATCATTTTTGGAATGAGTTGGCTATTCATGGCAAGACTGTGCCACTGTTCAGTTTGCAGCAACTACAAAATGAGTCATTTTTGCATGACACAACAGTCAAGCGACACATCTAGCAGCTTGTAGAATACGTGACCATACCTGTACATACATACATACATACATGCTATTGTGATGACCAATGAAGGCCTTACATGCTACCAGATTAACATACTTAATAAACTAGTAACTCAGTAAACTGTATGTGCACACCCACACTCTCTTATATCAAATCAGTTAAGATTTTCCACATAGCATCTTGTACTATCTTGTAACACATAGTTGGAAACTGGAATATCCAAAGAAAACCTATAGGAAAAACATGAACTCTCCTCACAGGTAGCGACCAAGTTCAAAATCGGACCCAACTACCTGGATCTTTGAGGCAGAAGTACTCACTGCACTGTGTAACCCTCACAAGCATATACTTTAAACTTTACTTTACAGTGTATGGGAGAAGCAATATAATAAAATAGTAATTAAATTAGCTGTTTTATATTTAATGACTAATAGCAATAATCACTGCTTTCCCTAGAGAGTAGTTGCATTTGTACCATGTTCACTCACAAGTAGTTTGTTATTTATCAGCTAAGATAAGGTGGTATTAAAATGCTGACAGAACAATTTTCATAAAGGACCTGAGTAAACTTAATTTTTACATTATCTTGGCAGGGGTGTAAAATCTGAAATGAAAATGATTGGTATGTACCACAAAGACAAATGACTGGTGCACAGAAAGCTGAAAACTAAGATATCTTTCTGAAATCTAGGTTTCAAGACTGTACCTCAAATGGCAACAGAATGCCACATGGTATAGCATATATAGATTTTCCCCTGGTTTTTCTCCAAATTAACTAAGCCCTTTGGTATTTTTACTACATTTCAACTAGTTCATCTGGCACTACTCAATCAGGTGAAGCACTTGGTTCTGCTCTATTGTTCTTCTATACTGATGAACTCTTTACTCTGTCCTGCCAAGTAATGCTGAAAACCCTACACGTAAACATCTTTTCAGCCACTTGTACCTCCAATCCAATTCTTTCAGTCACTGCACAGAATTTTAGAAAGTTGGGGATTCAATTAACTGGTTATTTAAAAGTATTTTAGACAACTTATTTTCCACTGCTTTCAAAACTACTGTTACTACTGTTACAGGGGAAAATCAGTCAATCAAAAGAAGGACATGCAGGCACAATGTTGGGTCACTGCCTACAAGGTGTAGAGTAGGGGTCAAGTGCAATGACATAACTAGCAAAAGGGATCATCTCAAAATAACCTATAGATAGATTCTGCATGAAATAACATTCAAGTGTGTTTATGTACAGATTTAACTAATTTAAAATTTGGAGTATTTTACTTCATCAAAGAGCCAATGATCATATTTTTGTTCAATAAGTGCATGCTTAACAGTGGGTCATATTACAAAATAACAGTGATGAATTAAATCCAAATATATTTGTTTATAGAATACATTAAATACAGTGCATGCTTTTTAAGAGTACTTTATAATATCATGCAAATAAAATAAAAAGTAGCCCAAATAGGCTTGTGGTAGCTTTAATGGACAGCAGATTTCAATCTAATTAATGCCATTTTTACATCTTTTAATGTTGTCTTGTTGGTTGTGGAGTTCTATGATTATCTTTAATTTTTTAAACTAATATATTCTGAAAGAAGCACTTGATGGAGAGGTAACATCTGAAATCTCAAGATGACATTCTCGGCTGTCTCACACCATAATAAAAAGCAGTTCTGGAATTTTCTTGACTAATTATAGTGGCAAAAAAATATTGAATGATTATAATGTGCATATAATGCAGCTGTGAGGTTGTTTATAGTGTAATATAAATACCGAGTATGTATGTGTCCCCTATGTGCCTACAGAGCGACACTTGCTTAATTCCTTCCCTCTTACATTCATTTCGATAAGTGATGTTTACTTTTTAACTTATTGTGGTTAACTTACCAGAAGCAGCAAATTGGACTTTCACATGCCTCTCCAAGCATTTGAATAACTTGTATTGGGAATCCATTTTGCCCTCAGTAACAGCTACTAGACAAGGTAAATTTGAAAGAGTAATCTATAATGTAAGCCATACAGAATATTTCCCTGATTTAAGAAAGATGAGTTAACAAATTCACCACTTCTTTACAATGGGAGATTTAGAAGTTTTGAAACTTTGTACAGTGCATTCTATTAAATTTACATGGAGATACCTTGAACTTCACTACAAACTTCCTTGAAGAATAAGTGTATCGAATTTAGAAAAATCCATCCACAGGAAATTTATTTTTTTAATGCGGGCAGACAGACAGACAGACAGACTTGGCAATCACAGTAGGTGCTTTCTGTAATATAGTTGAACACACCCAAAAATAGACCTTTCAAAGTATTGTAAGAATCAGATATACATAGATTATAAGAGCACTAATACCCTTGTCTCTAATATACACTTGTTTAACATTGCCAGTAGAAAACATCCGTCTGCTTTGACTGATCTTGTATTATACTTGATTCAAGAGACATGGAATTAAAGTAAATTCATCTAACATTTGTTTAATGGTTCCTTCTATTTGAAAACAACATTTCATGTGGAAAAACAGAGAAGAAAAAAAAAAGTGTCATTGTAAAGATGAGAACACTGAATATTCAGGAAAAGATAGCATTTGTGGGTCTTCCAGACTCTCTTTAAAACTGTTTTAATGCCAAAGTATTTAGTGTAGATCGCCTTTATAAAATCTAATGTGGAACTCTGATACTCTTGAGATGGAATAATGGTTTGAAAGATGTCAAAATGTACAGTAGATGGGTAGATAGAGCTGCAATATTTGCTTAAAGCAATCAAACTATTGTGTGGTCTGCGTTGAAGCAGCAATAAGTGGGTTAAAAAATGAGGGGATGGATAGATCTTGCTGAATTGACTAAATACTCTAAAAACAAATTGTATGAATATTATCATCACACCATAATCCAAGATACCCATGAATTTCTGCTTCTCATGGTTTGTTCATCAATTACAGTTAAAGGCAAGGCAAATACATTTAAATATTTATGTGATGAATTAAATTACTTTAACTAAAATATCTCTGGATGCTGACATTATCCAGTAACTGTTATACAGACTTTCATAAACGCACACACAGAGCACATTTCCATCCATTAATATCTAGTATTCTTTTAATACACTTTATGTAAGTACCCTTTTCACTTCCTTATTTGTTATACTGTTTTAATGTATGAATACATTTGAATCAATATTTCAGGGAACTACATCTTTTTTTAAACTTTTATATTCATTTAGTGTCCAATTTATTCTACCAGGTACACCAATCTTTTGACTCCAGCACATTCTAAGTTCTTGAAGGAATAGTGATGGGAACATTCCTTAAGGATTTTCATCCAAGCTGATTTGATACCATCATTAAATTATTAATTATTAATGCTGCAAAATCCCCTGTTCCACTTTATCCCACAGGTGTTCTGTTAATATGAGAATTGGAGACTGTGCAGGCCATTGAAGTAAACTAAAGATGTACCGCTGCCCAGGAATCTCGCTATACCCTTGAGCAACAACACAAACATAACCTCCTGTCTCATTTGCTGCAAGATATTTAATAATTACAAAAAGATGTAAGTGACCAAAACTCATTTTATTAGCCCATTTACCAATAATTGTAGACCAGCACTAAGTAATCGGTTAATACTATATATAAAAAAGGTGTATTAATAACTCCAAAAACACAAAACAAAGTTATTTTTCAACACAATCCCCAAAGTAACAAAAACAATACTCAAAATAAAGCACAATTTGACAAATTAGGTTGCACAATGAAATCACAATTAAAAACTCAGTTCAACAGATGTAGAATTGATCACAACAGTGGAAATGTAAAAGTTTACAATCCTGAAAGAAGATGGATGTAGCTGAAGATATACAATACAATACAATTTATTTTTGTATAGCCCAAAATCACACAAGAAGTGCCGCAATGGGCTTTAACAGGCCCTGCCTTTTGACAGCCCCCCAGCCTTGACTCTCTAAGAAGACAAGAAAAAAACTCCCAAAGAAAAAAAAAAAACCCTTGTAGAGAAAAAATGGAAAAAACCTTGAGAAAAGCAGTTCAAAGAGAGACTCCTTTCCAGGTAGGTTGGGCGTGCAGTGGGTGTCAAAAGGAAGGGGGTTAATACAATACAATACACAGAACAGAACAAATCCTCAATACAGTATAAAAATAAAAATTTTACAAGTACAGAGCAGAATTTAACAGTAGATGATATCACATAATATGTTTGGATTTGTTTAGAGTCCTGGAGACATCAGCCATCAAGCTGCCTCCCCCATTTGGCCATTCCACAGCTGACACAGCGCTGGGCCAGCCAATCCGATGAAAGGACCCCTCTACCAAACGATTCCTGCGATCCTCCATCAGGGATGACTTTACCTTAAGCAAACAAAACAACTTGGCAGGTGGGCCATGGCACCAAGTGCCACATTTGAGTAACGAGAAGAGAAACAGAATAGGTGAGGGTCAGTATCCAATTATAACTATCATGTTACTTATGTTTTAGTGCTAATGACTAACAACAAAGATGCAGTCTGTACAGTTAATCAGCAGCTCTAGTCAGGATATGCTAAACTAAAGTAGTGAGTCTTCAGTTGGGATTTAAAAGCTGAGACCGAAGGGGCATCTCTTATAGTAGCAGGCAGACCATTCCACAGATTAGGGGCCCTGTAACTAAAAGCTCAACCTCCCACTGTTATTTTATTAATCCTTGGAATCATAAGCAGACCGGCATCTTGAGATCTTAATGTGCGCTCTGGTTTGTAAGTCATGATAAGTTCAGACAAGTAAGCTGGACCTTGGCCATTTAATGCTTTATATGTTAAAAGGAGGATTTTGAAATATGCCCTAAACTTAACCGGGAGCCAGTGTAAGGATTTAAGACCTGGGGTTATGTGTTCGTATTTTCTTGTTCTTGTAATAATTCTTGCAGCAGCATTTTGGATTAACTGGAGGCTGTATAAAGAATAGTTTGAACATCCAGTGAACACTGCATAAATGCATGAATTCATTTCTCAGAATCCTGTTTATTTAGAAGGCGCCTTAATTTCCAAACATTTTTAAGATGGAGGAAACATGATTTGGACAACTTTGTAATATATGCTTTAAATAACATGCTAGAGTAAACTATAACTCCTAGATTGCAGGCTGATTCAGTAAAATTAATGGTGATTCCAACTGAGTTAAATGATGACAAAATATTGTTGTGATCAGTGTCATTCCCTCCAACAATTAACATCTCTGTTTTATCTGTGTTTAAAGACAAGTAGTTGTCATCCATTCACTCCTTTAATTCACTAACACAACTAATTAAAGACAACATCGGAGAAACTTCATTTGATTTAAATGAAAGGTTTAACTGGGTGTCATCTGCATTCGAGTGAAAATTAACATTATGTTTCCTAATGAGAGATCCCAGTGGAAGCATGTAAAGTGAAAATAGTAAAGGTCCCAGTACTGAGCCCTGCGGGACACCATATTGAACTTCTGTGTATAATGATGGAGTACTGTCAGCACATTTCTGTACATATTGGAATCGGTTTGATAAATAAGAATTAAACCAAGCGAGCACAATGCCTGTAAGCCCAACATCATTTTCTAGCCTGTGCAGTAAAATACAATGGTCAATGGTGTTAAATGCTGCACTTTAGTCTAACAACATAATTACAGTGGAGTTTCCTTCATCAGAGGATATCAGAATGTCATTTTCAACCCACGTTAGTACCGTTTCTGTACTATGACCAGTGCGGAAACCAGACTGGAATTTCTCAAATAAATTGTAATGTGTAAGGTGTGACTGAAGCTGACTGGCAACTACTTTTTCTAGTATTTTAGAGAGAAAGGGTAAATTTGAAATAGGTCTATAATTATTTAGTATATGTGGGTCTAGGTCTGACTTTTTAAGTAATGGTTTAATGACCGACACTTTTAGTGCATCAGGTACTGTACCATGTAATAATGAACTATTGATAATGTTTATTAATGTGCTACAAGAACATCCATTGCACTTTTTACTAGTTTTGTTGGCACTGGATCTAGGGGACAAGTAGGAGGTTTCATTAAAGAAATTTAAGACTTCCTGCTCAGTTACAGGATTAAAATTACTAAAGTGCTGAATGCAATGTGAGGCAGGGTCTGCTAAGCTAGTATGCAGTTTTTACTGGTGATGCTGAGATCTGGGACCTTATATTTTTAATTTTCTCATTGAAGAAGTTCATAAAGTCTGTACTGGTAATATCTGTTGGTATTTTGCACTGTAGATATGAATTCCCATTTGTTAATTTAGCAACTGTTCTAAACAGTACCGAAGGATTTTTATTATTGCTATCTATTATATAGTATATTATATAGTATTATTATATAGTATAGAATAGTATACTGGGCAAACTTTAAAGAGAGCTTTTTAATGTTTTTTTAACACTCTCTGCCCATGCAATTTGAAAGACATGTAGCTTTGTTGTTCTCGATCTGCGCTCCAGTTTTCGACACTCTAATTTAAGAGCTCGAGTGTTTCATTAAACCAGGGAGAGTTTCTAAGTGCTTTGATCACTTTTGTTTTAAGGGGAGCCACTTGATCCAGAGCATCTCTCAAGGTCACATTATAAGGTGATGTTTGCTGATCTAAATTGTTTTCCACGTTTACATTTGATGTTAACAGAAGCTAAAGACTTCTGTGTTTATTTTTTTGTCATTTACTTACATTTGGCTTGTGGAATCAAATTTTTTCATACAGTAAAGTGCTATTTATAATCATCAGGCACAATATTTTAACACATATCCATTCATTTTCCAAAGCCCATAAAGACGTGGCAAGAACCTGCAATGGGATGCATATTCATAGGTACACAAACTAACTGACCAAACATGTACATGTTTGAAACAGAGAAGACAAAACAGAGTAGAGACTGTAGATGTTGGGAGAACATGCAACCTCCATGCCATGACCAGCACTGGGAATGAAACTCCCTCATTCGGAGATTTTTTTAAATTCTTCAATCAATAACAATTAATTGCAAATTTTTAACACACACATAAAGAAGAACATTTCAACAAGCGAAAAACTATGTACATCAAATTATAAAACAAAATCCTAGAAGCAATCAAAATGAACAAAATGCATTGATGAACAGGAGAACTCTAATTAGGTAACAAAACCATCATGCACATTGCCCAATGAACCTAACTGTGCTGTAACTGTGACTGTGCAAGATTATTAATAAGCAGAACGAAAACCCCCCTCTAGCACCTAAGTATTTCATTAATTTAGAAATGAGTTCATAGACCAACTGACAGCTGTCATGAGAAGCAGGATGGACAGCCTTGTTGCGACAGTCCTGAGCGAAATCGGTGAGATTACGAGGAGTTTTCTGCATACTTGTCTAGATGTTTTCTAGCCTTTATGGATACTTTTAAGCAGTGGTTTAATGTGTGATAATGGATAAGTCTCATTGAGGATCTCATTCAACAATAATGTAAAAATTAACTTGGGTTTTCCAAATGCTACATCTCATCGTATATCATGGCATCTGTAGAGCCTGCTGCCATGGCGCCGCTACATTGTGCTCTTCTAAATATCTTCCTTGTTAAATTCTGTGAATTATAACCAGTTTACAATTGAAATCATGAGACTTGTGTGTTTGCAGGGAACAGAAACAGTCAAGATGGTTTAAGGCTGACCCAAATTCAAAGTTAGATGATCTTTTCTTACTAAATTTAAATGATGTACCTCACTCTGCTAGAGTTTTCTACAATGTGGCACACAAAATAGACTTCCAGCCTAGGTATCGCTGTCATTAAGAGTATAATCTATCTATATAGATAAAGATATATATATACACACTACTCAAAAAATAAAGGGAATAGTTAATCATCACAGTCTAACACCATGTCACCAAATTGTGCTCATAAGTTTACATCAAGTCAAGTCGGGGAGCATGCACTGGTACAGTGTGTTGCCACACCCACTACACGGCGAAATAACTCGGGATCCCGGTTTGCAACCCCCCAGGCAGACACCCGGTCCAGTCCCGCCCTCTGGAAATTACCCTCTATCTGCCGCAGCCAGGTGTTACGTTGGCGACCCCTTGGTCTGGTCCAGCCACTTGGTCCCCAACAATGAGGATCTTACGAGCTGGATTACCCTCGGGAAAACATGCTACATGGCCGATGTCCTGTAACTGACGCTCCCTCACAATGCAAGTAATGTGCCTCATTTGGGACTCCATGAGCAACTGCTCATTCGACACAAAGTCAAACCAATGGTACCCAAAGATTTTCCGGAGAGACACAGTACCAAAGGAGTCCAGTCTTCGTCTCAGGTCACTGAATAGCGTCCATGTCTCGTAACCATATAGCAAGACAGGAAGCACCATCAGGCAGATGTTTATGAATTTGTAGTCCCTTTCAGATAAACAAGCTAGGAAAGTCCTGACTTTACCATCCTCGGAATTTACTAAGATTCATATGTTCACAGACTTTATCAGGAAATGGAGGAACATAAAAATGAAAGACTTAACAAACAAGAGAAGACCATGCAGTCTATACGGATATGAAATTCAAAACTACATGATAGAAACATAGCAGTTTTAAGAATCAGTGGATTCGTAAATTTGGAGAAAAATAATTGGAAAACTTGACAGACGACCTGATAAAAACCACCAGACAGTCATCCACCTGTAAACCTGTGTGCCTGAGAAATGCCAATGCTTACCCAATGGCTTATGAAAAATTGAAAATTAGAATTTACAGTACATCTGACTCTACACCCACATTACGATTAAGGCATCAGTGAGAATCATCATGCACTCCAATCCTAGAGAGCCTTAACTTTATAGACTTGCTTCTTAAGATGAGGAACCTTTGTTTCTTTTTGAGAAATACTGATCTGTCCCAATCTACTGAGCCACAGTCTATGGATGGAGTACTTGGAAAACAAGAAAATCACTGGCTTTGAAAATGTCTGGAACGATGACACCAAGAAGTCACACGATTAAAATACGCCAAAACAGTGAGGCCCCTTAGTTAGCAGGTCATCTTTTGAGTAGTGCTTCCAGAAAAAGGAAACAAGAGTTCCAGCAGAAAAAAAAAATCCCAATAGTGAGTAACAATTTTTGGTAAAGATTGTAAGGAGAGATCTCTGAAATGGATAAACATTGCTTGACATCTTCAGGCTCCTCTCAAGTCCACTCCCATGTGACGATGCGGGTTCTGGCTCCACACTCCCATCACTGTTTAGGAAGCTCTTGAACCCAACACCGTCGGTAATGTTACCGATGAGCTAGTCAGTGAAGGCAAATAATTCGAGCAAGGGGAAGGTTGAAAGTGAAACAGTGCTTTTATTTAAAACAGTCAACAAAACAGGTGTTCAAATAAATAGTGCAGTGATTCCAAGTTCTTCAATAAATAATCCATTAAAAGAAAAACGTGGAAGTTAAAACACTAGAAAAAACAATCCTTAAAAACCAGAGGTTAAAATGATCTTTCAGGAAGCAATCTTTAAAAAACCACAAGTTCGGTGCCTTCAATTACAACTAGCGTCTCTCCTGCTTCACCCATCAGGGCCCCGCAACAAGGGAGACGCGCACTCTGCAGCTGACCTATTTCCTACTCCTGCTACTGCTGTCAGTTGCCTCACCGATCCTTGGCTCCGGTCGGCTCCTCCGGACAGCGACTTGGGAATCCCTTAACGGCCAAGGCTCTCACGTTAGGGACACCGCGTCCCAAGTCCCGACTCCCGCGGAGAGTCCTGCACCTTCCCAGTCACTCCCGCCCTACAAAACAACCTTCTGCGGGGGCGACCACAACCACTTCTCCCGGGTGTTGGCCAAACACCCAGGCTGCCTTCAGCTGCCTGCGAGCGTTCGCTCGCCTGCTTCCTCCTTCCCTCTAACCTCCGTTCTCTTCCTTCTCCTTCATTCTTTTTCTGATCTCCCCCAAAACCGACTCGCGCTTCTTTTAAATGAAGAGGGGCCATCACAGCTGTAGCATTAGCCACGGGAGCAATCACAGATGTGGGCAGTTCCTCACCTGTGCACTCGGTGAGAAACGCCCACACCACTGACTGACCCGCGGCTTGCAATGGCCCAACGCCCCCCTCACAAAGCCGCTTCGGGTGCGGTGATTATTTATTTAAAATGGCCTTTACTCAACGAGCTGTGGACCCACTATACCACATCCCAGCACTGCATCCCTCAATAAGAAGTTGACTTGCTTCTTTTCGTTGTAATGGCTGATGCTTTTGTCTTCTTTTTTCATATTTCTCTCCTCCTTCCTATACCCACTGGACCATTTCCAGTCTTCCAAACCTGAAATCACTGGCATTATGTTGCCCGTAAGGCTGTAAACTCACACGTGCAAATAAAGATACAGTTGAATAAAATAAATTGATTAATAGAGTCACAAATGATTTATTACAATCAAATCGGCAGGAATTGATATGCTCATCAAAAAAATATGAGGGTAAAATGAATGGAGCTTAACTGGGACATATTTCAACAAGAAACCCCCATGCCAAAATTATAACTAAAAGGGATGGTGGCAAAGCTGAAGTGGCCCAGGAAAAGTGTTGACAAAACTTGGAAAAAAAATAAATAATCTGTAGTAATTCGAGATTGCTGAACACCACCATTCTAAAGTAATCAACAACTAAAGTAATCAATCTTGAACAAGTGAACGAATATTAAAAGTACAAAAACGTGAAAAATGTAACACAACCTACTGCCAGATCCTCAAGGATACAATTGGAGTAAAAGTGGCAGCCACTGCATATTAACTCTATTT
Source organism: Polypterus bichir lapradei (assembly GCA_026402145.1). Classification (NCBI taxonomy): domain Eukaryota; kingdom Metazoa; phylum Chordata; class Cladistia; order Polypteriformes; family Polypteridae; genus Polypterus; species Polypterus bichir. Next base: position 1,225,160 of record JANRMT010062826.1, on the reverse strand, counting down.
CAGGCCTAATTTTTTTTTCCCCCTTTAGTCCCAGAGCTAAATATTTTTCCAGAAAAACTCAGTTTTCTAAAAAGCACACAAAGCAATGGTTTCACACATAAATCAACATAAAATACTTATTTGACAAATGTCAATTTATGCTCCAAGAGCCTCTACAGTACATAAATTCACATACCAGTTTGTCTCATCACTCATAAGCTGAAATGCATTTTCTGGAACAAACAGCTTAAAATAGTTGAGTGGCTGAGTCCAGTAGCCAGCTTGCCTCCCATAAGATGTCTGTGTAGTCCTTCCAGGTGAATATTGATGCAGGTGTGTTAGCTACACAAGTGTGTTCAGCACTACGATCAGGTGGGGACTGACCAGCTAATGCAGGTAGCTGTCTTTTCATTTTCGAATTCCAGATCGCTTGCATCAAAATCAGAGTTCAATAAGTGTCTGCATATTCCTCCCAGGAAAATGATGCCACAGGTGCATCAGCTGCATGATCAGCTCATGCAGATACCCGACTTTTGCATCAAAATCAGAGTTTGATAAGTCGGAGTTGGATTCAGCAATAATATGCAAAAATAATAATAATAACACAGAGTATTTTGCTTTGCTCTCTCACTAGATGATGCTACCATTCCAGACAATGTTTATGCAACACACACACATGCGAAGATTCAACATCAAGTCAACAAGTCAAACATTCCTCCTAACAAAAGTCTACATATAATGCAACAAGAGACTTTTGTCATTTTACGTTTACTGATTATCGTATTCTACCCCTGGCCTCAGGGCTACAAGTTGACAAATGTCTTTGTTCTACCTAAGAGTTAAACACTTAAGGAAAGAAGACATAAAACACTTTAAAGTTGCAGTTTTGTCTGTTTTGTATTTACTCCATTTAGAGAACAGCAGCTAATACACTGGAAAACTCAAAAGATGACTGCAGAGAGAAGGGCTGATAAAAACCACCAGAAGGACATTCACCTGTGAACGGTTGGCTGACAAACAGCAACGCTTAGCCAACAGCTTATGAAGAACTGAAAAATGGATTTTGCAGCACATCCGTCTCTCCTCTCACTGCACGATTCAAGTGTTAGTGAGGCTCATTATGCACTTGTATTAGTGACGTCAAACTCTGAGCCGGGAGAGCTTCAACTTCAAAGATTGGGTTTTTAAGACTGAGGAACATTTTTTTCTTTTTTTGAAAGAAAAAGATGAAGGTTACAGAAATACTGATCTGTGCTAGTCCACAAAACATAGATGGTTCTGTCAGAAAAACAACAAGAAACTGTCTTGTATGGCAGAATACGAGCACAAAGAATTTGCACACTTAAATATATCAAACATTGTGGTCCTTTAGATCACCCTCTGGTTATTGCTTGCCTGGGGGAAGTTCAGAGTTTTAAAATTAAGAAAATGAAAATGGAGGCAGTGATTGAGTCCTCATTAAGAAAGTAGCAGGAATGTAAATGCAAACCCCTCTGGGATTGGAGTTTGATGCTCTACATCTGGGAAAACAGGCGAAACAAATGTTTAACAATACAGTATGATGCAGTAAACATACAGAAATTTTCCAGTGAATCTTCAATGACTACAAATCTAAAATTCACGTTCCCAAGTGCAAAGAACAGATTTGTAAAGGAAAGCACAAGTCAGTTTAGAGCAGTGGAATCACAAGGCTGCTGTAAGGCTTCAGCAATCGTTGGAAATATCAGGGCTTATTGCATCAGAAAACACATTTTTTCTAAAAAGTTTTGCCTTCTGAAAGATTTTTGGCAATAACAGAAAATTCCAAGCTGAACACAAACTCATTTTCCAAATGACTAGATGAATTGAAAGATGAATCTGGGGAACATGAAATAAATTTTTTATTGAATTTAGTGTATTTAATCACTTAATGATACTGACACTCAATTGAACTAAACACGTATTGCCCATTTCTGTTTATACTCCACATCTGACGCTTGTCGTTCCAACAAGAGTAAGCCAAGACTAATGGAATCCATTTGCCTGATACCATTTTCCATCATTGCAATTCCCTGGTGAAACCTTTCACTTTATTCGTCACAAACTACATACCAAGGTTAGTAGAGAAGTGAAAGTGTGAAAGCAAAAAATGAATTTTTACAGACATGTTGCACTTTACAGTTTTGTTGTCAACTAGCTGGATGTAGCCTGGTGCGTTGTAGATACCTTCCATGTGACTTCTTCTGGCTCTTATAGATCTTTGAACAGCTTGACATTATGGTTAGTCTGATATGAAGACCTTAAATGCCTTCTTTAATCTTGACATGCGTTATTCATGGAAACATCTGTCCCAAATACCAAAATCCTCCACTTTCCTTATGCACTGCTTTCACAAAAAGTTTCATCAGTCCAAGTTTTACATGAAAAGGAGGCAAAAGTCTGTTTGTTGGGTGGTCCAGTGGCTTAAGGTGCCACAGTTTCTTGCCAAGAGAGAGGCCAGTTCCTGTTTCAGCACCTACCACATCTGTTCTGCACTGCCACAGCATTTAGATCACCACAGGCCCTCCTTCTTACTCTTTATGTATACTTATGCAAGGAAATCACAAAAATAAGAGACTACATGAATAAAACATTTCTAATATACAATCAAGTGTTCAGGAAGCAAAATCCTTGTTGTCCAGCGTAATTAGAGGCAATGAACATAATCCACCAAATATATGCCCTAAAATTAACTGAACAACAGTAAATGTCTAGAATATTCTTTCTTGCAGTTTATGTGCTCCCCAAAAATACTGCCTGCATTCACAGTCTTCATTGCTTACTCCAACAATGACTTCATGCTTTGAGATTTTCCTTGGATGACAGTCTTGATGAAATAACCCAACTTTTTTCAGCATACAATTCCACAGACTTGTTTCTTCTTCCTACCAAACATTCCTTGTGCTGGTCTGGGCAGTCATCCTCCATGCAGCTCATTTCTTTGTAACAGCACCATTAATCCAATGTCACTTAACCTTTCAAGCAGATCTTTTTGAGGACACGTGGGTTTAGTTTTCTGTGTCTAAGCAGACGCCAAGCTGAGAACTTGCCTCGACTAACAATTCCACGTGTCCCACTTCTTAACAGTTCCAAAAGAGGAAACCCCAAGCTGCCAAGAAACACTGATGCCTTCTAATGGTTTGCACGATTCCCTTATCTTCACTTTGAGGTCCCATGTCAGTTTAGTAGAATCTGTACCTACTGATGGTAAACGACATGTCCTACGATGTAAAGGACAACAAGTGGTCACTTGATTCTGGGAACGTCCCCACTTGGCTGAACTTGTTAGGTCTTAAATTGTCTTAAATTAGGAGGCTAAAAATGTTATTAATGAATGAACAAGCCTTTCTTCATAACACACACTCCATTTTTTTAAACCAGTTGTATTAATCAAATAATCAATTGTACTTGGAAAGGTGCAGAACTGTACCTTGTGTAGGGTTTCCACACTGCTGTGGTTACTTTATCATTTTTCAGTTTTGCACTCCATGTCAGACTAATGGCAAAGGCAGTTACTGTGCAGAGTGAATGTGTGTGTGTGAGAGAGAGAGAGAGAGAGAGAGAGAGAGTGTTCAAGCCAGTATTTAGTGACCAAATGTGGGTCCGCATGACACCCCAGACATCTGACACATACACACTATTAACGTCCACAAGCATTTTGCCAGACTGAATCGGACTGCCTAACAGTCACACCCAACAAATTACCATGAGCTCAAATAAGGACAGGGGCTCTGCAGTTAATTACAATGTCACATTTAATTGTAGATCTTTTTTGACAAATAACGTATACAAACGTTGTAAAATGGCAACAGTGGCAGTTCATCCAAACATACAAAATTAATTTGGTTATGGAAAACCTAATGTTATCTACATACATACCAATTCCTGTTAAACACGAATCATGCCGCATGGGGCGTACATAGAAGAATGTCTCTTTACATTTCTGCTAAAATTAGCAAAAACAAACACGCATTTATAGAAAGGTCCGTGGAGGAGATCATGACATAGTTCAACAGCCAGTGTTAAACTATGACAAAACTTTATTAGAATACCATTAAGATTATACTCACACAGGTCACTGTGCTTACTAACTAACATTACCTTTAAAAACTTTGAGTCTTACAGGCAATTTTATATCTCTATACATATAAAAACACACTGGAAAAAAAATTATATATATATATATATATATATATATAAATAAAGAAAAAAGCTTCTCGCTACAGCAACTATAAAATGTCAAGAGACTGGGGATTCACTGATGTGCTCAGTAATTAAAAAGACAAATTGTTGACTGCATTAATAAGATGTGCATTTGTCAGGTTAGTTAAATAAGTTAAAATTCCACATTTTTGTGACATCATTGTTGCTCCTAAGTCAACTGTGTTAGGCTTAACTTTTGGGCACAGGCTCTCTTTAAAAAGGCTACATTTTAGAAATAAATGAAAATTACCCAACTTTTATTCCCCAGCCCCCACCCCAAAAGATTAAAAGTACAAACACTCCTTAGATCAGGCAGAAAATAGACTTTTGCTTTAAAGAAATAAGCCTTAAAAAGCTTTGCCAATAATCTTTTTCAAACGCATCAAATTGTGTATAAAAGGTAAACATAGTGGTCCCACCCTCCATGTACAAATTACACTGGCAGGTAACTGCAACCTCCTTTAAAATGTTTTTCATAGGAAAAAAACACAAACACAGAAGAATAGACACACTATACAGTATTTTTAATAAAATTCTGAATACAGAGTTACTTAGAATTATCAGTTCAGTTCCAGTTTCGACTTCCTAAATAGGAAGCTATTTTATTGTCCAAGTCCTGGTCTCTTAGACAGATGATTATTGTGCTGCCCTCCCCCAAAGCCTTCTCTTTAAAACTGCACATGTTCCCTCACTAGGATTCTGATAGCGTCTGCAGTGGAACAAACCTCCGTCTCACATTTGCACAAGAGTTTCAGTATGGGAGTGCAAATTCTTCTGACTTCAAAACTGAAGCTCTCAGGCAGAGACCCTTGCAGAGTGTTTTTCATGCCTTGTGTCATCTTCTGAAGGTTGTGTTGAGAAAGGGCAGTCTCCTCAGATTGAACCAGCTGTGGAAATGGGATTGCCATTGTTCTGGGAAGCAAAAAGCACTCTGTGCAATAACTTATGTTCCAAGACGGGGGCGTTTTCTTGGAGATGCAGTTTCTTCTTCTTCGTCATCTTCTTCATCATCAGGATAATCTACAAGACCAACTAAACCTGCCTAATTATTACAAAAAAACATTAAAAAAAAAAATTAACAAAAGCATACATAATTATTCAGGCTAAAGTTTTCAATATAATGAAAATATGATATATTGCTAATTTATTTTACAATATTACATTTTGTGTGAATGTCTATGAAAATGGTTATGTTTCAGCCAAAACTAATTGTCAAACATCCCAATGCTGAAAATGGAAGAGCAGCTATACAGAAGACACAGCAGAGAAGGAGCAGAACTGCTAAAAATATAAAACCAAAATCCATCAAAATGATCAGGGGTAAAATCCATTATTAAAATCAGAACATTTAAATATTGCACTAAAAAAATACTTCAGAGAAAAACTGTGCTCAAATTATGCCAATCTTCCAAAGGTCTTTATTCTTTTTCTAAGTAACTTGGTTTTTCAGAAATCCTCCTATGATACAAAAATAACAGAATTGAAGCGTTTTGCGGAAGCTTGAAGCGAATATTGAAGCAAGTTCTGCACAAGAAGAAATTTGGCACTTTGAAAGCAGCAGCAATGTGGGACATCACGGAGGCTTCTCACAGAATTAAATCAGGGTGAAATCTTTGTGGCACTTTGCATACATCCAGCAAACTAATTATGCTATTCTTTCTATATATGGCACATTCATTGTAATGATAGCCTTGCAGCACATTAACACACAGATGTTTAAAGGTAATTTCAGCATCATGTTTTAAATAATTTCATACTTTTCCAAACCTGAATGATACCTTGAGGAAAATCCATCATCATGTGTGTAATGGCCCTCCACTCTTGAATTACTGTTGCAATGGTATATTTTGAAGACCCTGGTCATATCTACAGTGCACAACTAATTCCATATACTACTGTTTCGGCCTAAACCTTGAAAAAAAAATTATGTTGAAGGCAGTATTCCTTTTACTTCTCTTCTTGTGTGTGTTTGTTACTCACAGCAGATAACTGAAGCAAACACAACTTAAGTTTTAAGAATAAGGAATGGTGGAGAAATAACTTTCCAAAAGACTCTCAGATTTTTTTTCTTAGCTACATAAAACTGTTTGTACAATTTGTTTTAATTTTGCTACACTGTAAAGTTAGACATGAATACATAATGATCGATGCTTTCCTAATCATTTCACAAGGCACATTTGTAAAAGTCAAAAGGACTCTGAACACCTGAAGTCTACATAAAGGCATCTATGATGGGTCGGTATTCATTACAGTATGCTTGATGATTGAATCGAAGATTTACTTTGTTTTAGGTCTTTAGGATTGGCCTTGGATTCCTGGAATGCTCCGATGAAAAAATTTATGGGAAAAAAAAAAACATTAACAGAATTAAACCATCGCTTTGGATTAGGAGTCACTAAATATTTATTTGCAGCTGATGTCAAATTGCACAATGCTGCAATATCTGAATCCACAGACTGCGCTGTCTACAAAAGAACACATACAACTTCCAGTGTGTAAAGAGATTATATGTATGCTGGAACCTTGTGATAAATCTTCAGATTATGTGAGTTTGCCAATAACTTAAAATATAGTACGAACTCTTAAAGCAGGTTAAAATTCCAAATATATTTTGTAAAACATAAATTTACTAAATGTGATGCTCAAACGTTAACTTATGAGCAGAGATCCTGTGAAAAAAAATACGCTTTAATTAAAGAAATAAGCTCAGGTATAATTTATATTTACAGCCAAGATTTTAGAGCACTTTGTATTTAATTATTTTGTTGCTTATTTTAATAAATAAAATAATGACATTTGCAATACACATAGAAAATGTACTTTCACATTCTCAATTTTACTAACTAGAAAAGCCTTTTTATATGAACAAAAAAAATTTACTTGCATGCACACAATACACATACACAAATTTATTGTACCAAATGTGCAGTTGGCATGAAAAATCTATAAACTACAATAAAAAGCATCAGTTAGATCTTATAGTTGGGTAGGGTACAATGCTGTTTTTAGATTTCACGGTGCCGCACAGCATGCTCGCCCATCCTTAATTAAATGATCAAATAGGCCTTCTCTCTCTCACTCCCTTATGTAGTAAAACCACTAATTTCTCTTTTATAGGTCACATGGAGTTGGTGCTCATTCAAGCAGCTTTGGTGCACCAAACCCCAAAAGGAAATAACATGTAAAGCAAAGAAATTTGGTTTATCATCACAGGTACAATTGTTCACATTTTATCCAAAGATCACACACAAATTAAAAAAAGACCCCATACTGTCTACAATTCCACAAAACGGAAGACTATTTACCATGTGTCACATGATTGAAAAAAGTAGTTATGAACACAGCAGTGATCAGAATAAAAGGGCAATAAAGTTAAAGCAAATGACAGCTCAATTACAAAACAGACTCAAAAGTTGCATATTGCAATTTTTTTTAGTCAGCTAATAAACAGTGTCACTTTGCTTGAGTTCTTATTACAGTAGAGTCTCGCTTATCCAACATTCTGTATTATCCGACGTCCCAGCGCAAACAAAAAAAAACCAACGCATCAATCGGCAACAAGAACTGCAAGTTGCGAGTTAAGTTCATTTTTTCTGTTTTGTTGTAAAACATGATCACATCCACCCCACCCCCATATGCCGGCCCGTTTATGTCTGATAAGCGAGACTCTACTGTATATCCATAATGGCTAACAGGAACAACACCCTAGAGCTAAAGAAAAAAAGTAATTTTTAAGTTGCTCTTGACCAGTGGTCTGGCAAGTTACACCGGGACTGAACAGTAAAACTAAGAATACATATATGGTAAGAAGAGGTGAAATAGAAAAATGTTACATTAATTTAGAAATCTGCTCAAGAGATTGCGCACTCTGTTGAATATTGATATTGGGTATCCATGTGTATATATATATATATATATATATATATATATATGTGATTTCAATTGCAAAAAATAGCCCAAGTAATGGAAATTGACTTAAACATGTGTGCCACATGATGTGAAAATATATGTACTTACTAACCTTTGTCACAATTGCTGCAGAATTTATAGTCTTTGAGGAAGAACTGTTAGGACTTGCAGGAGATGCTGCTGCTGTTTTACTATTTGTACTGTTTGTACCATTAGTGGCTACAGTCGAATGTGCAAAGGTAAACTTAAAAGCTCCCCCTGATGCCCTCTTTGGAAGGTTCTCTTTGTCTTCACTTTCTTTAGCTGTTATGCAGAAACAAATACAAAAACATTTATATAAGAATCAGTTAAAGATTTCATATTACATCTGCAGATTTACCAAACATTGACTAGATACAGTGGGAAGCCAACACAAACTATAGCGGGGGAAAAACAAAAATAATTAGGTACCTTTTTTTGCTTCAATAAATTTTCCATAATTGTCTGAAAAATCATCCTCTGGCTTGGACTTTTCTATAGGCGGTACAACAGCTTCCCCTTCATCATCATCATCTTCATTAAACCAAAGTTCTTCATCGTCTTCCAATGTCCTTGCATCCCTACGGTATCTATCATTACAATTTCAGAGAGTACACCGTAAATCAAGAGATCCCAAAGTGGTCGATTTGAACTTTCTAGGGGTCGATAGTTTCAATAAAAACATTTTGAGGTCAACGACAGCAAAAATAGATATTTTGAATTAACAAACAAATAGCAGTAGTAAGGGGGTCTATGATTCCAATAGGTACCTAATTAAAAAAGTAAAAATTCAAAAAAACATTTTTTTGATAAAAACACATTACATACCAAACTTGCGAACAAAAAGGTAAAATGTGTCATTAAAAGAGTCACACGTAAGAATGCATGAAAATACATGTAGCACAAACACGTCTGTGCTTTATCTTATCGAATGTATCAAAGCAAGTGTGGACATGAAAAACTGTTGCATGTCCGCACTTGCTTGCGGTGGGACGAGACGACGGATATTCGATATTAGCAGAATCTATCAAGTCTTGTATGGTCATGCTTTCATAAAACACTATAAATTGGTTCGTGTGATGTGACATGTACTTAATTATATTCAAAGTTCAAATCACAAATATTTGTTATGGAGCAGTACTACGAAAATGAAAATCAAAGGACACAGTTTATTTATTAGAGTTTGAACAAAAATCTTCTGTTTCAAGTACGTACAGATAGTCCCCAGGTTACGGATATCCAACTGCCGCTCCGACATTTTCGGCCTGGGGAATGCTGCAAACGGTGGCTGCTGATTTCGCTGTTCGCGCAGCATAGCGCCCCTTGGGCAGATCCCAATGGCAAGCAGTTTCACTGCCCACCCAACACACACGGCCGCCCGGTCATTCTCGGTGGGCGGCTGGTAATGCTGCAAGCTGTGACCCTGTTGTGGCTGAACGGGGCGGCGGGGGGTAGCATTGTAGTGTGCTTCGGATGGCTGCATGTTGAATGGGGGCGGTGGTGCGGTGGACACTGCAGGCAGCATACTGTAGTGGAGGTTACTGTGAGGTGGGCTGGTGATGAATCGCCTCTCGGTGCCCCCATTCATTCTCAATAGCAAGCCTGCTTGTACTGTTACGCACATAGCAGGAAGTTGTATCTTCTCAGTATAGGGAGGTCCAGATCTAATTATGCAGATCCAGATGGATGCCTTTGATTTATGCAGGAACGATTCCAGTTCGGCGCGAAGACGATTCTTCATGTCGTCAGTTCGCACACTTCTCGATGGTCCAGGATTTTTCGGGTGATTTTCTATGTAATAAACTAAATAAGTTACAGCGTAATGAAAATTGCATAATTAGATCTGGACCACCCGATACATCAGACATGCTGATGACTGGTGCCTTCCTGCTGTGATAGCGTGGACAGTGTTGTACCGAAAAGCTCATCTTAACCTTTTGTCTTCACCCTTCAAGAATGTCTCTGAAACACAAATCTGATGCAAGTGCTGGTGATATAGTAAAGAGAAAAGCCATCACCATTGAAAATAAAGTAGAAATAATAAAAAGGTCAGAAAGAGGTGAAACTCCATCATTCATTGAAAGAGCACTTGGTTACATTCGGCCAATAATAGCAATTATTAAAATAATGTACCTGTTCCGACTTGCATACATATTCAACTTAAGTGCAAACCTACAATCCCTATCTCGTACGTAACCCGAGGACTGCCTCAACATACTTTATTGTTTGGTTTTTTTTTAATCACAGAGGCTGTCGAAATTGATTGTTAAAAGTTTTTACTTCTTCAGATAATATGACTGAACCAAAAAAGAAATGCAGACAGTACAGCTTGGACTATTTGTACCTATTTTGAATTTACATATTTATTTCATAAATGTCAAAAATGTAAAAAAAACTCTGCTCGTATTTTTTTGCTTTAATTTTCGTTAGTGCAGGTTTCGATATTAAATGTCGCACAAGATAATGCCATATTCCGTAGTCCTTTTAACTTTTTCAATCATTATTTATAAGTGATTAAAATGAAAAGTTTGATATCTAGTGAAATATTTAATATCAAGTCCTGTACAAATTTATTAATTTGAGTAAGTAAAGTAAATAACTAGGGGGTCAACAGTTTTAAAAGTTTTTGGTAAAGGGGTCTGTGGCCAAAAAATGTTTGGGAACTCTTGCCGTAAATGAAAGGCATGAATCAGGGTTCAGTACTACTCCACAGAAGTGTTCATTACTAAATCTTCTTTCTGTTGAGGATATAATTTGCTTTTGCAATTTAGTTAGTTTAGTTTTAATCATACAAGAAAGAGATTTTCCTGTTATACAGTACTGAGAAACCCAGGAGTAAACAGTACAAAAAAAAAAGATCTCCTATAGATTGTCAGTGGCTAAAGACAAGCATTATAGGCAACATAACTGAAGGACAAAGAAAAATGGAACATACAAGAAAGAGAACTTTCTGGCTCACAGCCCAATTGACTTGTGTACATCTTTAACAACAAAGATTTATATTACAGCATGTCACTACGTAGATGAAGATAAACAGATTACATCAGTGTTATTGCAGACACAAAAGTTTCTAACATACAGAAGACCACCATGTTGAAACATACAGTAACAAGTAATGCGAAGCCTTTAGAGATGCTCACATTTATAAATAAACTAGCAAAATACCCACGCTTCGCAGCAGAGAAGTAGTGTGTTAAAGAGGTAATGAAAAAGAAAATGAAACATTTTGAAAACAACGTAACATGATTGTCAATGTAATTGTTTTGTCACTGTTGTGAGTGATGAGTGTTGCTGTCATATATATATATATATATACACACATACACATACATATATATATATATACACACATATATATATATATATACATATATATACATATATATATACATATATATACATATACATATATATACATATATATATACATATATATATATATATACATATATATACATATATATATATACATATATATATATATATACATATA
>JANRMT010062826.1:1085746-1168540 GCA_026402145.1 Polypterus bichir lapradei | reverse complement strand
TTTTTGAATGGAATTACTGAAATAAATCAACTTTGTCATGATATTCTAATTTTATGACCAGTACCTGTATGTAAATACTTCTGTCATATATCCTATGTCAATATATTCAATCTCTTTTCGCTGTTCCACTATTTCACCAAGTAATTTCATTTTGTAAGCGCTAATGCGATCTTTACTCTCAGTTTTTTGAGACTTTCCAATTTTAGTACTTTCATAATCTCTAACCTGCTCTGCATGTGTATCTCACCAACGTTTCTGAACCACTTTACGATGTTCTACTTTGTCTTCTACTCTTTTGTCTTTTATTTCCATCCCGGTTGGGCCGGTTAGGTTTTCTATTCCACTTGGTCCGGGATGATTATAACTTTCCTTATTTTCTGAAACTGCACTTAAGATTATTATTGTTCTTTTGAGTATTCTTTTCTCTTCAACACTTTTGGGCCTCTTTTTGACGTGCTGCCCTTTCTTCTTTGCTTAGTCGTTGACGTTTCATCTAGAAGGTATAAAATTATTGTCCAGAAAAAGACTACCTCGAAGGAAACAAATAGATTGTATGTCTTATATTAAATGAGGAAAACATAAAAAATCTATAAAGAGCTAAAAGAACTGTTGACAATAGAACATTCACACGAATGAGAGGTGAATGGACTGTGGGTAGTGGTTAAATCTCGTGGCACAAAAAAAGTCTTGTCTCACCGGACTTGAAATTATCTCTCTGAAAAAGTCTCTTCTCGTGCCCAGATTTTTTTTATATAATAGAGAGAGAAGAAAAAAACAACAAATATTTGGTTATTTAACGTGCTAAAGGCTTTTGACTCATGGATATATATTAGTGCCCACTAAAAGAATTTCTTCTCTCACTTACATTTCCCCAAGTTTTCCTTTTTTGATGTGATTAGCTTTGCTCATTTTCTAAAAATACAGAAAAATACTGCACACACTTTTATCTTGCAAGCTTTTCATGTGCACCAAGTGCATGCCAGTTACGAGTCAATTATTGCAGAATAAACCCAAAGTTTCTATGTAATTAAGCAACTGTTAAAAGCAATAGAATAACAACCCTTACAGCTGTGACACTGAACATGGTTATATTGCTATTTTAATACTGGACACTAATAACAAAAAAAAAAAACAAAAAACAAAAAAACCTAGTATAAACTGTGTGTATCCAAGTTACAATATACAGTAATCCCTCGCTATATCGCGCTTCGACTTTCGCGGCTTCACTCTATCGCGGATTTTACATGAAAGCATAACTAAATATATAACGCGGATTTTTCGCTGCTTCGCGGGTTCTGCGGACAATGTCTTTTTACTTCCTGTATATGCTTCCTCAGTTGGTTTGCCCAGTTGATTTCATACAAGGGACGCTATTGGCGGATGGCTGAGAAGCTAACCAATCAGAGCATGCAGTTAAGTTCTCCTGACTGAGAAGCTAACCAATCAGAGCATGCAGTTGAGCTCCTGCGTGCTGAATGCAGTGTTAACCAGGAAGTCTTGTCTCGCTCATTCAGTATCAACGTGTTTCGCTGTGTAAAGAGTTGTGCTCTTTAGTGTTTCTTTGTGCATAGTCAAGCCATTCATTATGGCTCCAAAACAATCTGCTACTGCTTCAGGGGCCGTGCCCAAGCGCAAGAAGAAGATGTTAACGATTGCCGAAAAGGTAAACGTTTTGGATTTGTTGAAGGCTACGATTCTTTTTATTTAAAAAGTAGGAAAGGAATATAAGATCTACGGCTGCAGCGTCCTTTTAACCAGGGTGCAAAACGAGTTGTAAGTGGATGTAATAAGGCAGTAGTCTGGATGGAATCTGCTTTAGGGATTTGGATTGAAGACTGCCAGAAGAAGAACAACGGCAGTGCTACACAATCGCCTGAAGTGGCTCCTTTACAAAGGCTGTAACGCTCTCCTTTGTTGTGCAGTAAAATTAAACTCATTGTTATCGGACAAGTCATCGTGTCATTGTTGGTGAGTAACCATAATTAATTTTCTTCTTACAGTGCTTAGTACATGTACGTACGTTTAGTGTCACTGTACACACATTTACTGTATACTATTTTTCTTGCATTGTACGTATTTATTGCTGGTGGCCTGTCTATCGTAATGGCTGTGACATATGTGATATCGGAGACACTCGATATCTTTAAAATAATATTTAGGTTTTACTGTATATAAACAGTGTGTTTATATACATAATTTCAATGAGTCTTACCTAATATCTAAGAGAATACAAAGGGATTATGCTGTATAACTCTGCGGGGAATATTTATAAACAGTGCGGGAGAGTTTATAAGGGCTTAAAATATATAAAAATAACCATACAAACATATCGTTTCTACTTCGCGGATTTTCACCTATCGCGGGGTGGTCTGGAACGCAACCCCCGCGATCGAGGAGGGATTACTGTATACCATCTTACATAGCATCCACCGATACCCCCACTGCTTAACCCTACACTAGTGGCTTAGGCAACATAAACATTAAATTTCAAACCAAGTAATGCACATATATTTAACTAACAAAATAATAAATAAATAAAACTTACATAGTCGCCTTGCTGAGCCTCTTGCATTATAAATTCTCTGACCATGGATGGACTAAACTCTACTAAATAGGAAAAAATATCTGTTGCTGCAGCTCTAACTTGCAAGTCCTCCATTCCCTGCAAGACAATTTATAGCATATTAAGGATAACATTGTAAAACAATTTTACATTTACTTTAATTTTACCTTCTGCCTTTATAAATAGATTATAATTATGTACATGTTCATACTCAAATATTTTCATATTAATACAGACAGTATAAGTATAGAAACACCTGTAATCAATGGGGGAAAATGTGAAAAGGGGATACAAGCAGGCAGACACTTTACTGCAGAAAACACTATAATAAGTGGTCACAGCTTATTAAAACCATGGTCATTCACTTGCTCTTGAACCTTAAACAGAATGGTCCCTCTCTTTTCTTCAGTCCTCAACTGAATTAAACTGATGGCTGAAGATGTCATTAGAATAGCCTGAAATCTAAATCATGTTCCTGTCACCATGCCAAGAACTTTCCAGTCTTGTGATACTAAGCATTTTCCTGTTGTGAAAGGCCATCCACAGATCGTTACACAGCTGTAAATGAAGAAATGCATATGCATAATATTTGGAGATACTGGATAAAATTCTGTGTCGGAACTAGCAAAAATATCAATTTTTAAAAACACATTTTTATAAAGTAGATGCTCATGTGGTTAGCTTTTTCCAGCACTTTAATCTGGGCAATGTGCAGTCAATGACAGTAATAAGTAATGCTGAATATGATGCGTTTCCAGAGTAAATAAGTTGTTTAATGTTTTACTGGACAACACCACTTGCAAGGCTCGAATATATCTGCATCTCAGGACAGAGTATATAACTACTCCTCAAACATCTGAAACCTATGACTTAATTGGTTGAGACACACTCACTCAGCATGCATTTTCCCATCTTATGTGTGCTGTTTTGTTTAGAATGTCACTGTTTATGTTTATAACAGATAATACCAATTTTGTATTACGACCTTAAAAAGGAAGTTAAAAGGAAGAAGGCATCTGTTTTTTTCCTGGCATGGTTTTAACTTTGTTTTAAAGGCTTTGATTTTTTGGAATTTAACCTCCACTTATCACCCATTTTTTTACGGATTATTTCTATATTAACTTTGAGCACTGCACTGTGGACATAGTTTTTGGTTTTGTTTTTTAATAAAACACCTTCCCCTTGCTCCAAGAGTGTTGTGTCCCCATTTGCACAGCTCACCCGGTTACATAACCATTGATGTTGGGCTCAAGAGGCTCCCAAAACTGGAAGAGGGAGCATGGAGCAGGACCTGTACCTTCACAAATGGGTACAAACTGCTCTTAAAAGCTAATCTTCCTTCCTCTGTGTGTCAATGTGTGTGAAGCTATTCTGTGCAGTGGTTCTACAGCATGGAATACAACTATTTATGTCAGATAGGTGGAAGAGGGTAACATGATCTCTTTGAAGTATACACAAAACCTAAACAAAGAAATAGAAGGCACTCCGATGTTCCAACCATAAACAAAAAGATATGAAAGTCAGGTTTACTGACATTATTAAACTAGTCTGGTACAAACAAGTATAGATGTGGGAATTAGCACACAATTCGGGGCTCATTCCAGCTTTGTGCAATATGCTACCAGGATATGCTCAAATCATTATTCTAACTGGAATTAGGTGGTACAAGAAAAACAGCTGAATAGAGATAGAATTCTGGTGCACTCACTTTGATATTGTCCAAGGTCACTGTGTGGAACAATGTTCACTAATCTTAAAAAATTGCCATGCTTTATGAAGAATTTTACAGCCTACATAGATTAGTGTCAATAATCTTACAAAGCACTGAAAACTGATGCCACTCAGTTCCAAACTGGTCTTTTAATGTCTGATTGCAAGCCCTTTTGAGAAAACAGTTGACAAGAGCTTCATTGTTTTATTCTGATACATTATATTGGACAATTACTGAATACTGTATTTTCTTTGATTCTTCTTGATCAAATTATTATTATGTTAGATACTTCCCAATTGAGTATGTCTGCCTAGCTTCTAATATACTTTCACCCATCCACCTTTCTAATCCCACTTCCAAGGGGAGGGCCATGGGACAGCTGGAGCATATTCCAGCAATCATCTTGTTCAAGAGAAACAATACCTGGACAAGGTGCCAGTCTACTACAAGATGGCCACACACACTTGGGGCAATTTAGCAAAGCCATTCCAACTAATATGCATGTCCATTGGACTTTGGGAGAAAACTAGAGCACCCAGAGGTACTCCATATGGACAAAGGGAAAGCATGTAAACTCCAAAAGGTGAGCATCTAGGATGCACTCAATCATAATGTCAATGTCTCAATTTAAGCAGTTATTTGTTCAAAATATGTTATACAGTATACAAAGGGAGAAATGAAGAATAGAATGCAAGACAGCTCTCATAAAGAACAGATTAGAGTAACTGTGCATATTCCTCATCAGTATTCAAAATGAAATTTGGTCTTTGTCTGTTAACCCCTATTTGAATGTGCAGAAGGAGATTTATTTGAACTCTCTGGAAGGTTATGAAATATGTATACTAATATATCAACAGTGGAGTTAAATTCAGTTGCAACAGTAAATAAGCAAGAAAGCATATTTAAGAAAATCATTTGAGAGAAAGTGGCATGGTGGTGCAGAGGATAGTGCAGCCAACTCAGAGATTGCATGATTTTTTCCATGCACTCCATTTTCCTCCGAAACTCTCCAAAGAAGTGGCAGAGTGATACACCATCCTAAGTTTGAGTCCCTCAGAGCCTGCACGTTCTTTGTACATTTTCATAGGTTTTCATCCAGGTACTCCAGTTTTCCTCTGTATCCCCACAGTAAAGCAGATTACTTTGTTTGGGGACCCCTGTGATGGACTGGCACAAAGTACAGGGCTGTTTCTTGCCTTGCACAAAGTGCTTCCTGGAAAGGCTTTAATCCCTTTGACTCTGAATTTCACTAACTGGGTTTGATCAAAAGATTAAATCTGTAAGATGGCTAAGACTAGGGAACAATTATAAAAAAAAAAACCCTTTGCTTTTACTATTTTCCTAAGTGGGGTATAATCACAGATTAGATTCATAACGGCACATGTGCACAACAAAAAGGGAAGGAAAAAGTCCAGTCTTGCCTGTGGAAGCAATTTTTCATATACAGTGATCCCTCGCTATATCGCGCTTTGACTTTCGCGGCTTTACTCCATCACGGATTTTATATGTAAGCATATCTAAATATATATCACTGATTTTTCGCTGGTTCACGGATTTCTGCGGACAATGGGTCTTTTAATTTATGGTACATGCTTCCTCAGTTGGTTTGCCCAGTTGATTTCATACAAGGGACACTATTGGCGGATGGCTGAGAAACTACCCAATCAGAGCACGTATTACGTATTAAATAAAACTCCTCAATGATACACGATATGCTGCCTGCGCGGTGCTTCGCATACTTAAAAGCCCGAAGAGCACATATTGATTTTTGATTGTTTGCTTTTCTCTGTCTCACTCATTCTCTCTGACATTCTCTGCTCTTGATGGAGGGGGTGTAAGCAGAGGGGCTGTTTGCACACTGGCCTAGAGGATATGGACACTCCTCTAAAAAAATGCTGAAAGACTACCTTCACATTGCTCCCTTCCTTGCAGCTGCTTTGTCGGGCGGTGCTTCGCATACTTAAAAGCCCGAACAGCCCTATTGATTTTTGATTGTTTGCTTTCCTCTCTCTCTCTGACATTCTCTGCTCCTGATGCGCACTCCTTTGAAGAGGAAGATATGTTTGCATTCTTTTAATTGTGAGACAGAACTGTCATCTCTGTCTTGTCATGGAGCACAGTTTAAACTTTTGAAAAAGAGGCAAATGTTTGTTTGCAGCGTTTTAAAGTCCCTGTCTCTACAACCTCCTGTGTTTCTGTGCATATCTGTGACCCAAGCGTGTCAATATAAAAATAACAATATAAACGTATGGTTTTTACTGCACGGATTTTCACCATCATGTCTACAGGGCTCTAATAATGTTAAAAAACGTATTTAGAAGGTTTTCTATGCTCTAACTGCGAAAAGATTCGATTTATAAATAAAGAATCCTATTTCGCGGAAATTCATTTATCGCGGTAGAGTCTGGAACTGATTAACCGCAATAAACGAGAGCTGACTGTACTGTATTAGGATTTAAAAGAACTGGACAGCAAAATGGGAGAGGCAAATGCTGGCAGAGCTGCTATCACTGTTATTGCCCTCAGATTCAAGTCTTACTCCTAGGTCGCACATTCTTCTTTTGCATATATTAACCATCCTACAGCTACTTTAATATTCACCCCACAACTTTTAGGTGTGTGTATTAGCTTAACTAGTGATTCCAAATTGGGGCCATGTGAATGTGTGCATGTGATATAAAAGTGTCTAGAGCTGGTTACTTTGATGAGCCAAATTCCATCAGAATAGAATCTGGTCCTAAACAACCCGGTAAATTTGACTAAACAGGTTTGACATTGTCATGGTCTGCCATATTATTAAATTCACCTCCGATTACCCCTATCTGAAATTAAAGGTAACCTTCTTCCTAAATTACTTTTAAAAAAAAAAAGAAAAAAAAAAAAAAGTCCCTATTAAAAATAAAGCATTACTTGTAGATGTATTTCATGTGGCACCTTTAGCTGTACGGTGACACACTTTCTTCCCAGTCTATTGTTAATTTGTTAGTTTTAAATCAAAGGTATTAAGAAACTTTCTTATCAGAGATTTCAAATATGGGCTTATATACTTTTATTAAAAAAGATATAAATTAAATTTGCATACAAAAACAAGTTCAAATACAAGAATAGTCTTAATATTAATTAGATCTTTTACAGTTTATTGGAGATTTACAATTTAATAATGTCACTTAAAAATTATGGATTTAAAAATAGGAAAAAAAAACAACTCACCATTACTATTTCCAGGGCAGGAAGTATTCCTAAATTTGCAAGTGTTTTGAAAAATGCATCTCTATTCTGTGGCTGTAATGTTTGGGAAAATGCACAGAATTCTTTGAAAAAATTTACCTGTTTTAAATAAGAAAGGAAAAACATATCTTAAAAATTGAGCATTTTAAACAATTCAACAGAATATTTTTATTTAATCTACAAAAGTATTTCAAATAGTAGATTCACTGCCAGCTCATGATTGTACAAATCAAAATCCCCCAATTACTTAAAATGAGGTATGGCAATACCCAAGGGTGGATAAATTGTAAATGTATATAGGTAGTCCGCTGGGCTTCCAGCTTGGCTAACCTGGCAGTCCAGACACACTTTCTGGAAGCCAAACTTCACATACAGGGAGGAAGGGTAACCTGCAATTTTTTATAGCTACGTTTATTTAAAACGTTTTGTTGTGCATAAATTAAAAGCATTCCTCTACCACAATCATTACCTTCAAAGATAACATATTAGAAAATGGATGATTTTTAAAGGAATGTGTCATGTTAATGCATGTTCATTATTCAATGTACAAAAAAATATATCGTCAAAAAAGAAAAGAAATATTGAATTAATATTGTATTCCCAGGGTTTGTTTTCAGACCTACTGCATCAATTATTTTATCTGTCAAAAACAACACCAATTTGACCTTCAGGGTTATTCTGAGGTGCAATATGTCCTTTATACTTCCACACACCTTCAGCTGACAACAACCAGTAACAGCTGCATTAACATTTGTCAGACTTCGACCACTGGGTGGGTCCTCATGTTAGCAAAGACTAAGTTCAGGGCTGAAAAGGTATGTTCACACTCTACAGTGTTTGGACTAAACTTAAGGACCCAAAAGTTAATTGTGCCCATTTAATTAGGACACAAATAAGTGGAAAATAACTTCAAATAACTGTGAGAACATTTTCAGCAACATTAAATACAGAGGATATTACAAAAAGTAGTGATGAGTACAGGAATGTGACGGCATCATAACCAAGCCAGAGAATGTACCATGCTGTATGCAGAGAGGGCATCAAGAAACCACATAAAAATGCTCAATTGTTTTCTGATGCTGCAAAGGTGAGAGAGTACAGTAAAAGACTATTTACGATACTAGTCAGCCTGCTAAAATGTGCATCTACTAAAAAAGAAAAATTGTGACAGCATGTACTGTTTGTTTCTAAATATACAGTCATTATAAATCTGGTGCTTGCAAGTTGTTGTTGTTTGCATCATTTGTATGAACATGTGCTATATAAATAAATGTTGTTGTTGTTGTATGGGATAATTTAAAACTACATACGGAATGTTTGAGAAATGCCCTTAAGTGATGCCAGCATGCTTTAGTTATAAAAGCAGCATCCAATAATTCAGGATGAATGTTTATTAAGGCACAGTTGCTGGGAGTCAAGGGCTTTCTTTTATCCTCTAGAGCAGGGGTCTCCAACCTTTTTTCCAACTACGAGAGCTACTTTTAAAAAATGAAAATGTCAGAGAGCTACTCATGTTTACGAATGTTCATTCTCATAACTTATTTCAACCCAAACAAACTCAATAAGCTTGTTTCACCTGAACATTTACAAAAAGTTGGTTTCCACAATTCACATTTTGCATTAAAACATCACAAAAAAAAAAATTTTGTTCACCTGCAAGTGCATTTGTATGTCTGTATGCATTTTCTAGTGTATCTCACAGTATTGAATTAAAAAATGAATGCTGTCAAAACAAAACAATGCAATTACAGACACAGATATTACTTATTTGCCATTTTGTTACATGTCACTGTTTCACTTCACAAGAGTATTCACATGTCCATGTGTTGCATGTGTGATGTGGTTTTTAGTTAGTCAGATGACTGGCACTACATGGATTCAATAAGAATAAGAGAGCTGTATGGGGGAGTGTAGGTTCACTCTTATGGAGTCATTTAAATGTTCATCTGTCAGTCTTGTTCTGAACTTTGATTTCATGACATTCATGGCAGAAAAGGCAGACTCACAGAGGTATGTAGGCCCAAACAAAGCAGACATTTTCAGAGATGCTTGGTGAAGATTCTTATAGTTATCTGGCTCTACTAAGCTCCAGAAATGCTGAGAATGCTGTTGAGACTTTAACTGCACATAATTTTGAAGGTTTACTATTATATAATATATAAAATCTAATGTCTGCCTGTCTGTCTGTCCACTTTTCACGCGAGAACTACTTAGATTTAGATCAGGTTTTTCTATAATTTGCTTTTACATTCCGGTTGATTTTGCAACTTCTTTCATTTCACTAAGCATCATATTTCGCTTGCGGTAGAGATTTATTTGTGCGAGTCTATGAAAAAGCAGCTGGGCCCAGGAGAGGGGCCTTCCTCACTCAGTCACCAGCATAAGGGCGTGTTCCTTAAATCTGCTTAGCTAGCGAACGAGAGAACAACTGAATTCAACTTTGTTTGGTAAAGTGTTAGTTAGGTTTTGATGAGTTTGAATCCGGATATTCTCTTAAGTGTATGCCACATTGAAAAGATGGATTGCAATTCAGATTGTGGATTGTGATATGATTTTTTGGAAAGATCGCCCATCCCTAATTTGACTAATCAAGTCTTCAAATTTATGTAGGATTCATTAACCGTTTGACGATCTACTTGGATGTGCTGGAGACACCTGTTCTAGAGCATAGGTTCTTAAACTAATGGGTCACACGTTGTCTAAATTTGGGTTGTGCAGAGTCAGGAATCACAATAGTACTCAATGGGAAAGGGCAGTGTATGGTTTGTGCAGAATCTTGCAATGGGTTGCTGCGGGCATCTTAAGCAAACACCCTTGATCCTCTATGACCCGCACTGATTATCTAAAGGGAGACCTCCGGGGTGATGATCAGCGTTGATTCTCCAAGGGGTGACCAAAGATATGGCAATAGGCGTTGATTCTGCAAGGCAGTCCCCCAACCTTCTCCCCAAAGGATGACAGTCATCAGTGATTTTGGTTCTCAAATACACAAAAATGGCAAAATTGTGTTGCAAGGGGAAACAAAAAATACTGCTCTAGAGTGTATAAAATTATTAACAGATACAGGGAAATCACAACAATCTCACTCCATATACGTATAGGTCAAAAACTTAAAGTGATTGTCTGAGATCTTATATTCTTCAGATGACACTGTATTAAAAATGGACTTGCCTCTGTGTTGATTTAACTATTATGGCTCATGACAACTTCAGAAAACTACTACCAATAAGCACTACTAAAAATAAAGTGTATTCCTCAACTGAGACAAAAATGAATTAGTTTCTTTAATTAAAAATAAATGCATCACTTTAACATAAATTACTAAGTTAATACCAGACCTGAATAGATACAATTTATAATGCACTAACAATGGCCTCTAGCAGTCAACTAAAATTAATCATACTTTTGTTTACTTTGTAAAATATTAAAATCTTAAATCTCGAACGCATAACATTAAAGCTATGGGGGAAAAACAAAACATTTCATATAATGAATGTGAAGTCGTGAAAGGAAACGGGCAAAATTCGGGGAATAGAAAATGTCGGGTAATTTGAAAAAAATGGACAAGTAAAATAAAACTTGAGCATTAAAGATATACAGTAATGGGCAAATGTGTTCGGCGGGTGTGAAAAAAATTCTGTAAAGTAAGAATCCTTTTCACAAATATAAATTCTAATTGTTTATTTTTATCAATTTAAAAAAAGCAAAGTGAGCTAACAGAAGAAAAATCTAATTCTAATCAATATTTGGTGTGACTACCCTTTGCCTTCAAACCAGCATCACTTGTTATAGGTACACTTGCTCAAAGTAAGGGGCTTTG
The DNA here is from genome assembly GCA_026402145.1 of Polypterus bichir lapradei. Lineage (NCBI taxonomy): Eukaryota > Metazoa > Chordata > Cladistia > Polypteriformes > Polypteridae > Polypterus > Polypterus bichir. The sequence goes on along the minus strand of JANRMT010062826.1, from coordinate 1,157,218 downwards.
TTTAATCATACACCAGACTATAATCCTACAATTATTCCAAACAGGTGCTAATGATCATCATTTTTATAGGTACGTTGACACACAGTTATTGAATGAAACAAACAGCTGTGTAGGAGGCTTAAAACTGGGTGAGGAACAGACAAACTCTGCTACTTAGGTGAGGTTGTGGAAGACAGTTTCATGTCACAGGTCATACACCATGGCAAGACTGAGCACAGCAACAAGACACAAGGTAGTTGTACACTACATCAGCAAGGTCTCTCCCAGGCAAAAATTTCAAAGCTAACTGGGGTTTCAAGGTGAGCTGTTCAAACTCCTTTGAAGAATCACAACACAAAACAGGAAAAACTGAAGACCGTAGACACAGTGGCTGGCAAAGGAAACTTAGTTTGGAAGATGAAAGTCACATCATGCTTACTTCCCTTCGAAATTGGAAGATGTCCAGCAGAGCCATCAGTTCAGAACTGGCAGAAACATGAAGGACCAAGCTATACCCATCTACTATCCAGAAATGTTTGGCCAGAAGAGGTCTTCATGGAAGAATTGTGGCCAAAAAAACATAACTCTGACATGGAAATAAGGCCATGCAACTCATCAATGAATAAAAACTTAAGAACTGGGGTGCAGAAAATTGGCAGCAGGTGCTCTGGACTCATGAGTCAAAAGTTGAAATATCCGGCTGTAGCAGAAGGCAGTTTGTTTGCTGAAGGGCTGGAGAACGGTTAAATAATGAGTGTCTGCAGGCAACAATGAAGCATGGTGGAGGTTCCTTGCATGTCTGGGGCTGCATTTCTGCAAACATATTTGGAGATTTGGTCAGGATTGATGGTGTTATCAATGATGAAAAATACAAGTAGATACTTATCCATCAAGCAATACCATCAAGGAGGCATCTGACTGGACCCAAATTTATTCTGCAACAAGGTAACGATCCCAAACATACAGCCAATGTCATTAAGAACAATCTTCAGTGTAAAGAAGAACAAGGAGACATGAAAGTGATGATATGGCCTGCACAGACCCATGATCTCAGCATCATTGAGTGTGTCTGGGATTGCATGAAGAGACAGAAGGATTTGAGGCAGCCTATATTAAAAATATATATGTGTTTAGTTCTCCAAGATGTCTGGAACAACCTACCAGCCAAGTTGCTTCAAAAAATTGTGCAAGTGTACCTAGAATTGATGCTGTTTTGAAGGCAAAGGGTGGTCACACCAAATATTGACTTGATTTACATCTGTCTTCTGTTCATTCACTTTGCATTGTTAATTAATAAAAATAGACTATTGACACTTCTATTTGTGTAAACATTCTTACTTTACAGAATTTTCCTCACATATGTCTAAACCCTTTGCACGGTACTGTACATGTCAACTGAAGGCATAATAGAAGTGATACTTACCAATTCTCTCCTTTTCTCATCATCTGTAGCTTCATCAGTAAGTTGCGCAAAAACCTCTGCCAAGAATTTTTCATCTTCCTATATTAAAAAAAAGTTGGTTTAAAAAAATCCAGTGCACAAAAAATAGCATTTGCAAGTAACACACACTTAAAACACACTTATCAATAAATTATGGCTGTGACAACTTTAACATGAATCCTGGTACATACTAGTGAGAGATCTATATGAATCTTGGGACTACTGCTTTTTGACCTGGCAAAATAAGAAATCCATGTATCCACTGGACCCTTTCATCCCTGTATACAGTGATACAGTGGGTATAGAAAAGAATCACCCCCTTCGAAATATTCCCTTTTTTTCTGCTTTACAGCCTTAAATGAAAATACACAAACCAATATTTTTTCCAGCTTTACTTACTTAATGCAATCCATAACATCCAAGTGAAAGATATTACAGCTACAGTTCACAAGAATTTTCAAAAAGAAGAAACAAGAAACACTGAGATTAATAAAACATCACCCCCCTCCTAAACAATATTTGTGAACTCAATCAAGTGTAAGTAACCACCATTTCCATTGCAGACCATGGTTTCTGGCTTCCACCTGAGATCAATTGAAATCAGTGTGATTAGTGAAGGATAAAAACACCTTTTCCTGGAGCATTACCTTGCTTGGTAGTGCAACTGACAGCAAACAAAACTGACTATGGGTGGCAAGCCACCCTGCTCAGGGACAGAGATCTGGACAGACGTAAGGCAGGAGATGAATACAAAAAAATCTCAAAGGCTTTATCAATCTCAAGGAGCACAGTAAAGTCCATAAAAAAGAAGTAGCAAGTGTTTGGTACTACTAGGACCCTAACTGAATCCGGCCTTCCCTCCAAACTGGATTGAAGAGCAAGGAGGAAACTAGTAAGAGGCGCTAACCAAAAGGCCAATGGCCACTTTGAAGGAGTTACAGGATTTATGCCAAAGAGTGGTCATTGTGTGCATGCGACAACAACTTCACAAGCGCTCCACAATTGTGACTTGTTCGGCAGTCAAGTCAAGATGGGGAGCAAGTACTAGTACATTGCGTTGCAGCACTCACTACACGTCGAAACAGCTTGGGATCCCGGTTGGCAACCACACAGGCAGACACGTGGTCCAGTGATACCCTCCGAAAATGACCCTCTGTCTGCCGCAGCCAGGTGTTACGTGGGCGACCCCTTGGCCTGGTCCAGCCACTTAGGTCCCAAACAATGAGGATCTTATGAGCCGGATCACATGGCCGTAGTGCCGTAACTGACGCTCCCTCACAATGCAGGTAATGTGCCTAATTCAGGATTCCATAAGCAACCGCTCATTCGACACAAACTCAAACCAACGGTACCCAAGGATTTTCCGGAGAGACACAGTACCAAAGTAGTCCAGTCTTTGTCTCAGGTCACTGGATAGCGTCCATATCTCACAACCATATAGTGAGACAGGAAGCACCAGGACTCTAAAGACTTGGACCTTCGTCCTTTTGCATAGATATCGGGAGTGCCACACACCACTTTCCAGCAACCTCATGACACCCCATTCTCTCTCAATCCGTCTACTGACTTCACAGGAAGAGTCACCACAGACATGAATGTCACTGCCAAGGTAAGTAAATCTCTCAACAAGGTCAACACTCTCTCCGTAAACGGACATACTGCTGATGGCTGTGCCCAAGAGGTCATTAAAGGCCTGGGTCTTGCTTTTTATCCAGGACACTTGCAAGCCCAGACACTCGGACTCCTCACTAGTCTCTCGAGCGTCCTGATCAGAGCCTTCATTGACTCCGCGAAGATCACAGCATCGTTGGCAAAGTCAAGATCAGTGAATCTTTCTTCATCAACAGATGCCCCACAGCCGCTGGACCCCACACCTTGCCCAACACCCCATCTATACAGGCACTGAACAGAGTAGGAGCAAGAACACACCCCTGACGAATCCCAGAATCAACTGGGAAAAACGCAGAGGTCCTGCCTCCACAGCACAGCACTCACAGTACCAGTGTACAGGCCAGCCATGATATCCAGCAACCTCGAGGGGATCCCGTGAACCCTCAGGATGTCCCACAGGGCAGCTCGATCAACCGAGTCAAACGCTTTGAGAAAATCAACAAAGGCTGCAAAGAAACTCTGCTGATATTCGCGTTTGCGCTCTATGAGAACCCTCAGTGCCAGGATGCAGTCAATGGTAGACTTCTTAGGCGTAAAACCAGACTGTTCCAGTTGCTGGTAGGTGAGGAAGTGATCAAGGATCCTATTGAGGACGACCTTAGCAAGGACCTTACCTGGCACCGAGAGCAGTGTCATCTCCCTGTAGTTGCTGCAATCCAGGCGATCACCCTTCCCTTTCCAGATAGAGACAACAAGTCCCATTTTCCAGTCAGTTGGGATGATGCCAGTCTCCCAAATGGAAGCAAAGATTACTTGCAATGCCAGGTGGACAGCCTTACCACCAGCCTGGAGAGGTTCACCCCAGATCCCTGCAGCCTTTCCCCCCTCAACTGGTTCACCACCTGTGCAATCTCAGTTAGATTGGGTGGTTCACAGCTAATTGGAGGATCAGCCTCAAGAACCGTGGACCCAGAGATATCCAAAGTCCAAAGCTGATCCTCTGGCTAGAACAACTGCTCAAAGTAGCCAGCCCAGCGGGTCACAACTGCAGTGTCATCCGTAAGGACCGTTCCATCAGCTGCCCTGACTGCGAGAACAGATTCAGATATGCGTAATGCTTTGATTCCTCTGTAAGCAGGACGTGGGTCTCTAGACCACAGATGGTGTGTCGCTTGCTCACAGATTCCTCTAACAAGCGTCTCTTTATCTGCCCTCAGAGCCCTCGCAGCCATCCATCTGAGTTCCTGGTACAGACCAGAGTTCCAGAGTTGTTTGGGAGGGTCGCAAGGAAAAAGCCACTTCTCAAGAAAGGCCACATTAAGGCTCATTTGAGCTTTACCAGAATGCACCTTGAAGATTCTGATGCCAAGTGGAAAAGGGTCTTATGGTCAGATGAGACCAAAATCGAACTATTCGGCCTCAATACCATACGGTACACCTGGTGGAAATGCAATGCAGCTCACAACACAACATACCAACAGTAAAGCATGGAGGTGGCAGCATCCTGTTTTGGGGGCGTTTCTGTGTCGCTGGGCCTGGGGCTCTCTTTAGGGTAGAAGGAAAAATGGATGGGGCAAAATACCATCAAATTCTTGAGGAAAAACTGCTACCCTCTGCCAGAAAGATGAAGATGGGCAGAATGTTCACCTTTCAACACAACAACCTGAAGCATACAGTAAAATTGACACAGTGGCTGAAAGAGAAAAAAGTGAATGTCCTCGTGTGGCCCAGTCAGAATCCAGACCTAAATCCCAGTGAAAATCTGTGGAAAGGTAGGACTGGTGTTGTAGCACAAAGGAACTATATAAGAATGGGTAGAAGAGGCTGTTTTTCAGGAGACTGTGCTTCTTTAATGTAGATAATGACATCCTTCATATCTTCTATAATTCTGTGAGGGCCAATGCAATTTTCTACGCTTGGTGTGTTAACTTGGTAGCATCATTTCAAGAGCGGCCCACCAAATCAATAAACTAATTAAAAATGCAGGCTCAATTATTGGATGCACTCTGGTTACCCTGGAGGTACCAGCAAAGGATAGAGTTAAAAATGCTTAAATACCACCTCACGGTGACTATGACTGTCAAGTAGGAAGTTTTCTTTCTTTAGCATTTTTTTCCCTTTTAGTTATTCTGATGTGTGTTCAAACCACAAAGATAGATATATAAAAATCTCTACATATCTCTAATAGATATGTCTATATATTTATATAGAGATATATATAAAGATATATATCTCTAGACAGAGAGAGAGAGAGAGAGACAACCCCACATCCCGGCTATACAATTTAAAGAGATTGTTATTTTCATGTGAATTGTTACACATGCATTATTTTCACTTTTACTTTAAAACTTATGTAAAAACAATATCTGGATTTTACTTTTCTATAAGATCACAATGAATTTTGAATTACGTGTTTGGACTTGCATCGTGACAACGCAATGTACAACTGCCTGTGAGTGAATACTGTTTGTCTTTCTAATGAATGACTTTCTCAAATGTTTGCCCATGCTCTTTCTTCTTCGCTTTGTCATTGACGTGTCATCTTGAACATATAAAATTATTGTCCTGATAAAGAAGAACTGAGAGCGCAGGAAGAGTGTCCGACAAAGGGATTCACACGAATTAGGTTAAACGGCCATGGTCTTGTTTAAAAATAGTTGTAAGTAGGGTGTGACTTGAAAGAATCTCATTTTAAGTCTCCGTCTCACGGAGATGCGCTCAGATCATCTGCTGGCAAGCTGCGTGTTCTGCTTGTCACGCTGCGCGTTGATCATTTAAAAGCCTGTACAGCAGCTGTCCTTCGTCTCGTAGGACATCAAAGTGTCTTCCCAGAAGATTGATGGCTGACGCTGAATTGTTCGGTTGTCGCTTTCAAGTGTACAAAAATGGCCAAATATTTTACACCTTTGGAGAACCGCCAATGCCTCTTAAACATCTTAGATTCACAGGTGACGATTTGAGTAGTGGACACTTTGATGTTTATGAATGTTTCAGCTCTCAAAAGCTGGATACGAAGTTATCGATGAAGCCAGTTGTATGCTTACAAAGCTTGACAAGATCCTGAATGTCACATCAACACAAGTCCTGCAAATACTAACGTAATTGAAACAAACCATGAAACTCAAACCGATTATGACAGCAGTAATCCAAGCTGTGAGAAAACAGTAAATAGGAGGCGTGTCAGACGTCGTGGTACATTTTCTGATGCAGCTAGACGAAAACAACTTTGTGACGCTGCTGCCAAATACTTGCAAAAAAATCCACAAGTTAATAGACACGCTGTCGCTAAATACTCGCAGGAAAATCCACAAGTTCATAGAGACACTGTCGCTAAATACTCACAGAAAAATCCACAAGTTAATAGACATGCTGTTGCTAAATACTCACAGGCAAATCCGCAACTTCATCGAGATGCTGCCGCTAAATACTCGCAGGCAATTCCACAATACCGGGAATGCCTGTTAAACATCTTAGAATCACGAGTAGCGATTTGGGTAGTGAACACTTCGATGAATGAAACCTGTTATCTTTACAACGGTTAACAAACACGGAATGTAACGAACACAACACGTCCTCCAAATACAAACCTGATTGAAAGAAATATTGATAATCAAATCCTTGATGACAGCAACACTCATAACAGTGACAAAACAATTACATTGGCAATCATGTTACGTTATTTTTAAAATGTTTCCTTTTCTTTTTCATAACTTCTTTAACACACTACTTCTCCGCTGAGAAGCGGATGGATAGATAGAATAGATACTTTATTAATCCCAAGGGGAAATTCACATAATCCAGCAGCAGTATGCTGATACAAAAAAACAATATTAAATTAAAGAGTAATAAAAATGCATGTAAAAACAGACAATAACTTTGAATAATGTTAGCATTTAATCCCCCGGGTGGAATTGAAGAGTCGCATAGTGTGGGGGAGGAACGATCTCCTCAGTCTGTCAGTGGAGCAAGACAGTGACAAAAATCTGTCACTGAAGCTACTCCTCTGCCTGGAGATGACACTGTTAAGTGGATGCAGTGGATTCTTCATGATTGACAGGAGTTTGCTTAGTGCCTGTCGCTCTGCTACAGATGTTAAACTGTCCAGCTTTATTCCTACAATAGAGCCTGCCTTCTTAACAAGTTTGTCCAGGTGTGAGGCGTCCATCTTTATGCTTCCTCCCCAGCACACCACCGCGTAGAAGGCGGCACTCGCCACAACTGTCTGGTAGAACATCTGAAGCATCTTATTGCACATGTTGAAGGACGCCAACCTTCTAAGGAAGTATAGTCGGGCTCTGTCCTCTCTTGCACAGAGCATCAGTATTGGCAGTCCAGTCCAATTTGTCATCCAGCTGCACTCCCAGGTATTTATAGGTCTGTACCTTCTGCACACAGTCTCCTCTGATGATCATGGGGTCCATGAGGGGCCTGGGCCTCCTAAAATCCACCACCAGTTCCTTGGACTTGCTGGTGATCAGGTTTAAGTGGTTTGAGTCACACCATTTAACAAAGTCTTTGATTAGCTTCCTGTACTCCTCCTCCTGCCCACTCCTGATGAAGCCCACAATAGCAGTGTCATCAGCTAACTTTTGCACGTGGCAGGACTCCAAATCGTATCGGAAGTCTGATGTATATAGGCTGAACAGGACCGGAGAAAGCACAGTCCCCTGCGGCGTTCCTGTGTTGCTGACCACAATGTCAGACCTGCAGTTCCCAAAACGCACTGAGGTCTGTCTGTAAGACAGTCCACGATCCATGCCACAAGGTGTGAGTCTACTCCCATCTCAGTCAGCTTGTCCCTAAGGAGCAGAGGTTGGATGGTGTTGAAGGCGCTAGAAGTCCAAAAACATAATTCTTACAGCACCACTGCCTCTGTCCAGGTGGGAGAGGGATTGGTGTAGCATATAGATGATGGCATCCTCAGCTCCCACCTTCTCCCGGTATGCGAACTGCAGAGGGTCGAGGGCGTGGCGGACCTGTGGCCTCAGGTGGTGAAGCAGTTATATATAAAGAGCAGCTTGTCAAGAGCTTGCTTTACCAGAGACCGAGGGAAGATTGGAATAGTGGCTTTTATGTTAAAGAAACTGGAGTAATAAATTCAGGAAAAAGAATCAGAAAAGTCATCCAGCGCAATTAGATAATCAGCAAGAAAAGATATTTTAATTAAATCAGACTTTATGATTTTGTACTTTAACGGGACACCGCTTGTCTTAGTTCGGACCATGATCTTGTGTTAAGTAAAACAGTTTTCATTTTTAATTGGAAAAAGAAAAGATAACTAAGAATTTGAAATTGCTTTGAGCTTGGCAGCTGAATGTGCCTTTTACTTGTGAACTTGATAAGCTTGTTAGCCTTGGGTCTTTTTGATAAGTATCTTAGAAACATTCGATGTATTTGCAGGTTTTTTTGAAAGAATAGTACTGTGTTTATTATTATGCAGTACAGGTTTTGGTAAGAAACAAGTGCTGCATTATTAAAATGGTAACCTATATTTATAATCATACAAGGACGTTAACCTGCAATTGTTCCGTCCTGGGATGTTAACCTGCATACAGCTCTGCAAGTAGGCCCTCCAACCTGCAGGGAAAACTTGGGGGTTGGTGGCAGGATTGGCAACCCACCCACCAAAAAAAGAAATCTCACCCTGTTCCACTCCATCTGAACTAGTGTGGCGCTGATGTGTCGCCTGTTGCATGGCTGCACTTAGGTCCTAATCTGGGATCCTGAGGTGGTTTGTCATACGGTGGTTGCAGCAACAACCTGTAATAGTGCATGCTCCTAACCTCCTCCTCAATAATTATCTATGTCTAGCTGGTACACTGAAGAGGGAAAAATACACAACTTGAATAAATACTAAATGTACATTTTAATACCCAAAAAAAAAACAACTGTAGTGCACTTAATGATTAAAAACCTATAAAGGCATGTAGCTGTATTTAATTTGCTAATATCAATTAATTGATTGTGTGTGTGCGCGCGCGCATATACATCTTTGTATTCACACACACGACTGTATACATATAATTTGGTTAGAGAAATGTTGAAACTACTTAATTTAAACTTTTTCAGATACATTACAGAAAAAATTAAATATAATAGCTTGCAATTATAAGCAGCATTTCATTTTTTTAAGCCATATGCATAAGGGATACATATTTTGCAAACATTTTATTAGTTAAAGAATGTATATTAAGGAAATTTTATTTATTTTAGCATTTTATGGTCACTGAACAATAAGCCTACAGAAGTTTTTTTTTTAATGAAAAATGAACAGTTAACACCTGTGGTATATAGTTCAATTATGAAAATCCCAAAGTTAAGACTTAAATATAGGACATGTGTCTGGTTATATTCGTTTAAGAAGTTAGGCAAAAGATATTGGACTTGGCTGATCCAGTAACAAGAAATTGATTATCGGTATCAGCCTTAAAAGGCCTGATCAGAGCATCTCTATTAGTACCCAGGATGTTTAACCTAAGCTGGAATATATAGAAATATATACCTGTTTTTAATGTGAGTATTTAAATGTTCATTTGTGGACAATCTGACAGATCTAGTGTGATGTCCGGTTGCAGCTAATTTGGAAAAACTTCGGAAGTGGATCAATTCAGAAAGAGGTGGGACCAATTTTATTAAGCTAGGATAATTCTGCTTCTCCTACTGTCTATTTAGGTCAATTTTATCTACAACTCATCAGCCAAAGACTAGGTTCATTATTATTGCAGGACACACAGAGACGCACACACTCACAAATATAGGCAATTTTAAGTGATAATTATGTTAAAATGTACATAAAACTATTTTAAAATATTAGATACAACTTTAGGAAATTGTGTGAATGAAAGTGGAAGTTTTACATTCACACTCCAAAAACTCAGCAATTTTCTTTCTTTATTTTTTTTTGCACTGCCCACTGCTCTTCCCTAAACCTAAGACATGCCTTCCACTTTATCACACGTGACCTTTTTTTCCTTTTGTAACAAACAGCCTAGCTTGCACAGCACACCATCCAGCTTCTTCCCTCTGTTATAACTACAGGTCTCCAGAGTGAGCTTCTATAAAGGAGATACTTCCTCCAAGTGCAATCTGTACAGACAATCTGTTCATTGTTCTCCCCAAGCATAGCCTAGCCATTGTTGTATAAGATTGTATGATAAACAGTTCCAGCAGATTCTCTCTTGACCCCTGCCCTAAGCACTGCACACTCTGCTCCTGATGTAATCACACTGTCTAACTGGCTACGTAACAGGGAGGACACATTGTCCATGCTGAAGCAGGGTAAAGAATACTCATGAGCTGTGAATTGAGGACTGGTTTTACCTTTGCCCCCAGCTTTCTCGCGCTGGTCTCGTTCTGCAGTTTGTTTTAAGATTAAATAAACTGCATGTTATGCCACATTTAACTGCTACTGTCTTTTTGCAAACTTTGCACTTCAGTTTGACATCCTATCTTTCATATTTAAGCCAATTCCACACAACTGATTTAACATTATAGCCTTTCTCTGGAACAAGCCCAAGTGCTTCTCACCATGTTCTTTGTATTAATATGTTTTGTCTGGACACACTAATCTGTTTAAATATACCATTTGGGTTATATAAAATGAAAAAAAAAAATCTGCGATTTTCATGTTTGAATATTACTTTAACACATTAATTAAAATTAAATGATTTAATCAAAAAAGTCACCAAGCCCTGCATTGCGCTAGATAGTGTGGAGATGAAAAACTACACAAACTCAAGCTCTGCAAGATATTAAACAGAAAGAACATTTGGAGAGGATTTTTTTTTAGCTCAACCTTGGGTTGTTTCCAGCTTTGATAAGACTTTAATTATTCAAATCTCAACACAGTATGTAATGCAACTTAAAAATGTAAATTGAAATTCTGTATGCATTAAAATCTTTACATTGATGGAAACAATCTTTAGTCATTAAATGCAAATGCGTCAAGTAGTGCAATTTTTTGTAAAATGTCTGAGTAAAGCTCTGTAAACAATATAAAGTTTAAACACAGTCAGCTGTTTTGTTTACATTGACTGTACTGTTACTGAGGAAGTACAATGAAATGTTACAAACAATAACTGAATAAGTATTGCAATTATTTTGTAAACATTATACATAATAATATACCTTACTCCAAAAGATCGACAGATACTTTATTAATCCCCAAGGGGAAATTCACATACTCCAGCAGCAGCATACAGTGGAACCTCTGTTCACGACCATAATTCGTTCCAGAACTTTGGTCGTAAACCGAGTTGGTCGTGAACCGAAGCAGTTTCCCCCATAGGATTGTATGTAAATAAAATTAATCCGTTCCAGACCGTACAAACTGTATGTAAATATGTAAAAATATGTAAAGATTAAGCACAAATATAGTTAATTACACCATAGAATGCACAGTGTAATAGTAAACTAATGTAAAAACATTGAACACCACAAAACACCCAGGCTCCCTGATCAGCTAGCGCTCTCTCTCTGTAGCACACACACCACCAAAGCCCCTCCCTCCCTCAGCTACAGGAGCAGGCTGGCACACGCTCTCTCTCTCTGTGTAGCACGAGCGCGCGCACACACACACACACACACACACACACACCCTATCCTCCCCCCCCATCCCTTCCCTGTCAGCGGCCCGCGCCCGCTCTCTCTCTCACGCTCTCTAATCTCTCTGTAGCACATGCTCGCGCAGCATTTTTTTTAAAAGAGGAGTTTTAAGCACAGCGGAAAAAAGAAACATTGGAACAAATCCGAAACGCATGCAAAAACCAACTCGCAAACAAACAGAAAAGTAACATTGCAGGAGATCACGCTATTAAACCTAAAGCCTGATCGCTGTAAACAATGTTTGTTAAAGGAGCTTTAAGCACAGCAGAAAAAAAACGAACAAATCCGAAGCGCGTGCAAAAACCAACTCGCAAGCAAACAGAAAAGTAACATTGCAGGAGATCACACTATTAAACCTAAAGCCTGATCGCTGTAAACAATGTTTGTTAAAGGAGCTTTAAGCACAGCAGAAAAAAAAACGAACAACAAATCCGAAGCGCGTGCAAAAACCAACTCGCAAGCAAACAGAAAAGTAACATTGCAGGAGATCACGCTATTAAACCTAAAGCCTGATCGCTGTAAACAATGTTTGTTAAAGGAGCTTTAAGCACAGCAGAAAAAAAACGAACAAATCCGAAGCGCGTGCAAAAACCAACTCGCAAGCAAACAGAAAAGTAACATTGCAGGAAATCACGCTATTACACCTAAAGCCTGATCGCTGTAAACAATGTTTGTAAAAGGAGCTTTAAGCACAGCAGAAAAAAAACGAACAAATCCGAAGCGCGTGCAAAAACCAACTCACAAGCAAACAAAAAAGTAACATTGCAACAAATCACACGATGAAGTCCTCCATGTAAACAATTTTTTTAATGAGTTTTAAGCACAAGGAAAAAAGCAAACATTTGAAAAAAAGAGAAAAATAACATTGCAACAAATCGCATTATGAACTAAAAAATTAACTTTTGAAAAATCCGTAATACAAAAACCACCAAGAAAACTAACCTTGCATGAGACGAGTTCTGGCATGAAGTGTTTTCCTTCAGGTGTTTTCTCTCTTGTGATTTCTTGGGTTTCTGGTGCTTTTAGCTGTTTAGCTGGTGGGAGTGAAAGCCTCATGCAGCCATTCCAAAAAGAAAGTTCTTCTGACCGTCCACATTACTGGCATTCTGGCTTTGTTTACATTGTGCTGCTTGAAAGCACGAGGGTTCTCAGATTGGTAAATGAGTAAACTGGTAAACAGTTTTTTCCACCTCTTGTAATTTCTTTCTTTACTTCGATTTCAATTTTCTTCAAAACTTTCTTTTGACCTCTCTTGACTTGCTTAGAAGCCATAGTTAACTGCAAAAGCACACGAAATACTGTAGAGCACAAAGAGAGTGCAGGTCTTATTGAAAACAAGGAGCGGCTTGTTAAGCAAACACTGCAGCAATCTTCCCCTCCCCCGCAGGCACGTGCTCTTGCGCACAGGCAAGGGAAACTGGCTTGTTAAGTAAACACTGCAGCAATCTGCCTCCTCCTCCCCAGAAGGCACGTGCTTACTCGCTCTTGCTCTCTCTCTCTGTTTAGGAGGCAAGGGAAAATGGCTTGTTAAGCAAACACGTGCAGCAGTCTCCTCCTCCTCCCCCTCACCAACCGGCACATGCTTGCTCGCTCTTCCTCTCTCTCTCTCTCTCTCTCTCTCTCTCTTGCAGCTCAGGCAGGCGGGCAGGCAGGCAGGCAAGGGAAACTGGCTTGTTCGTATACCGAGTGTGTGGTTGTGAACCGAGGCAAAAGTTTGGCGAGCTTTTTGATCGTGAACCGAGTTGTACGTGAACCGGGACGTTCGTGAATCGAGGTTCCACTGTACTGATAAAAACAATATTAATTAAAGAGTGATAAAAATGTAGTGCAAGTTAAAAAATACAAGGTATAGAGTACGAGGCAGATATAATAGTCAATAATCTTGTGTAGTGTTAATGTTTACCCCCCCGGGTGGAACTGAAGAGTCGCATAGTGTGGGGGAGGAACAATCTCCTCAGTCTGTCAGTGGAGCAGGACAGTGACAGCAGTCTGTCACTGAAGCTGCTCCTCTGTCTGGAGATAATACTGTTCAGTGGATTCTTAATGATTGACAGGAACCTGCTCAGCACCCGTCGATCCGCCACAGATTTCAAACTGTCTAGATCTGTGCCTACAGTAGAGCCTGCCTTCCTCACCAGTTTGTCCAGGTCCGAGGTGTCCCTCTTCTTTATGCTGCCTCCCCAGCACACCACTGCGTAGAACAGGGTGCTCACCACAACCGTCTGATGGAACATCTGCAGCATCTTACTGCAGATGTTGAAGGATGCCAGCCTTCTAAGGAAGTATAGTCGGGCTCTGTCCTCTCTTGAACAGAGCATCAGTATTGGCAGTCCAGTTCAGTTATCATCCAGCTGCACTCCCAGGTATTTATAGGTCTGTACCCTCTGCACAAAGTCACCTCTTATAATCATGGGTTCCGTGAGGGGCCAGGACCTCCTAAAATCCACCACCAGCTCCTTGGTTTTGCTGGTGTTCAGTTGTTGGTGGTTTGAGTCGCAACATTTAACAAAGTCCTTGATTAGGTTCCTATATTCCTCCTCCTGCCCACTCCTGATGCAACCCACAATAGCAGTGTCATCAGCGAACTTTTGCACGTGGCAGGACATCATGTTGTATTGGAAGTCCGATGTATATCGGATGAACAGGACCAGAGAAAGCACAATCCCCTGCGGCACTCCTGTGCTGCTGACCACAACGTCAGACCTGCAGTTCCCGAGACGCACATACTAAGGTCTGTCTGTAATATAGTATACGATCCATGCCACCAGCTATGAATCTATTTCCATCTCTGTCACCTTGTCCCTAAGGAGCAGAGGTTGGATCGTGTTGAAGACGCTAGAGAAGTCCAGAAACATAATGCTTACTGCACCACTGCCTCTGTCCAAGTGGGAGAGGGATCAGTGTAGCATGTAGATAATGGCATCCTCTAAGCTGTCATCATAATTTTCTGGCCTTCAACATGCCATAGTTTATGCTGCTATAAGATTTCACCAAATATTGCATAAGACATAAAGAGACATGCTTTTACTATGTTCTTCACATTTTTGGGGTCATACTCATAAACACTGCCCCCAAAAACAAAACGAATACTCAGCAGTGAAGCAGTGCCGTTTTGCCATTCAGTACATGTACATATCGTATTAATTGAGAGATGCAATTCAAGCACTTCAAGTACTTATGTTACTTTTAACAATTGGAGCAGCAAAAAAGTATTTGGCGTACAAGGGTGCATTAACCACCAAGTATGTGGAAATTTAAGAAAAAAAAAAAATCACTTGCAAAAAAAGTAGCACTGTGGCACTGCACTTCGCAGAAAAGGATTAGAAACTGAGGGAGCAACGGAGCTCCAGTGATGCACTAAACATGCATTTTTTCTACAGGTTAAAACTCTGTAATCAGTTAAACACTTTTACTTCAAATGCAACAGTTTACAGGTTTATACTTATTGTTTCAGTAATTTAGAAACAGACTATAATGTTAGTCCTTCAAGTGTTTTACTAAACTAGTTGTGTTATATTTTAGTTGTTACTGTGAAGCAGCAAAGCTGGCATACAGATATCTTGAGTTTTTTTAATCCCTATTTATCACTAAAGTTGCTATTCTATTAACACTTGTGAGTAGGTGGAAATGAAGCTGCAACTCCATCCATGCTGACTGATAGTCTACGAGGTTCACATAAACCAGAGTGAACCAAAACTGCATTCATAATATATGCTGTAGATTTAATATACAATGAAAAATTAATTCATTAGTTTAAAATGTTAAAATCAATACTTATCAATATTTCAATATTTTTGACAACCCTAGATCAACCAATTTAAGATTAAGAGATGATATGACAGTGGAATGTTGATTATCTGCAAGTCAATCATCTGAGCCAACTACAAATGTCTCTGATATTTGCACTCATCCACAGCAGTACTAACAGTGTAGTAAGTAAAAATCAATGCAATATCAGATTAGGTGGCTGTTTAACTTGTGCAGACCAGCAATGAATGAGCCGCTCCTTTTGTTAATACCAAAATAAAATTTTATTTTAATGTCTCTCTCTCTCTCTCTAGTGACATGACATATACGCCGTTAACTGAAATGGATTGCAAATACACGCAGTTATAGCAATACGGGCTGAACAGCACAATGAATACAAACCTACAAATGCTAACTTTGTGCCAGTTGTTTGGTTTATCAAAGCAAACTAATGTTCATAAGTATAACCCTTAGCATGACAAATGCAGTAAAACCACATGCAGTATACCATATACTAGTGCATTTCAATAAATTAAAATATCATCAAACACTTAATTTCAGTAATTCAATTCAAAAAGTGAAACTCATAAATTATATAGATTCATTACACACTGAGTGATATATTTCAAGCGTTTATTTCTTTTTGTTTTGCTGATTATGGCCTATGGGTAATGAAAATACAAAACTCAGCATCTTAGAAAAATTAGAATATTGTGAAAAAGTTCAATATTATAGACTCATGGTGTCACACTCCACTCAGCTAATTACCCCAAAATACTGTACTGAGGATTTGTTCTGATCTGTCTATTGAATTGTATTGTACTGA
Organism: Polypterus bichir lapradei; assembly: GCA_026402145.1. Classification (NCBI taxonomy): domain Eukaryota; kingdom Metazoa; phylum Chordata; class Cladistia; order Polypteriformes; family Polypteridae; genus Polypterus; species Polypterus bichir. The sequence goes on along the minus strand of JANRMT010062826.1, from coordinate 1,141,010 downwards.
CCCCCTTCTTTTTGACACCCAATGCACGCCCAACATACCTGGAAAGGGGTCTCATTTTGAACTGCCTTTCTCAAGGTTTCTTCCATTTTTTCCCTACAAGGGTTTTTTTGGGAGTTTTTTTTTTTTGTCTTCTTAGAGAGTCAAGGCTGGGGGGGATGTCAAGACGCACGGCTTGCTACAGCCCATTGTGGCACTTGTGTGATTTTGGGCTATACAAAAATGAATTTAAATAAATCAGTGATGATTCGGGGAGCCATGTCATCTGGTGGTGTTGGTCCACTTTGTTTTATCAAGTCCTAAGTCTGCGCAACCATCTACCAGGAATTTTTTAAGAGCACTTCATGCTTCCCTCTGCTGACAAGCTTTATGGAGATGCTGATTTCATTTTCCAGCAGAACTTGGCATTTGCCGACACTGCCTAAAATACCAATACCGGTTTAATGACCATTGTATCACTGTGCATGACTGGCTAGCAAACTCTCCTGACCTAAACCCCATAGAAAATCTATGGGGTACTGTCAAGACGAAGATGAGACACACTAGACCAAACAATGCAGATGAGGCAAAGGCCTCTATCAAAGCATCCTGGGCTTCCATAACAACCTCAGCAGTGCCAAAGCCTGATCGCCTTCATGCTATGCTGCACTGATGCAGAAAATCTGCAAAAGGAGCCCTGACCAAGTATTGAGTGCATACATGGACATACTTTTCAGTAGGACAACAATTCTGTATTAATTTTTTTTTCTTGTATTGGTCTTATGTAATATTCTATTTTTTTTTTTTTGAATATACTGAATTTTGAGTTTTCATTACCTGTAAGCCATAATCAGCAAAATAAAAAGAAATAAATGCTTGATATATATCACTCTGTGTGTAATGAATCTATATAAAACAGGAGTTTCACTTTTTGAATAGAATTACTGAAATATATTAATGTTTCGATGAAATTCAAATTTATTGAGATGCACCTGTATGTAAATGGTATATTGGCGAATATAATGCAGTTTCTCAGTTACAACTAACTGACTACAAGAGACATCAATACAGTTTTTCTAATTCTTCATCTGCACACAGGCTAAGCAATTAAGTCTGATCACTCAGATAAGATATTCTGAAAACAAAAACAAAGGCTGTCACACAATGGATTAATGTAAAACTAATTCAGTCTGATTTCACACAAAGTTAAGAAAAATGTGAAAAAAAATACTATTTGAAATTTTAATCAGTTTGACTCATCCATTAAATATTACTCAAGATTTTTTTTTTAACCAGCTAATGACAGGCATACACTGCACTTTTTAAAAATTGTAGTCAAGCGACTACCCACCCTCCAATACAAGAGTCGACAGTAGTATATGTGATCAAACTGTATGAAAAGATTTGGTCTAATTCACATGCCACAGCTTGGGTATTCAGTTTTAAGGTCTGAGGGTTTTTTTGTTTCTTTTTTTTAACTGCAAATGTCTATACCACACAATATATCTCGCTTCAGCAACAATGTGCTTATAATGAATGCATTCAATATTGCATTCAAAAATCTCAAACACTGGGCTTTATTTTTTTATGCCAGCCATATTGATCTCTGATTTCATCTCAGGCACAAACAATCTATAGACAGAATTTTGCACCTGCACGCCTGAAAAAGATATAAAAAAAATAATAATAAAAATAAGAAAAGATTCTACTGTGTTCTGACAGGTGTGAAAATCACAGGGGCTAAGGAAGAACAGAGGTCTTAGGCTTGAATCAGTGTGCATACCCCAGCTACAAGTATTGAGGGAAACAAAGAAAAACAAGCATGTAGTGTGAAGGTTAGGGGGAGTGAGACTTGAATAGCCCACCATAAGAACAGTAAACCCATAATGAGCAGAGGAACAGCAGGTAATAAGAGTATGGACAGGCACAAAATGACAGAGACAGCATCTGAGATTAAGAAGAATGTATGCATTATGTAAACCGGTTTATCCAGAGCAGGATCACAGGAAACCTGGAGCCTATCCCAGCAGGTTTGGATGCAAGGCAGGAAAAATCCCTGGTATGCAATATGTAGGATATGGTTGATGTTAAGAACAAAAGGAGTATGATATTTCAACTATCTGTTTTGAGAGAGAGAGAGAAACATTGAAAAAATGGGGACAGATATTTTAAAACATAATTCTGCTACTGGGTTGATTTCACAATATCAGGTATTTTGGACCTGTATGAACTAAAAAACAAATTAATACAGAATAAATACAAAAACACATTAGTGTGAATTTCCCTTTGGGATTAATAAAGTATCTATCTACAGTATCTAGTAGGTTTAGCTTTTCATCATTTGGCAGACTCTTCGCCTACCTACCTGTAGTTCATTAGAGACGTTGCCATCTCAGTAATTTTACAAGGTTTGCATCTCTTCGTTGTTAAACAAAGTTTTTAAAGTAAAAGTGATTGGTCAGCAACAATATGCTGATCTTGTATGATGACCTAGTCAGTCTCTCAATCAGTGCTGTTTTATTTTGAAAAATCGGGAGTGGTCTACTCTAGACTTTCTTGTGCACTCAGATATGGGGATGGATATTTGAGGAGCATACCACAAGACAATCATTATATTATGTACATTAAAGAACCACCGACAACAAATCAAATCAAATTAATACATTGAACAATTATTATAAAAGTTAAGTTGAATAAATCGGACTCTAAAGCTGCATGCATTTAAAAATAAATAAATAAAAATAATGGGAGTACGTGTTCAAGTAAAGTACCACTTCCGGTTAATGGATTTGGTCCAAAAGTTAATACAGATCTACAATTCTGGTGTAACAAACACATGCCAAATTTAATCCATCTATCTAGTTGTGTTTTTGAGATATTGTGTTTACACACACACACACACATACACATACAGACATCATTCTAAAAAATTGTATTTTCAGAATTGGGGAGGTCAAAAATGTCAAGATTCATCAAAATGTTGAGGTAGAATATTTTCATGATTACTATACTTTGTATACTTTGTGTGCGAAGTTGCAGGTGAATTACTGTCAACAAAAAACAGGAACCTAAGAAATACACTGAAACGTTATTCACTTGTGATTTTTCTGTCCATATGGTAAAGTTTTTGTTGACCAGCACATTCCGATTTCAGTGCAAAGAAAGGCGGCACGTAAATCCCTTTCTATTCCACAGGCTTTACACACGTATTCAGCTTGCTCTGTCACTGCAAATGCTGTGTGAACGCCAGCCCTCTGTCACCAGCCACCATTCGTTGGATGAATATGTGCGGGCGGCTCATGGTGGATGACTTTCAGTTTTAGAGTTAAAAGTTATAAGGGTTAAAAACAGCAAGAATATTCATTCAAAAATGAAAACTAAAATTATTTTTAGTAAATTATTTTATTTCAGTTACAGCTACTTTAATAGTTTCATTTAGTTTTTCATTTCGGTTTTGTTCATTATTTTATTTCAGTTCACGAAAATGTTTTTTTAATAATAGTTTCAGTTCTGATTTTAGTTTTCGTTAACTATAATAACCTTGATTCAGACTATTGTGTGTACATGGACCCAATGGACAGGTTTGCCTATTCAAAAACAAGGAGGCTACAAGCTTCTCAAAACATCAAAAAAAAGCCCGCATTCCTGACTACTGATGTACTATACTCCTAAAGTACAAAGTAAGCAAAATGGTGTAACTAGACGGATGGTTGAGTCTATTTTGCTGCGAGAATTAGAGGTACATAATCTATGTAATTAATCCTTTGCGTTTATTTCTGGTCGTTCCAATAAAGGTTTTCTAAGATGATTCTGTCATTGGCTATTTAGTTTTGTGTGCGTTGCTATATGATATTTAGATTTTCCATCTATCCATCCTCTTCCGCTTATCCGGGGTCGGGTCACGGGGGTAGCAGCAGAGAGGTTAAGCAGAGAGGCCCAGACTTCCCTCTCCCCGGCCACTTCTTCCAGCTCTTCCGGGAGAATCCCAAGGCGTTCCCAGGCCAGCTGGGAGACATAGTCCCTCCAGCGTGTCCTGGGTCTTCCCTGGGGCCTCCTCCCGGTTGGACGTGCCCGGAACACCTCACCAGGGAGGCGTCCAGGAGGCATCCTGATCAGATGCCCGAGAAAATCATCATCTGACTCCTCTCGATGAGGAGGAGCAGCGGCTCTACTCTGAGCCCCTCCCGGATGACTGAGCTTCTCACCCTATCTTTAAGGGAAAGCCCAGACACCCTGCGGAGGAAACTCATTTGAACCGCTTGTATTCGCGATCTCGTTCTTTCGGTTACTACCCATAGCTCATGACCATAGGTGAGGGTAGGAAAGTAGATCGACTGGTAAATTGAGACCTTTGCCTTATGGCTCAGCTCCTTTTTCACCACAACAGACCGATGCAGAGCCCGCATCACTGCGGATGCCACACCGATCCGCCTGTCAATCTCACGGTCCATTCTTCCCTCACTCATGAACAAGACCCCGAGATACTTGAACTCCTCCACTTGGGGCAGGATCTCTCCCCCAACCCTGAGAGGGCACTCCACCCTTTTCCGGCTGAGGACCATGGTCTCGGATTTGGAGGTGCTGATTCTCATCCCAGCCGCTTCAAACTCAGCTGCAAACCGATCCAGAGAGAGCTGAAGATCACGGCCTGATGAAGCAAACAGGACAACATCATCTGCAAAAAGCAGTGACCCAATCCTGAGTCCACCAAACCGGACCCCTTTAACACCCTGGCTGCGCCTAGAAATTCTATCCATAAAAGTTATGAACAGAATCGGTGACAAAGGGCAGCCCTGGTGGGGTCCAACTCTCACTGGAAACGGGCTCGACTTACTGCCGGCAATGCGGACCAAGCTCTGACACCGACTGTACAGGGACCGAACATCCCTTATCAGGGGTTCCGGTACTCCATACTCCTGGAGCACCCCCCACAGGATTCCCCGAGGGACACGGTCGAACGCCTTTTCCAAGTCCACAAAACACATGTAGACTGGTTGGGCAAACTCCCATGCACCCTCCAGGATTCTGCTAAGGGTGTAGAGCTGGTCCCACTGTTCCACGACCAGGACGAAAACCATACTGTTCCTCCTGAATCCTAGGTTTGACTAACCGACGGACCCTCCTCTCCAGAACCCCCGAATAGACTTTTCCAGGGAGGCTGAGGAGTGTGATCCCTCTGTAGTTGGAACACACCTTCCGGTCCCCCTTTTTAAAGAGGTGGACCACCACCCCGGTCTGCCAATCCAGAGGCACTGTCCCCAATGTCCATGCGATGTTGCAGAGACGTGTCAACCAAGACAGTCCTACAACATCCAGAGCCTTGAGGAATTCCGGGCAAAATTTGAAACTGTGCATGACAACAGAGATACCTAATGTACAATAGACAGTGGATTCATGCACAATAAAATTTTATGATGACATCAGAAAACAGTCATAAGACTGCCTCCATTAAAAGATAGCTGACTGAAATTTCTAACATGACAGAAATTTCTCAGACAGTGCAACAGCCCAATCATAAGGTGAAATCAGACATCATAAAATCCTCTCATACTACATGTAAATGGTGGCCGATTAAGCTAAAACTCAGGCTGACTCAGAGAACCAGACTGCAAACGCAAATAAAGCTTAGAATATTGTCATAAACCATACAGTGTATGCCCAGCATAATGACGCAAAAGGAAATCTTATAATGGTAAATGTTACTTACAAACATACGGTACAATGGGCTGAGACATGGACATTAAAGTAAATACAATGGCATCAATACAAACCATCATTGATGAACTCGAAACATTTACAGAACTTTTTTTAAAGTGTCAAACTGCAGTCATCTCCCTTTTTTTTTTTTTTAAATCTGACAAGACTCATATCACAAAAAAAAGATGTCAAGCACTTGGACTTTATTTATATTTATAGTTAGTTTGGTTGCGTTTTTCACTGCAAACCTTCAAGCAAAATAAACACTTTAGAGACTATGTCCAGAACTTCTTTAATTGGGCAAAAACATTTTCTTCTAGCTATGAGAGCAAAACAGCCATTAACAAACAAGTGGAAGACCACCTGAAAATTATCAGCTACTATGCTTTGCATGAAACTGCTTATTTAAAACAGTCAACTGTACAAAAGAAAGCCAGGTCTGCCGAGGGAATGTGCTTCAGTTTTGTGATAGTAGGAGCAGTCAAGTTTCATTTAAATGTACAATATTCCATATTTACTTTCTACTTGCAACCATATGATCATAACCTCCCAATATTTTCATTCAAAACAAGCCTATCATCTTAACTCTTTCATATATTTGCTAATTTTGCTCATTTGTCATTGCTGGATAAACATTTACCACATACATTAAAGTTAGTTAGCACATTCCTCCTCACCTGTGTAATCATTTTCAATCAATCTCACAAGACCCCGTTGTTCATTTCTGGCCACCTCTGTAAGAGTATGGATTGACCTGTTCACAAGCCAGATTATGGACACAAGTGAGGTTGTAGGACAAACAGGTGCTTGGCTTGCCCTGATTGACTTGTAATCTTGAGTTGTTTTACATGAATTGTGTCATATTTGTACCTATGTGTGTATTTATTTGTACCGTTTTTCGGTTTTTAATGTTCCATGGTAACCATCGACTTGTGCTGTGAATGAGATTTCCAATTACCGACAGCAAACACCCAGCATGCACAACTTCACCCATAATGCACAGTATATCCTTTAGTTAGATTAGTCCGGTGTTAAATCAAATTCATACCTCATACAAACCGCTCTATGGTGTGGCTGGCATGCTCACATCTACCTAAACAAACCATCCTTTTGTGAATACTGCACCAGAATTTGTGTTAAAATGCCTATATTCACAGCAGGAAAAGTATAAATTAAAGTCATCTCCCTGTCCCCACCTGTACTATACCTGGTGTGTGGGCAGCACAGCTAATTACTCATAATCAACAAGTATCTGTGCACCCTAACACACAGGCAATGGTATTGTAAACTGATGTTTAGAAATGATAATGTGGAAATGTAAACTTGTAAGACATCACACAGCCCTAAAACCTACCAAAGTGATTCTCTGACAAATAAGATTTTAAAAGCTTGCTGTTACAAAAACAACTTTAAAGAGATAGTTAACAGAAATATCCTGAATTATCTTGTCATTTACTAATACAACAGAACAGATACTGAATAATAATGTTTGAATTGACATTTTTAGTATTATTTTAAGTAGTATTTTTAAGTTACTGGAGAGAAAATATCAGAATAAAATTAGAATGTGCACATCGCAAGATAAATCAGGTACCCCTTGATGCCACCACCGTATAAACCCCCTTGGTTAAAATTCCCCCAGTTTAAAATGTCCCCTTAATTTGCCATTAGTCATGAGGATTCCTCCAGAGTACCACAAATAAAATTCAATCCAGGCACTGAAATTTGATATTTATGAATTCCAATACTATTGTACTTAAATGAGAGCTACACATATACTTGAATCACCTATTACCATTCTGATTTGCTGTTACTCTTAGTATATCTTTCATATCCTTTTACAGAAAAATGCCCGATATCTCCTTGAATAATAGGAGTATACTCTGAACTTAAGTTGGCAAAAGGGTTTCTGTTTTTGGCATTAGATACATATCGAATATCATATGGTGAAATTTCACTAGCATTGGTATTGAATACAAAAATTCTGGTATTAGGAAATCCCCAAGTGCAAGCGTGGTTGTGTTTGCAAGTGGTATAAAAAGGCTGCTTATTTGTCTGCGGCAGAAAAAACTGAGTAGGGAAGCTTTGGATTTTCATGTTTGGGGGAAGAGGGTAATGTATAATTATAATATAAATAAAACCCACAGAATTTTCAATTCACAACAAATATTCCCAAGTGTGCAAATTTAAGTACAGAACAAACAGAACTTCATCTCTTTGCTCTAGTACACAAAACACCACCACAGGTTAGGTACTGTAGTGAAAAAAAACAGGAGTTTAGACAAATACAATGAGCACTCTTTTCAGCAGCAATATAAGCATTACAGATTATTGAAGAAAATAAGACCTTTAGCATCTGGCATCTGCCACTGAGGCCTGCTAGCATAGAACTCTGAGCATAAATCGTACAATAATACAAAAGACTCACCTGTAACATGCTGACAATCTCAACCTTGTTGAAAAAAATAAATGAGGTTAGTGTAGAAAGAAAGTTCTCTTCAAACACAGAAGGAGTTGGAAGAATGATATCCTGGATATACTGAACTCGGTAAGTTTGATGGATTTTTTGTCTCAGTTCTGAATCTGTGATTGGTATCACCTCTTTGAACTTTGCAGTTTTGGTCAAGAACTCCCTGTGTTTTTTAGGTTGTACAAGAGAAGGGTCATATTCAAGACAGCCAACAACATCCATTATGCAGTCATCTGAAAACATGACCTCAAAAAGAGCTGCCTTATTTAGAAATAAAATTCCTCTGATGATTTCATACAAATGATGCAAGCCTTCATTATTTTCAAGGTCCTCACAAACTTTGAAAAGCTGCAAAAGTTTTTTGATATAACCCTCATGCATTAACGCCAGCGCCAGCTTTTCTCTACGAATTGGAGAGGATAGCACAGATGTAACCAAGTCAGCTATCTCTTCTAACTTATTCAGTTCGCACGGAGGAAGATCCACCAAATGACTTGTTTCAGGCATTTCTTCAAAACGCTCTTCCTCAGATTCAAGGTCCTGTGTTACTTCAACGGTGGGATCTTTTCCTTGTATCTAATATTTAAAAAAGAAAGGTAACTTATAAATACATTTAATTAACCAGAAAACATTTTACATTCAAACATCTGCTAAATGTACAAGTTTGTGAATATATTATACACACACACACACACACATACATACACACACACACACACACATACACATATATATATATATATGTGTATGTGTATATATATATATGTATGTGTATATAAAACTATATCTACTTAATTTAAATAATCATACATTATTAATTAATACATTTAATTAACTCTAGGGGCAAATAAAGTGTATTTATCTGTCAAGAAAGATTTTTACTAGATTACACACTGATAGAATTAAAGTTTTGTAGAATCTATATGTTTAACAAAGAGCTACAGAAAAGTAAAATAGAAGATAGGACAGTTTAAACATGTCAAAAGCAAATAAGTCAGAACAGCATTTTTACACAAATGAAAAATGATTACTAATTAAAAATGCAAACTCCCACTTCTGACTGATCACTCTCTAGACAACAAGCTAGAAGCAAACTTCTCCTCTGTGAAGGACCCTGTTCCACCTGACCTCTCTGTTTCTCTTTAAATTTGGACTCTCACAACCATACTACTCAGCTTGAAGTCATTATGCTTTTCTGGAGAAAGACTTGAGGCAAAGTAGTAAGCCCAGGCAATCATCTGTCCCTCCACATTTGGACGCTGTGCTGATAAGTTAGTACCACTGTTTATAGATATTCTTAATGAATACTTGGCTGAAAGCTGAATTCCTGGGTATTTCAAAGAATCCATAAGTACCACAGCACCAAAAAAGCAACACATTAGTGGCACTAATCACAGTAATAATGAAATCATCTGACTGTCTAATTCTGCAGTATAACAAGTCTGCCACAGATTCGCTTCTTGACCCTATTCAGTCAGCACGGTGTTCAAGCAGATCAGTAGAAAATGCAGTTAATTTGATTCTCAACTACACTTTGAAGCATTAAGACTCCCCAGGTGCTCATGGCAGTAAAGAAAACATGATCGTATACATCTGCTACTTCCTGCTTTGTATCTAGCTCTACTGTTTTTCAGCCTCCAATCCACATTACTGTTTATTTCAAAAGGATGTTAGTTATTCAAGCACACTTAAAAAAATGAAACAGAAATAAACAAATGATTGCAATCACCTTTTATAGAATAACAGTATGCTTTGACTGGGACAGAAGCCTGAAGTTTTGGTGTCATTTTGCTAAATATCATCGGAAAAGTGATTTTATATAGGTTAATGTTTAAAACTAAACATGATTGTTCTACCATCATAGAGTAAAGAATGTTTTCTCTCAAGCACATCTCTTATTAATGTAAGTACTTTGGTAATTAATAGTTTAACTCTTTTAGGGCGCATGTTGACAAAAGTTGACATCCAGGGGTAGAGGGTGACAATCAGCTGTTAATAGAGACAAAACCTACCGTTGCGTCACCGGCATTCCCTCTCTGCTCAGAGGAATGTTAGACTCGGCATCTAACCCTTGTGTGTGCACGAGTTACGAAATGTAAACAAAGGCAAGATGGCAGAGATCTCACGAGGGAGCGAAGCGAGTGCAAAAAAGAAAATAGTCATCAGATGATGTTTTGCAAATTATCGCTGAGTCGGACTCTGATTTTTCAGAATCTGATTTTGTTGACAGTGATCAGGAGACCGAGCAAGAGAGTGAGGGACTGGCATCAGCTGATCGGACACCAGCCGATGCCGCCCCAGCTGATCGGCTGGCAGCTTAGCGCATTTGTGCAGCCGATGCACCTATGGCAAGGTTCGTGTGGGAGGAATACCCAGACATTGATCCGTGGGAGCCAAACTGGCTACCAGACTTCACATGACAGCATGGCTTGCTGTTGGACACGACAGATTACCAGCCGCTGGACTACTTCAGGCTGTTCTTTCCGGAGGCTGCTGTCAGCTACTGTCAGATGAGAACACAGGTATGCAGAGCACATTTTTGAATCGCGGGCTGCGCTTGCACCGCATTCTCATTTTTCAAAGTGGAAACCCACAACAAAAGACGAGATGAAGGGCTTTGTGCCAATACAAAAACAGATGGGACTAAACTGGTGATATAACTTCAGGGAGCATTGGTCCAAAGGTGCTTTGTCTCCTGGTGGCTTTGGACAGGTTATGCCACGTGAGAGGTACGTGCTCCTACAAAGTTTTATTCACTTCTGTGATAACCAGAAGCAAATCCCAAGAGGTGAGCCAGGCTGTAACCCCATGTATAAAGTTCAGCCCCTGCTCAACATTGTGGTACCAACATATAAACAATTTTATTAGCCTGGCCGTGATTTGTCTGTGCATGAATCTATGATAAAATAAAAGGGACACCTTTTTTTCTGACAATATATGCCAGACAAGTCCACAAAGTATGGCATAAAGGATTTTGTACTGGCAGAAGCAAACACTGGTTTCTGCCTGAAAGTAATCACATACAGTGGATCCAGAAAGTATTCACAGCGCATCACTTTTTCCACATTTTGTTATCTTACAGCCTTATTCCAAAATGGATTAAATTCATTTTTTCCTCAGAATTCTACACACAACACCCCATAATGACAACGTGAAAAAAGTTTCCTCCAAACGTGACGCCTGGCATTCACACCAAAGAGTTCAATCTTTGGCTCATCAGACCAGAAAATTTTGTTTCTCATGGTCTGAGTCTCCTTCAGGTGCCTTTTGGCAAACTCCAGGCAGGCTGCCATGTGCCTTTTACTAAGGAGTGGCTTCCGTCTGGCCACTCTACCATACAGGTCTGATTGGTGGATTGCTGCAGAGATGGTTGTCCTTCTGGAAGGTTCTCCTCTCTCCACAGAGGACCTCTGGAGCTCTGACAGAGTGACCATTGGGTTCTTGGTCACCTCCCTAGCTAATGTCCTTCTCCTCCGATCACTCAGTTTAGATGGCCGGCCAGCTCTAGGAAGAGTCCTGGTAGTTACGAACTTCTTCCACTTACGGATGATGGAGGCCACTGTGCTCATTGGGACCTTCAAAGCAGCAGAATTTTTTCTGTAACCTTCCCCAGATTTGTGCCTCGAGACAATCCTGTCTTGGAGGTCTACAGACAATTCCTTTGACTTCATGCTTGGTTTGTGCTCTGACATGAACGGTCAACTGTGGGACCTTATATAGACAGGTGTGTGCCTTTCCAAATCCTGTCCAATCAACTGAATTTACCACAGGTGGACTCCAATTAAGCTGCAGAAACATCAAGGATGATCAGGGGAAACAGGATGCACCGGAGCTCAATTTTGAGTTTCATGGCAAAGGCTGTGAATACTTATGTACTTGAGATTTCTCAATTTATTTTTAATAAATTTGCAAAATCCTCAAGTAAACTTTTTTCACATTGTCATTATGGGGTGTTGTGTGTAGAATACTGAGGAAAAAAATGAATTTAATCAATTTTGGAATAAGGCTGTAACATAACAAAATGTGGAAAAGGTGATGCGCTGTGAATACTTTCCGGATGCACTGTATATTGGAAAGTATTTCTTTCAAAGAGAGAACTGTCCCTTGACAATCAGGTTGTGTTGGAGCTGCTTCAGGGCTATGAACATTTGGGTCATGTTGTGTAAACGGACAATTTTTATACATGCCCAGAATTGCTCATGGAGCTACAAAGCAGGGGAATTGGAGCTTGTGGCACAGTGAGGGTGAACAGGAGACACAGGCCTTCACAGTTGAAGCCAGACAGGCTGAATAGGAATAGAGGTGACAATACGGTTTTCATGCAGGCAGAAAACTTGGCATTGGCATGGCACGATGTCAAACGGGTGACTTGCCTCTCTAAAGGACACACTAACAATATATGTGAGAAAGTGCAGCAACATAATTAAAAAGGAGGCACCAATGCAACACATATTGTAAACAGTGCAATGTGGCAATTGGCTACTTTGAGCGATATCATACTTTGCAGGACTTTGCTGTGTAACATGTATGTGATATGTATGTGAAATCATATAGTATGCAGGCTCATACAACAGGCAACATTTTAATTATCAATTAAAATAACCTGACATTTATACTGTAAAACAAACTAAATACAAAACTTTACTGAGAGTCACTACCTAATTAGCACTGGTTACATTTTATTACAAATTGTAAGAATAGGCATGACAGTAAGTAGCATGTTATGTGATGTACAGTATGTGAGACCTAGGTTCACGCAATGTATTGAATTATCAGATCAATCAGCCAGTTAAACATTGCCTACTATTTTGGCTGGGGATGGGACATCATTTTAACTGAGTAAGTCCACATTACTGTTCTTCATCTCATAATTTTCAATTTCTCAATGAGGTGTCTTCATTGTTAATTATCACACACTGTAAACATGTGCAAAACTACCTCTTTTAAAATGAAACACAGACAGATAAATCGATGGCTAAAAAAAAAAAAAAAAAAAAAATCAGCCTCACCCATTATGTAATATAATACTTTGACTTCAAAGAAATTAAGCATGGTGAGCCAAAAGACTTAACTGAACTTACTGGACAACTAAGCAGGAAGGTTGCTGTTGTTGCTGTGAAAGGCTCACAAACAACAAATGTACATAGTCATTTGTGCAAGCCCCATTCAGCTGACAACACAAATTTAAGCAGTGCTGCTGGTACATGCACTAAAGGCTAGTGGTTTTAGAAAAAGCACAAAATATAAACAAGGCAGTGAAGGATGAGCACAATATACCACAGATGTTTCATTTTAATAAAGTATGCTTGGTTTACAACATTCACTTGAAAGTGTTGTTTTAAAAGCATAATATACCGGTAATTCATATTTGTCTTTAGTACGCCTTCATCTTCTTCCAAACAGCAAACTAACCGGAACAGAAGATGATCAGTAACAACCCAAAATTAAATTAAGCAGCATTTCATTCAGCAGTAAATATCCTTTTGGAGCAGTAATCTGGCTATCTGACCTATCAGTTATACCCCCACACTCAGGAACTCTTTCTATTCCAAGTTTTCAATCATCAATAGTTCAAATAATCAGTAATGTTACATTCACTGACACAAACCTAATGTGACCGCACAGTATATTTGCAATTTACTTTAACAAATGTCTAATAGCAAGGCTTCCCTTTGCTTAAAAAACATTTTAATGCATCTTCTGCAAACTTTAAGTGGCATTACTGTAACGGCCGACCCATTTCCCAGCCGGCAGCTACACCTCCAAGACCTGTGGCCTGGATAATTTACTGACGTTGAATCTAAATATCAAGCCTACCTCTAAAATGAAACTTTTCCCCACAATCGACGGTGTAAATATAAGCACAACAGAAAAGCAGATATGTAAAATTAAACTGATTAATTGTATTTAAATGAAATAACAAGAAATATGCAAAATAAATAAATAGAAAAAACATATAACAAACAACGAACAACAACAATGAATGATAAACGGAATGAATGATCATGAATTATAATCCGGTTATAAAAACTGTCCTGTAGACGGATGACTGTACGAGAGATAAGTGAGTTATTTGAATTTCCCGGCAAATGGAGCAACTTCACAGTGATTCCTCGGCGCGTGGTGGATGATGATCCGACCCCGGGGTCTCTGCAGATGAGGGATGGAAGACAGTCCGGCGGAATGAAAAACAAACTAGGGTAAAAGCGTGATGTGAAAAACAGCAGGTAAGTTGATTCGTGGTTCTGAAAAAATGGTCTCCTTCTTTCTCCTCTCCTCTCTCATGTTTCCTCCTGATTGCTTAAGTAGTCCTGTGCTGGATGTAATTGATTGATAGTTAACAGGTGTTTTCCAGGTTTGGGGCTGTGGTTTCCTTCCATCATCCGTCCCCCTTTGTATTTACGGGGACGACATCACTGACGCACACAAACAGCAAACGGGACGATGGAAACAAAACGCAATCAGTACTAACATTTGACACTATTACTATGTAGCCCTGCTACATTACAACCAGAAATAGTACAGCATTTTTGAATACAGGATTTCCTAAAAGCACAGGTAAATGAATGCAAACAGGACCTGGACATTAAAACTGAGCAAAAATAACACAACAATGTAAGGTACAGTGAGCAAGGCAACACGGAATCTAAAAGGAGAAGAAGCACTCCAAAAGTGAAGACAGTAATTGTACTTTGAAACCATTACTATGTACTTACTGCTAAGTAGAAGTGTAGTCCCCAGACTGCAAAAAAATTCAGTTTGAATTACTGCATATTACCTGACAAATCTTCTCCCATATTTCATCACATCCTGCCTTTTCTTGGAAACTCAAAGCCAAATCATAATTCACAGCTTCTGACCAAACAATCAGTGTATCCTGTACAGACACAAAACAAAAGTTGGTTCCTGAATTAACCAAATGGAAAATACATTGTTTTGCTGATAAAGATTAAGCAAAAATTAGCAGAATTTTAATCAGCATTTAGCCTGTTTAGAGTTAGTCATTAGTAGTTTGTAGTTGTCAGGAAGTTAACAAAAGGAACAATTTATAAAGGATGTTAATTTCATAAAAAGATAAAAAAAACTACACAAATAACTTTTTGATTATAACCACATAACTAAATAAATCAATTTTATCTTTATGTGATAAGGAAAAAATAAAAAATAATTAGTGGTTACAGTGAATAGTGTATATCAGAACAGCGCATTCAAGATGATTTTTAAGATGATAAAATTCTCTATTACCGAAAAAAAAAAACAAAAAAAAAAAACATCAAGATCAGGTTGCATATACAACAAATTATAGAAACAGACTAACAGCCTGTTGAAGAAATCAGCTATTATGATTTTGAGCCATGCCCTACTAGCATTGTAATTTTTCCTCTCTGCCATTTACTTGGTTAACAATGTTCAGACATACTGTGCTATGCCTTTCATAGTCCATGTTGTATATTAGAGATAGCTTGGAATTTTCATCAATGGTGTAGATTCAAACCCAAGGTGATTTTTTAAACTAATCCAAAATGACTGCAGCAACAGTGTACTTTGATGAGAGAGCATTGTTCTCTCCCTGTATAAAGGTTGAAAAGGAATCCTTGAACCAACTTTGCAGATTCATCACATACACCACCACCTGAACATTGTATCCTTTCAAATGTGCTTTCTTGACACTCTGCATCAGCTTGTTTGCATTTATAAATGGTGCTTTTTGTAAAATGCAAATTGAAGATTGCAAATGGCTCCAGCAGATCCCCGTAACCCTGTGTTAGGATATAGCGGTTTGGAAAATAAATGACTGGCTGACTGAATCCAGCCCTCCTAATTACCAAAACACGTCGAACTGAAACAAAGGAAAAAGAAACAGCACTAAAAGTTTATCAATTTATTGCCAATACAGTAGCACTGACATGATCCGTAAAGACTAGGGCTGAAATTATCTTAAAAACAGAAAAGGTTTTCTGCATTTTGAAAGTATTTAACATCTTTACTGAAGTAAGAAGGCCTTCAATAAAGAAAGAAAAACTACCCACTGTATGAGGCTGGATATTCCAAAGATCCCCCACATCCCCAAGGTTAAAACCCAATAAAGCTTGAATTCTCTTTAAAAAAAATCCATTCAAAGGCAAAAACTGCTATTAAAATGAAAACACAGTTAACTAATAACATACACTAAAATTTCAACTTCTCCAAACAAGCTATACATACAGTATTGTTGGCTATAATTAATAGCTTTGTTTTATAACATCCTTTTTGTATTTTTGAATTACAGCCATCTGCAATTTGAAAATACACTTCTTCACAAATAACTGGGCCAAAAAAACATACTTATTTCTAGTTTAAAATCAACATTTATAAAAGCTTTTCAAAGTCAGCAAAGTTCTTTTTGGTAACCAAGGGAAATAAGAAATCTGAGTCTTTTTTGGCTCCCAACTTAAAACATACTGCTTAAATATTAAGGTGTTAATTAAAAAAACAATTACTGATGTGCCTTTTATTACACCTTTGCCAACCCTGTACAAGGACAAGAAAGCTGAAGACTATTGCTTCAGTGCTGGACATTATTCTTTGTCCATCAGGGCTTTTCATCAATTGTTCTGAACTAATGTCAACAAATCCTATAAGTATTTATTTCCACCAGTTGTATTTTTTTATTCTGTATCATTTATTATCTTAGTGTTTCCTCAAATATTCACATTCTTTTTATGAATACTGTTTTTTTTTTTTTTTTAAATAAAACTGTCCAGTATACTTGGGACCCTTTCATTCTTACCTGTTATGTGAAAGATGACTAGCAATACATCTGAACTTCATTACTGTCCAGGAAGCAAAACAGACTATGCAATTCACAAACCACAATGTGTTCACAAGAGAGCACCCCTCCCAGGTCTGCTCCAGGATTAAACCATGGGTATCTCTGTCCATGTGAGGTTCTCTTACATTTACCATTAATGAGGATAAAATTATCGGCTGTCTGCAGATGAAGCTGTCAGCTTACTGGTCAACCTAAATTCTCATCTATGGTCAAGAGGTGTTGGCGGTGATATACGTACAAGCTGCCCATATCAGATTCCAACGCAGTTTCAGTTTCACTGTCTGCTTCAGTTTCACAGCCTGAAGACAAATTCACTTCATAATCAATGCTGATGAAAGGTTCCTCAAGATCACTGCTCATATCACTGCCAAAAGCGTGCAACACTTGGGTTGCTGTAAAACGTTTAAGAGGCAACATTACGAGGCTATGAGAAGACACGCCTATACTGATGCCCAAGTTACGCTCAGGATTAACGCCGTTAAAACTATTATAACCCTAGTAATCCTCGAGCTTAACGCTTACATGAAACACATCTATACAGTTGCCCAAGTGAAATTGGGGACTAATGCTTTTTTAGCACTGTTTTCACAGCCCGAAAGACACTCGGTCTAACACTAAGGAGGTTAATTTTTTGAATAGAAAGATTTGGTATATAAAGGCTAACAGAATACTCAAATTTTACATATCTAGAGCACCGACATAAAGAACATACCAGTTACATAATATTCTATGAAAATGCTGTTAACGTTAACAACTAGTATGCACTGCCTTTTGCTCTAAACAGAGGGATAACCATGCAAAAATGTTGAAAACTTAATAAAAAAAAAAAAAAAAAAAGTATAGCATGGTCCATAACAGTACATCAAAGCCAGCATCACTTTAGTGATATCACAGGATTTTACAATACAATAGAGCTAAGAATCCCTAATCTGAAATGTACTGGGCCCGAAGTATTGCAGATTGTGGATATTTTCGGATTTCAAAATATCTGCATACATAGTGCAAAACCTTGAGAATTGGACCCAAGTGTAAAAAAAAATTTTTGTTTGGTTTTATATCCACAGTCTGAAAATAATATTATATCATATTTCTAAAAAAAAAATTGCCAGAAGCTAAAGTTTTTGCATAGTAGAATCAGCAGAATACCTATATCAGGTGTTAAATAATAGCAACTACAAACAAAGGCAGGCTTTCAGGCTCCACCTACAATGCTGTGTTTTGATTAAAAGGCTACTGTACAAAATGAATAGGCAAAAAAAAATAGGTCTGGCAGTGACAATGGTTGACATACTGGTGCAAACAGAGCATCAGAACCTATTTTCCCTCCAAACT
Organism: Polypterus bichir lapradei; assembly: GCA_026402145.1. Taxonomy (NCBI): domain Eukaryota; kingdom Metazoa; phylum Chordata; class Cladistia; order Polypteriformes; family Polypteridae; genus Polypterus; species Polypterus bichir. Next base: position 1,122,723 of record JANRMT010062826.1, on the reverse strand, counting down.
ATGCCATTCAGAATTTGGGAATCACACCATTCACTCCCCTTCTGCACAGCTGTGATCTTGCCTTTCACCCACAGCTCTGGAAACTCCGGCAGAGAGTTAAAATCAGTGTCATAATATGTAAAAGAGGCGAGGAAGCACTTTGTAACTTCTGGAAGCTAAACAGCATTTGTCTGTGCTGGTAGTTCGTGTTATTCTTCAACTTGTGTTCTATTTGTTAAGACTTGGATGTAAGGGCTGTTTGCATGAACAAAATCCTGTCGTTTTGTAAGCAAATGAAGAGATTTGCATTTTCAGGCTATGAAAGTGTTTGGTCAAGTTCTTCATATTAACATGAAGGTGCATACAGTGTCTGAATTAGAGACAAATACATGCTGGAATCCTATATAAGTGTTAGCTTTGAGCTCCACAATCCATTAACATTCGATCAAATTGGGGGTATTCACCCTCAACTGACATGATAAAAGTCTATCAAAGGGCAGGGGGATGAAGTAACACTTTAAAGTTTCCAGGGATCGCAATAAAATAACATTCATTTGAAGCTCAGGGAGTTGGGTTGGGGAGGGCAGTATGTCCATGGAGTTTGGAGGATCATGATACACTAAAAGTCAACTCTAATGGAGGCAAAACATATGGAGATATACGAGTTATAAATCATTTATCCACATACTTCTTGTGTAAATTCAGGCTGATCTTTTGATTTGGCATGTGCAGCAGCTTCTTGCTGTCCCATCGTGGTAGACTGTGACCTGAGGTTATGGATCGTGTTGTATTTCACAATTAAAAAGTGTGAATGACTATTTCGCAAACAAAATGTAAGGTTGTGCAGGTCACTCAGTCTCTGTTGTGCACACATTCTGCATCCTGCAGTTAACACCAATGTCACTGGTGTGTGGAATGTGCTTCATTGTCAGCAGTAGTCATGGGTGTAATTCCTCTTCTCAGCCCGATGGTGGTATTACCGTGTTTAGCAATGAAGTTCATATGTTGAACTTGAGCAGTGTGATGTCTGCACCTACATTCTGTTTTCATGCCAAGCATGAAATGACCTTGTTCACATGTAGTTATTTCTGTCAACTGTTTTTTGCACATGCAACTGTGCATTTGCTGTCAGGCAATGCACGCTGCCATGTCTTTGCTGGCAGTGAGAAAGACACTAAGCCAAATTTTGAGGCCGCTATAGGCCAGACATTTGAAGCAAGGGTGACATTGCGGGTGTCCGGCAAAAGATGTCAATTAAGACCATGATCAAGGTTCACAGGCAAGGGGTGAGATACTCGATTGCACTGTACAATGATATAAATCAGTTGTACCTCGGTATACGTCCTTAATCCGCTCCGGGTCCTTGGACTTATACCAAACAAATTTCTCCCATAAGAAATAATGAGAAAATGATTAATCCCCATGAAAATGATTAGTTCCCATGAAAAAAAATCCTATTGTTATTGGCATATTATACATTGATGGGGTTGTATAAATTTTAAACACTGCTTAATACTAAAATACATAAATACAAAAGCAATTAGATGAAATAATGAAAACTGAACATCACTTTACTTTTTAATAACGTCTTTGTTTTTCACAATCATAGATACCGTCGTTCTCGGCATACGGTATGCAGCAGCCAAGTTCTGGATACGCATGCCACCTTCATATTTTTCAACAATCAATTCAAATTTACGTGAAAAAACACAAAATCACGTTTTGACAATGCGGGTTTGCTGTATGCGCCCATCTGCTGTCCGGGAGCCCTTGAACCCTACACTGTCGGTAATGTTACCGATGAGCTTAGCAGTTAGGCACAACAAAGCACGGGATGGTGAAAAAGTGCAAAGTGCTTTTATTAAAACAATCAACAAAACAAGGTGTTTAAATTAAAGTGCAGTGTCCAAAGTTCCAATAAATAAATCCATAAAATCAAAAGTGAAACGTGGAGGTTAAAAAAATAGAAAAAAAGTCTTCTTAAAAACGAGGTTAAAATACAGCAGGAAGATTTCTAAAAAAAAAAAAAGGCACACAACCTTTTTACCTGGCCGCCCCCCGCCTGGGCTTCTCAACAGGGGAGTCACCCTACTTGCAGCTGACCTTCACTCTGCCTACTTCAGCTGTTCAGTTCACCTCTCCGATCCCTGGCTCCGGTAGGCTCCTCCTGACAGCAACTTGGGATCCACAGCGACCAGGGCTGGGGAATACTGTACACTCGCCCAAGTCCCGACTCCTGCTGCCTTACGCGGAGAGACATCCTCCTTCTGGTCAATCCTGCTCCATGATCACTCAGCGGGAGTGACCACAACTACTATTCCCCGGGTGTTGGCCCAACACCCAGGCTCCCTGTTCAGCTGCAACAAGAGTCTGCTTGCTCTCGTTCTCTACTGCTTCCTCCTTTCTCCTGCAACCTCCCGTCCGTCCTTTCTTTCTCCCCTTCTAGCCGGCTCGCGCTTCTATTTATCAAGAGGGCATGGCAGCTGAAATCAGCAGCCTCAGGAACAATCACAAATGAGGATGGTCTCTTACCTGTGCACTTAGGTGAGAAACGCCCACATCGCGAATTACCCCAAGAACTGCTTCAGCCACACAATCACCACGCCCTTTCACCAAGCCGCGAGTGCGGCGATTATTTATTTTAAAACTGGCCTATGACAGGAGCTGTGGACGCGCTATACCAGACACATGAAAATTCGCAGAGAGTTATAGCGCGTGTTGTTCACTGAATGCTAGCAACTGGCACAGTGACGCTCGTGGGCAGTCGTGGCTTTGTCTCGAGAGAGAGACTGTTTGTCTCTCTCGAGGATAGCGCGCGGTGTTCTAGCACACAAGTCATATTCCAAGCAAAATTTTTCTCGTCCAAACAGGACGTATACCAAGGTACCACTGTACATTAAGTTATAATAATTATGTGCACAAATTAAAATTAACAGGAAACTGATCAAATGAAAATCTAATATTCATTTTAAAACTAAACACTTGGGATCAAATGAAGTAAACACACAATACATAGACTATCACAGGGCTAGCTTAACGCATGTCAGTCTTTACAGATCTATCGTGGTTTGTTTCTTTCTCTTCATTATCCATGTGCTGTGGTAGGACAAAGAAGCAGTCAGTTGTTTTTACTTGTAAATTTGAGTGTGAAAGTACGTCTGTTTGCCTGTGTGTTTTTTTAACACTAGAATCCCTGAAGCTTACGAAAATATTTATAATGCCGGGCCATCTTAAATTTTACTCGCACCTCCTCATCACTGTATTAACTGTGGAACAATATTGCCTTTGTTTAGCAAATGTGTCAATTGACCGCAGGCAGGCAGCCTGCTACCCCAACCCTAACTGAGGAAGCTGAAATCGGACACAAAATTCTCACAGCTGAAGTCTGTTTATCTGGGAGTGAGGTGTCTGGAACCAAACAGGAAAATAATATTATTTGAATTACATAAACTCCATGTGTGTTTCATGTCTACAATAATCTGTATAAATGTAGAATGCAATTTCTTGCAAGGCAAGAAATTTTGAAAACATAACTAAAACCGAAGATTTTTTCATGTTATAGTAATAATGACAAAATGTTAATGTGAAGTGTATAATGTGTGAAGACTGAAGCCTGCCACTAATTCTGAGGAGGAGCTTCCCCTTGGAATGCCTTCATAAACAGGGCAATGGGCATTTTGCTGGAGAGCCAACTCTTCTGCAGGGGTTAGGTCTGCACCGCGTGGACCTCCACCTGTTTTTTGCTTGTCTGCCTTCTTATTAGTTTTAAAATTAATGTTTATATTATATATGATTCTTTATGTAAACAATTCTTTAAATAGTTATATACCAATATTTACCAGTTTGAAGTATATTCTTGTATTTCACTTTAACCTGTTCCCATGTTCTCCTTGTGCTCACGTTTGATCTGGAATTATGACATATTAAATAATAATTAATCTGACAAATAGGAAATGAAACGCTGCATTCAGTAAGCACAATGCACACTACTTAGCGTTTAATTTGTCTGCCACTTTTTGCAGCCGTCTTTCTGGTTTGGGCTGCTTTTGCAGTGTTACCCCTTGTGCATATTAAATCTTGAAATTCTTCATATCCTTCGAGTAAATGGTCTTGCTCCTCTTGTGTGAAGAAAAAAAAAAGAAAAAAAAAAACATCCATTCTTTCGTCATTTTGTTACAGCCTATCAAAGACTTGCTGATCATCTTTTCTAGACTCAATATACAGGGAGTGCAGAATTATTAGGCAAATGAGTATTTTGTCCACATCATCCTCTTTATGCATGTTGTCTTATTCCAAGCTGTATAGGCTCGAAAGCCTACTACCAATTAAGCATATTAGGTGATGTGCATCTCTGTAATGAGAAGGGGTGTGGTCTAATGACATCAACACCCTATATCAGGTGTGCATAATTATTAGGCAACTTCCTTTCCTTTGGCAAAATGGGTCAAAAGAAGGACTTGACAGGCTCAGAAAAGTCAAAAATAGAAAGATATCTTGCAGAGGGATGCAGCACTCTTAAAATTGCAAAGCTTCTGAAGCGTGATCATCGAACAATCAAGCGTTTCATTCAAAATAGCCAACAGGGTCGCAAGAAGCGTGTGGAAAAACCAAGGCGCAAAATAACTGCCCATGAACTGAGAAAAGTCAAGCGTGCAGCTGCCAAGATGCCACTTGCCACCAGTTTGGCCATATTTCAGAGCTGCAACATCACTGGAGTGCCCAAAAGCACAAGGTGTGCAATACTCAGAGACATGGCCAAGGTAAGAAAGGCTGAAAGACGACCACCACTGAACAAGACACACAAGCTGAAACGTCAAGACTGGGCCAAGAAATATCTCAAGACTGATTTTTCTAAGGTTTTATGGACTGATGAAATGAGAGTGAGTCTTGATGGGCCAGATGGATGGGCCCGTGGCTGGATTGGTAAAGGGCAGAGAGCTCCAGTCCGACTCAGACGCCAGCAAGGTGGAGGTGGAGTACTGGTTTGGGCTGGTATCATCAAAGATGAGCTTGTGGGGCCTTTTCGGGTTGAGGATGGAGTCAAGCTCAACTCCCAGTCCTACTGCCAGTTTCTGGAAGACACCTTCTTCAAGCAGTTGTACAGGAAGAAGTCTGCATCCTTCAAGAAAAACATGATTTTCATGCAGGACAATGCTCCATCACACGCGTCCAAGTACTCCACTGGCAAGAAAGGGTATAAAAGAAGAAAAACTAATGACATGGCCTCCTTGTTCACCTGATCTGAACCCCATTGAAAACCTGTGGTCCATCATCAAATGTGAGATTTACAAGGAGGGAAAACAGTACACCTCTCTGAACAGTGTCTGGGAGGCTGTGGTTGCTGCTGCACGCAATGTTGATGGTGAACAGATCAAAACACTGACAGAATCCATGGATGGCAGGCTTTTGAGTGTCCTTGTAAAGAAAAGGTGGCTATATTGGTCACTGATTTGTTTTTGTTTTATTTTTGAATGTCAGAAATGTATATTTGTGAATGTGGAGATGTTATATTGGTTTCACTGGTAAAAATAAATAATTGAAATGGGTATATATTTGTTTTCTGTTAAGTTGCCTAATAATTATGCACAGTAATAGTCACCTGCACACACAGATATCCCCCTAAAATAGATAAAACTAAAAAACTAAAAACTACTTCCAAAAATATTCAGCTTTGATATTAATGAGTTTTTTGGGTTCATTGAGAACATGGTTGTTGTTCAATAATAAAATTATTCCTCAAAAATACAACTTGCCTAATAATTCTGCACTCCCTGTATATGGGCTTTTCAATCAGCGTGGGCGCGCGCATTCATCTCGGATGATTAGATCCAGCTAGACTAATCAACTACGCGGCTGCGTTTGAAAAACTGACTTATCCTGGATGAGCTTCGCCAGCATTAACTCATCCAAGATGAAGCATCTGATCTTGGATGATTTAGGCAACGTACAGAAAATACCCCCATTTCGTTATACCATGCCTTTATTTGAAAATAGTATCAGATCGAGCGTGAACCTGAGAGAAAATAAAGCTGATTTTTTATATATAAAAAAAAAAAAAAAAAAAAAAAAAAAAAAAAAAAGGGGCAGCTAACTTTTCCACAGACTGTAAAGACTCTTCTTTTCTTCAAATGTAATTATCTGAAAAACTACTCATGCAAAACCTTAGCAAATCAACAGACATGGTCCTATGAGTAAATGGAACACACTGTAAAGATCCCAGTTAAATTAACCTCCTAAGTGTTGTTTGCCTCAGGAAAAACTAGACAAAAATGTTTTCTAAAAAAAGTGTTGTTACGTGTTTCAAAAACATTTAAATACCAAAACATCAACAAAATATACTATTAAAAGGTACAAAGTGTCCACTGCTGTACTAATACACATTAAGTACACGTCCTGTGTGTCATGTGTTTTGAGACAGACACCAATGCACTTGCCTGCTGTTGCAATCGTGTCATTAGAAGCAAGTCTGTGCATTTTTCTTGTGTTTCTGTTGCTTGCTTCTTGCACACAAGATGATAGATATCAGTGATGCAGCAACCGTTGCACCATGGTGAAGCTTCACATGGCCAAAATCACCAGGCATATCATGGCAGATTAGTCATATAGTGCCATATCATGTATCAGTTTCACTTTCCATAACAATGTCTGATGACCAGTTCACACTGTCATCTTTACTGCTCGATTCAAGCAATGGTTCAGTTTCAGTTCATTCTAAAACTGCCTTTATGGTTTTTCATTTGCCATTGCGTTTTCAGTTGGAGGCCCTTTCCCTCTCATGAATACTGATGAGTTATATTAATTTACCATAAAGGGGCAGAAAGCATTATAGTATTTCTATTTTCAGCATGACATTTCATCTACTAGATGGCAGCAGAATACTGTTCAGAGTTGTTTTTCCGGGGTTAACAATATAAACTGTATCATTATATGCCACCTGAGCCGAACTCTGGTTTAACTACAATTGCACAGAATTCACAGCCAAGTCACGCTTGGGGTTAATGCCAAGGAGGTTAAACAATTTTCACAGCAGTTATTGCTGGACATGCATCAAACTGTTTTTGAAGGATATGGAGATAAGTACTGGACCAAAATCAATAGGCCTGGAACATGTGACAAGACAAACAAGATGTAACTTGTTTGTAAAAGGTAAGTTTTTTTTTTTTGGAAGTTAGCATGGTAAATAGGTTCCACAGACACCATGCAAAAAATCAGCACCTTGGTATTTTGAACATCACAGAATTAGAATCTGTACTTAACTCAATGACAGATTTTTGTCCCCATTACCAAACGCCCATATACATGGAAGTAAAAAAGCCCACTGCAATAATGATGAAAATAGACTTTTTATAAGATGTGCTTTTTTGAAATTAAAGTTTATCTATTTAGACTTATTTATAAAACCGTTTCCGAGAAAGCAAGCCAGTATATTACAAATGTTTTGGAGTGAGATGTCCTTTTAGAATGAAAAATGAACCACTTTTAATGATGTTTAAAATAAGTGGGCAACCATTTGCACCCCAGGCACAAATTAGAGATATACAACTACTACAGCTGCTGCTGCTCAATGGAAGGCTGTTCAGCTGAGGTCCAAGTCAGCCTGATTTCATCTCATACATGCCTGTCCCCAAAAAAAAGCAACTGCCAGTTTCTCTAATGCTCCCAAATTACCACCAATGCTATTTCAGTTCTATTTCTTTAAAATTAGTTTTTATTTCTATATTTTTACTTCTCAATTTATGTTCAGTTAAGTTAATCAAGTTTTGATGATTTCTATTTTACTTATTTTGAGAGAAATATTTTAGTTTTCGCTTAAAAGGACCATTCAATAAAGATTTAGTAAAATTTTGTTTAGTCAGCAAAAGGATTGCCAAAACAGACATATAGCCCTTAACACATGAAAAAAGTGAGTCTCTTGTTGACCCAGCAACCTATTATGAACACTTTACAAAACATTTTTTACTCTTATTGTGGCAGTGTCTTTCTGTTTATGGCACAGGCTATTTACTTTGACAGTACTAGGTATTTTAAATTTCAGATCAGTTCTCCACAGTATAGGGATGATCCAATCAATCTAAATTTGCAGATTTTCATTACATAAAAAGATTCTATTGGTGAATGGTAAAAACCCCAATCACAAAAGACGATCGTTTCAGCTCTTGCTTTTCTAAGCTTTACAGTAATACAGTTGCAGTTCTCCTTTACACAAGGTATTATGGTAGTTGAGGCAACACCAGGTCTCACAAGGTTAGACCCAAGGATTACTCAGGCTGTAAAAGTGCCAATAGCATTAGTTCCGAGCATTATTTGGGCAACTGTAAAGGCATGTCTTACACAAGCGTCAGGCCCGAGCATTACCATGGCAATGTGGTAGACACATCTCCTAGCCTCATAATGGTGTCTGATAAGACATTTTTCAGAAGCCCAGGTGCTCTTGACAGTGATCAGAACAGTGGTGATAAGCAATTCAGTAGAAAGGATGACAAAGTTAATCTGTCTTTGGGCAGTGAAACTGAAATGGGCCATTGAGATACAAAGTGATTTTGATGAATCCGAAAGTGACACTCATGTGTGGGCTTCTGCTGACCTTGCTTCAAATAAACCAGCACCCCCTTATCTTGATTTTGTGGGGCAGCCAGGAATAAAATTGAATGTTGACAGCCAAGATCCACTTATTTACTTGAAGTTATCTCTTGATGACGACGTAATTTAAAGAATTAATGTTGAGATGAATCGTTATACTCAACAGTGTCAGGTAAATGACCGTAAGGCAAAGCAGTTTTCCTGTTCAAATATATACAACATAAAACACACATTTTGACAGTACACTGAAACCTTGGTTCATGAATATCTCAGAACACGTACAAATCGGGTTATGACCAAAAAGTTTTGCATCTGTTCACGACCACACGCTCAGTTGACAAACAAGCCAGTTTCTCTTCCGGTTTGTACGCGCACATGATTTCCGCACGTGTTGTACATTGTTCTCGGTCAGACGTGCATGCTTTTGCTGTGAACTCTTTGTGCTCTATTTAGTTTCCCTTCCAGTTCATACATGCTGATGATTTCCGCACGTGTTCAGTCTCTCCCTGTACATTGTTCTTGGTCAGACATGTGTGCTTTCGCTGTGAACTCTTTGTGCTCTATTTCATGTGCTTTTGCAGTTAACCATGGCCCCCTAAGCAAGTGAAGAGTGGTAGTGCTGGTGAGAAGAAAGGTTCGAAGAAAACTGAAATCGAATTAAAGAAATTATTGAAAAGTAGGAGCGTGGCGTTCATGTTACTGATCTTGCCACCGAGTACAAGAAGTCAAAATCTATGATTGCGACAATTCTAAAGCAGAAAGAGGCCATTAAAGCAGCTGATGTTACAAAAGGAGTTACAGTGTTAACCAGGCAGAGGCCTCAAGTGTTGGAAGAGGTGAAAAAAACTGTTGCTAGAGTGGCTGAACGAGAAGCAACTTGCAGGGGATAGCGTAAGCGAGGCAATGTTATGCGAGAAAGCCAGGAAGATTCATGGCGATTTGCTGCAAAACTATCCTTCTACGAGTGACGAAAGTGAGGAATTTAAAGCCAGAGGATGGTTTGAAAAGTTTTGCAAGAGAAGTGGCATTCATAGTGTGGTAAGGCATGGAGAGGCTGCTAGTTCCAACGCTGAAGCTGCGAAAGAATTCGTGAAAAATGTCACAAAATTAGTGAAGGACGAAGGCTACATCCCGCAACAAGTGTTCAACTGCGACGAGACCGGATTGTTCTGTAAGAGGATGCCGAAGAGGACCTACATTACCCAGGGAGAGAAGGCTATGCCCGGCCATAAACCAATGAAGCAGAGGTTAACCATTTCGCTGTGTGCGAACGCTAGTGGCGACGTAAAAATAAAGCCGTTAGTCGTTTACCAATTTGAGAACCCTCGTGCTTTAAAGCAGCACAATGTAAACAAAGCCAGACTGCCCGTGATGAGGAGGGCAAACACGAAGGGTTGGGTCACAAGGACCTTGTTTTTGGAATGGCTGCACGAGGCTTGCGCTCCCCACCGCGAAACGAAATCTTGAAGAGAATAATCTGCCTGAAAAATGCCTTCTTCTGATGGACAATGCAACGGCACACCCTCCAAATTTGGCTGACGATATGGTCGAGGAGTACGACTTTATTAAGGTCGTTTTCTTTAACCCGACGACTCCTCTTCTGCAGCCCATGGACCAGCAGGTTATTTCAAATTTTAAGAAGCTGTACACCAAATGACTATTCGCCAGGTGTTTCAATATGACAGAGGAGACGTCTTTCACCCTGAAAGAGTTGTGGAAAAACCATTTTAATATCGTTCATTGCATCAACTTCATCGATAAAGCCTGGGAAGACATTACATACCGGACCTTGAACTCAGCCTGGAAGAAACTTTGGCCTGAATGCATTCTTGAACAGAATTTAGAAAGCTTTGAGTCTCCTGTTGTGGATGAGATTATATCCATGGGCAAGAGCATGGTCTTGAAGTGGACAATGAGGACATCGAGGAGCTGGTCCTGGATCACAAGGAGGAGCTAACAATGGAGGAACTCGTTGAACTCCAGCAGAAGCAGCATAGGTTGCTCACCGAGGAGCAGTCCTCGGTGGAAGAAGAGGAAAGGGCGATTATAAAAAGTGATGCAATAAAAGCCATCATGGAAAAATGGAACGACTGCCAGGATTTTTTCAAGAACCACCACCCTGACAAAACGGTTGTGAACAGAGTGATAAACATGAACGACCATGTCGTCTCACATTTCCGAAAAATGTTAATGCATAGGAAAAGGCAAGTAACATTAGACCACTATTTTGCAATGTCTGATCCACCAGCTAAACAGCTATAAACACCAGAAACCCAAGAAATCACAAGAGAGAAAACACCTGAAGATGAACATCCCTCCATCGCGCAGAGGGACTCTCCCTCAAAACTGTAACCTCCTCTCCACCCAGTTCCTCCTCACTTCCTGCATGCCAGAACTTGACTCATGCAAGGTTAGTTTTCTTGGTTGTTTATAGTTAGTTTTTGTATAAATTATGGATTTTTCAAAAGTTCATTTTTTTCCCTGTGCTTAAAACTCATTAACACTAGAATTACCAGAGCCTACGAAAAAACTCGTAGATCCGTCCCACCTTAAATCGCTTCTTAAAACCGCTCTCACCTCTCCGCCAGCCTCCTTTGTCCTGTAAATGTGCCGATAAAAACAAACTGCAAGCAGCCGGCTATTCCATCCCCCCCACCGACTCAGAACGTGCACCAACTTCTCCCAGCTCAGGCCTCGATTATCTGGGAGTGAAGTGGAGTTTTAGAGTGGAAATAATAGATTGTTATTTGGTACACACGCGTTTCATGTGTGTTCCGTTTCTACAGTAATCTGTGTAAACACAATGTTAAAACAGAAACTTTTTCATAATTCAGTAATAAATATCACAAAATGTAGACATAAACTATAAAATGTATGAAGCCTGACAGCCAAAGAGCAAATACACTTTCATAAAAGGTTCAGGACTTTTACAACGGCTTCCGTAGCGTACTGGTAAGATTCTGTCAATTAGAGCACAATACCTTAAGAGATCCGAGTTCGAATCTCCGGTAGGGAGAAAATTTATTTATTTTTAACCTTCGCTGTTCTGCCTGCCTGAACTCCCTGTCTATCTATATAGTAATAACAGTAATTTTATTATTATATAGGAGCTTCCCTGTCTGCCTATCATATAGTGCCTTTCCTTTCTATATATCTATCCCCTTAGCTGTTTTTTATATATCTATTATACAATGCCTTCCCTGTTTATTTATAAATCTAGTGCCTTCTCTACCTGTCTGTCTTTCTGTCTGATTGCATATAGCGCTGAACTTACTGCTCTGTACTATTCTGTCTTCTGCATGTCCTGGAGTACAAAAGAAACACCACCATACAGCAACATGTGCGAACTGGCAAGATCGGGGAAAAAACACGCGGTCACTGATTACAAACCGCAAGATGAATGAAAGAGACAATATATGTAAAAACATCATCGCACTAATGCAATATTATTTGAAAACAAACAGCGTCAGATCGGGTTTGAATATGCGCCCGATCTGACGCTGTTCGTTTTCAAATAATATTGCATGTACTGTGCGTTGAAACTGCTGCACTGAATAAGCAGACTCCTTCTGTAACAGCGTCAGCGTGTATTCAAACCCGATCTGACGCTCTTCTTTTTCAAATAATATTGCATGTATTGAACTATTTTAGAATAAAAACATACATTTGATTTCAGTCAGTCTGTAAGAGCCAGTGTAAATGCATGATAATTATAAAGGGTAGCTTTTTTTTTAATTCAGTTCCATTCTCTCAGTCGCGTCCACCATCCCCCCATCTGACACTGCTTTTTTTCACATAAAGACGTGCTATAACTCAAGTGAGATTTATTTGGAGACGCGCTATACTCGAATGTTATTTGTATAGGGAAGAAAGTACAATGTCAGGTGCTCATTCAGTGTAATAGGAACCACAGCACAGAGAGATGTGTACATTGCAACAAGTACACATGTCGTGAATGTAGGAAGGGTGTGTGGGAATTGTTAATATTTGAATGTGACGATTTTATATAGCACGGATCGGAAATCAGCAGTTCTTAGCATTGCACCACGCAAGCTGTCGTATCAACCGCCTACTGTAACTTGCTTTATTTTTTCTTCACATATAGTCTAGAATAAAAGTGCACTTGTTTTGTTATTCTTGTACACCAACATATGTTCCTGTGTTTGAGCGACACGGGCATGCTCAAAAAAATAGACGTGTAATGCCACGAAAAGTGCACGCAGGCTCTTCAGTTCGCAAGCATTGGTACGAGAATGCAGTCACAAATACGCTGCAGAGCTATAGCGCATCTTTATGTGAAAACAGCATTCTCAATTTGGGGGGGGTATAGGGAAGGATCCTGAACACGACTGAGAGAATGAAAAGTGAATTAAAAAAAAAACCTTTACAAGTATCATAAACTACACCAGCTGTTACACACTGAAATCAAATTTATGTTTTTATTATAAAATAGTAAGAATAACAGCAGTTTACATCTCAAAACTGAATCGCGCGGGATCGAACTCATGACCTTTTGAATACTAGTCAGTGGCTAATACCATTATGCTACCGTGGCAGTTGTAAGAGTTATATGTCAATGTGGCATACTAAGGTGGCTTTTTTCTGCAGTTATATTTTTGAATAAAATCATACTTGTTCTGTTATATTTCTACCTTTTGTAAATGTGTTTGATATTTGGACTTCAGGCTTCATACATTATATAGTTTATGCTTACATTTTGTCATTTACTACTACAATATGAAAAACGTTTGTTTTAAAAATGTGTTTACACGGATTACTGTAGAAACAGAACACACGTGAAATGCGTGTATTCCAAATAATGATCTATTATTTCCACTCTAAAACTCCACTTCACTCCCAGATAATCAAGGCATGAGCTGGGAGAAGTTTGTGCACGTTCTAACTCGTTGGGGGGATGGAATAGCCGGCTACTTGCAGCTTTTCTTTTATCAGCACATTTAGATTAACAAAAGACGCTGGCGGAGAGGTGAGAACGGTTTTGAGAAGCGATTTAAGGTGGGACGGACCTACGAGTTTTTTCGTAGGCTCTGGTAATTCTAGTGTTAAAAAAAAAGTGTTTACAGCAAGCGGTTCGTAAGGCTATAGCGTGAATTCTTGCAATGTTACTTTTCTCTGTCCAAGGTTTTCTCAGTGTTATTCAGTGTTTTTACATTTAATTTACTATTACACTGTGCATTCTATGGTATAATTAACTATTTTTGTCCTTAAAAATCTTTTAAAAATTATATTTACATACAGTTCGTATGGTACGGAACAGATTAATTGTATTTACATACAATCCTATGGGGGAAATTACTTCGGGTCACGAGGTTCCACTGTACATACAACATTAGCATAATTGACATTATTCATTATTATTTGCATCATTAATATACTTTTTGCACTTCTGACTTTGTACATTGTGTTTTACACGTTTGACAGGAAAAAAATTAGATTTAATAAAAATGTCAAAATATGCAATGCTTTTTACATGCTTTTTCTGAGAATAAATGTAATGATCAAAACCTCCTAATGACAGCAGGTTTTCACTACGTCAAGGTTTACTAATTTCCTGGATCTCAACCCCTGCTACCAATAAAAACAAAGTGGTGATTTTTAAATTAATATTTCACACAGCAACTTGATTTTTTATTTTTTTTGTAAATAGCAATTGTGAATTTTGTGTTCTTAAGTATTCAAACCCCAGGTTGTTATATTCAAATAAAAATGTCTGCTTTTGATGTAATGTTGTCTGAAAATTAAAAAAAAAAAAAAAAAAAAAAAAAAAAAAAATCTCAGTCATATTTGTAGTCTTCTATTGTCCTGCCCAACTTTTTCATAATGTGTTACAAGTACCAAATTCAAAAAGAGTGTACTAATGAAATGAAACATAAAAGTTGCTGTGGAAAAACATTACATTCCTTGTTCTTTTACTGTTTTTTATAGAGGTCAAACAGAATGTAAAAGTCACTCTTTTCTGTTATTAGTATTTCATCTACCGTAGATCCCGGAATACAAGCCGACTCGGTATATTAGCCGATCCCCTTCTCTACCTACTAAATTACATGTATTTGCCGATGACCGGTATTTAAGTCAACCCCCTTCTCGAAGCAAAATTTTTTAAATTTCCTTAAAAGTGTCTTTCAGGTATATTTATCATGTTTATCGGCGAGAATTTGAGACTGCCGGCATTTTTGATGGAAACCAGGAAGTGATTGCGGAAAAGTTTGGTAAAATGAAGCCTTTGTGTTGAAACTATATGTGCAAATACGGTACATCGGCGGGTGGATTTCCGGACACTCGTTATAAATTTGACTAACTTAAATACGCAATACAGTGGACCCTTGACTTAAGAACTTAATTCGTTCGCGAAGGCTAACCCATAATTCGTTCCGAACCTCCCACTGAGAGATAGATAGATAGATAGATACTTTATTAATCCCAAGGGGAAATTCACAAATTCACTGCAACACTTACTTAACCCTTTCATAATAAAAAGGGTTGTACAATGTGCATAATTTACCAAAACAATAATTTTTCTAATGTACTAACCAAAAACTTATAAAAAGTGCCATTACCTACCAGAAGTAGGCTAGATTAAGCTAGGAGCATGGCGGCGCGCAGCGGCTCAGGGCTCTCCTTTTCACTTTTTGTTGTTTTTGTACTTTTTTTTTTTTTTCCTTGTTTGTGCACGATCGGTTCAGCAAACGTCCAGAGCCAGACATCTGTTTCGAGTGTTTTTCATCACACGCACAACATCCCAGACAACATAGCGAGACCAGCGGGCTCTCCGTGGATTGTTGTCGGGTCTAGGAGACGACGCAGACGGAGGAGGGAAAGAAAGCGGAAGCGGGGCCACAGATCTGGCGTTATGCTAAGGCTAAAAAAACAACCATACAAGCCCTATACAGAACTTTTTTTCTGCACTGAAGGAGCTGCTTTTAATCTCATTGTAGATGTGTATAGTGACAATAAAAGGCATTCTATTCTAGAAACAACAATTTCATACTGTACTCACCATTTAATTTGACATCTTTGGGCTGCAGGGAGGAGGAGGAGAATGCAAATCTTTTCTTTGTAAAATTGTCGAGATGGTGGATTTCGACATGCTGTACATATTAGCGAGATCGGTCACACGAACAGCACTCTCAAATTTCCACACAATTTCCATCTTCGTTTCAATTGTGATCGCTTTCTTTACCTTCTCTTTCTTCCTTAGCAATTATGCGTCTTGCTTGCATGGTCTTAGTGAATTATATATATAGGTAAATCACTGCAATGACCGAAATAACATCCACAAACACATGTATCTGGGCTCCAACTGACGCTTCTAACGCTCTCGGTTGTTTGTTTACAATCGCGCAAGCGGATACACGTGACCGCATTCGGGTCGTAACGCAAGATGTTCGTCGTAAATCAAAAGAAAAATTTTTATTTTAAACTTCCCGATAATTTATTATAAATTTTATTAATAAAATCAACAACTAAAACATTTTTTTGAATAAATTCTTTATTTAATTTAAAGTACCGGCATGCAAAGTTACTTCTTCATCTGAAAGATGGCTCTATGGTTTATGTACTGATATAATGAGGGAAACTCCTGTACCACAGGCTAAGTAAATGCTGATTCTGCTTAGATGATTGTCATTTGTGGCCACTGTTGCACAGACAAAAATCATATAGGGAGGACTTGGGTAGTGTCAATTATAATAACTATGACAGGCTCCTAATTATTGGCAACTTTAATTTTCATATCGATAAACAGTGCGAGCCAAAAGCAAAAGAATTCACGAACCTCCCTCACTCTTTTCACCTGAGTCAACAATTAGCAAGCCCACATATAAAGGAAGGTCACACGCTGAATTTAGTGATTACTAAAGGATTAAAAGTTGATGCGAGGCAGATCGTGGGTATCTGTTTATCTGACCATTGTTTAATATTATCTTGGCTCCAGCAGACCCCCATGACCCTGTGTTAGGATATAGCGGGTTGGACAATGACTGACTGATTGACTAATGTAGAAATACTGAGATCCACAACTAATGAGAAGTGTATTGTTAAAAAATGCTATTTTGATAGACCTGCAACTTCAAAGTTTGCTAACATTCTAAAAAAACCTGTCCGTTTGTAGTGCTTACTACAATAATGATAATAATGAAAATCGTTAGGCTGAAAATTTTAATGCTAAAGTAAGAGATGCCACTGACATAGCTGCTCCTGAAAATAGTTAAAAAACCCTACAGCACTATTACACCATGAAAGACCCAAAGAGTTTCCAGAGGGCTGAACGTAAATGAAGAAAAACTAAATTGATAGTGCACTATGAAATACTAAAGGCTAATAACACAGTCTGCCTGGAGAGGGGTGCTGCTTCTCTAAAATTACAGTATAAACAATACTGGTAATCTAAGAGTTTTACTCTCTACTATTGATTGTTCGCTAAACCTAGGTTACTCAATGGAATGCCTCCAAAAAACTACCAGTGAGGCTTTTGCGATATTTTTTTAAACACAAAATTAATATCATCATAAATAACGTACATCTACCCAAAGCTGATCCTATTTAAATCCTGTTATTCCCTTTTAAGCAAATTAAATTCGTTCACAAGGATTGATTTACCCGATCTAAGTAGAATAACTTCTCAAGTGAAACCCTCCACTTGGGTCCTGGACCCAATATCAAAAAGCTTTTTCAAAGAAGTATCTGATATGCTGATAGTGTGCTTGACATAGTAAACTCATCATTAGATATGGGGGTCTTCCCAGACTGTCTTAAGACTGCTGTTGATAAACACCCACACAAGATGTCAAAAACATAAAAGAGTTAAGATTATTTTGACATCTATATAGATTTAGATCTATTTCTAACCTGCCTTTAAGTAAAGTTCTAGAAAAGGCAATCATTACACAGCTAAATGATCACTTAAATAGACATACTATTCTTGACAAATTCCAGTCAGGTTTTAGAACAAATCACAGTACAGAAACTGCACTGGCTGAAGTAGTAAATGACTTGCGGGTTAATGTTGATAGAGGCCGTTTATCTGTTCTCATCCTCTTACATCTGACTGCAGAATTTGATACCACTGATCACAATATTCTTATAAATCGCCTTAGTGGGTGGGACTATCTGGCAAGGTCTTAAATCGGTTTGAGTCTTACTTAATAGGTAGAAAATTCTTTGTTAGTTGTAATCAAAGATGCATGATATTCTATATGGTGTTCCACAAGGATCTATCCTGTGTCCACTGCTGCTTTCGATCTACATGCTTCCATTAGGTCAGATTATCTCAAGGCATAACGTGAACTATCACAGCTATGCAGATGGCAGATAACTGTATTTATCAATAGCGCCTGATGACCCCGACTTTCTTGGTTCACTGACCCAATATCTTACTTGTGTTTCTGAATGGATGAGTAGTAATTTTCTCAAACTTGACTCTAACCTACATGTTACATCACATATTAATCAGATTATCAAGACTGCAGTTTTTCACTTAAGGAATACAGCAAAAAGTTAGATCTCTTAAAAGACACTGATAATTTAGTTCACCATTTTGTTTTTAGTAAACTAGATTACTATAACACAATCCTTCCTGGACTACTAAAAGGTATTAATCGGTTGTAACTATCGCAGAATAGGAAAAGAAAATCTGAGCACATCTATCCAGTTTTGATGTCATTACATTGGTTAACCAAGCTATTCAGAACTGACTTTACAATACTACTAATAGTTTACAAAAACGTAAATTTTGCATCATCCTATATTTTGGAATGCTTGTTACCATACACCGCAAGTCATGACCTTAGATCTTCGAATGAGTGTCTTCTTATAATTCCAATAGCTAAATTTAAAAGAAGTGGCTAGGCAGTCTTTTGTTGTGCACCTAAAATCTGGAATAGTTTACCAATGGAAACTCGCCAGGCTAATATGGTGGAGCTTTTTAAAAAATTGCTACAAACCTATCATTTTAACACAGCCTCTTATAGTTATTTCAGCGTATCCCCGATAAGCTATATGTGCAATATCATTTTCAATAAAGCTCCACAATCCGTACTAATCCCTACTATTCTCTGCTGTTCCTTTTCCAGTTTTCTGCAGTCTCTACATTGATGGATTGAAGGAAGTACCCCAGATGTCCAAATAACTATCATCAACTTTTTTCACATGAAGCCTGAAAGCCATAATGACTGATTTAGATCATTTATGTTAAGATAGAATGCCCAGTGGGGACTGGGCAGTCTATTGGCCTTGGAAATTCTGCAGATTTTGTTTTTTCACTTCGGCCCATGAGTTTCTTTTTTTTTTTTTTCTGTCCTCC
Organism: Polypterus bichir lapradei; assembly: GCA_026402145.1. Taxonomy (NCBI): domain Eukaryota; kingdom Metazoa; phylum Chordata; class Cladistia; order Polypteriformes; family Polypteridae; genus Polypterus; species Polypterus bichir. The sequence continues at coordinate 1,103,843 of JANRMT010062826.1, read as the reverse complement.
TAGCCATCTGACCCCATTTATTCTTTGTTCCTTAGTATTGACTAATCGTATTTTTCATTCAAATAAAAGTTTCTTCATCTTGTAACACATATAGAGCTACAGCATTTGTATGAAAATGTGCTACATAAATGTTGTCATTGTTAGGGCAGGATTTCCTCGGCATGGTTAACCATGATGGTAAAGTCTCTTTTTTTCAGATTATTCTACAGTTTTATAAATGCATATGCTTTCTACTTAGGGATGCTCTGCTCAGGTTTTTCTCAAAACTAATACCTATCACCGATTTCAAGTTATTTGAACTGCCGATTCCAAAACAGATTTTTTTTGTCCTTTACCCCTTTAAAAAATGTTTTACACTAAACTCCTGCCTAACCTAATGCATAGAAGCCTTATGTTCTAAATTAAAGTGTTACCTTTGGTATTTGTTATAATTAAACTATAGACCACAGGCGTTAACTGTTTATTTTTTTTTAATAAAATGAAATTCTGTGGGCTTATTATTCAGTGACCATATAAATACTAAAATAACAAATTAATATGTAAAAAAATATGTATCCATAATACATATGGCACAAAAGGAAAAAAAAATCCTTTATATAATTACAACCTTTTTTTCCTGTAATGCACCTATCTGAAAGAAGGCTTAATTAAAACATACAATCAACATTGGCAATTAAACACTGCTTAAATGTAAATATACATTTACTCATGGATTTTAATCATTTTTATCATTAATGCACCCCAAACGGAAAAAAACCCAAAAAATATCAAACTCGAAACTTAAGCCTGTTATGAGATAACGATGTGCTGATTAGTTTTTGATCCAAATCATGCAAGAGAAAGAGGAACTCTAGAGCGGGGGGTCTCCAACTCCAATCCTGGAGAGCTACTGTGGCTGCAAGTTTTCACTCTCTTTTCTTAGTGACCAGTTTTTGCTGCTAATTAACTATTTCTTTTTATTTGAATTGCCTTTCCTTGAGACTCTGACCGCTAAATTGTTTTTTTCCTTAAATGGCACTCAAACATGTGAAGTGAGCCAACAGATGACCAACTAAATTGGGGCCTCAAACTCCAACCAACATCACTTCATTCATTTTCTTAACTTGAAGCCAATTCTTGTTGATGATTAAACCAGTTATTTTATTCCATGGCGCTCATTCTGCCATGGCAGACATTTCCAAAACTGGTGATTTTCTTTTTTAAGAGCGCTGTCAAAATGTTTTGTGGGCCTGAGCAGATCAACATTACTGAGACCTTCACCATTCTTTATTTTGAGTTATCGTGTGATGGACGTAGGTTGTTGTTTATGTGTTGGTTCATTCTGTGTCTTAATATTGTTTGGTTGCTAATTAAGTAAAAAGGAAATTAAGGGGCCTAAGTCTTAAGATGTGCATCAACTAAAATTAAGGCAAAGAGTTAATTAGCAGCAATATCTGGTCACTAATTAAGAAAAGGGTTAGAATGAAAACCGGCAGCCACAGTAGCTCTCCAGGACTGGAGTTGGAGACCTCTGCTCTAGAATAACCCCCAAATCAATTTTTGATAAATCGAGAATTACAGAAAACGCAGCAGTTCTGCAATTAATTGTGAATTCTTCTTGTCAATTCCTATTGTAACAACCTATTTTATGATCAGAAAGATCAAAATCAGACCGGTAAATAATTAATGAAATGTCATAAAATAGTTCTGGTAACTTTTCCTACGATGCAAAGCCTAATGATGCTCATGTCAGAATTTTTTTCTTCAGTGTATCATCTAGACATTTGAAATTCTTGAGGTGCAATTATCAAATATGGATTACCTTTTCAATTATGCAGTAATCCCTCCTCGATCACGGTGGTTGCGTTCCAGAACCCCCCGCGATAGGTGAAAATCCGCGAAGTAGAAACCATATGTTTGTATGGTTATTTTTATATATTTTAAGCCCTTATAAACTCTCCCACACTGTTTATAAATATTACCCTTACAGTTACACAGCATAAAGCCTTTGTATTCTCTTAGATATTAGGTAAGATTCATTGAAATTATGTATGTAAACACACTGTTTATATACAGTAAAACCTAAATATTATTTTAAAGACATCGAGTGTCTCCGATATCACATATGTTACAGCCATTACGAGACAAGCCACCAGCAATAAATACGTACAATGCAAGAAAAACTGTATACAGTAAATGTGTGTACAGTGACACTAAAAGTACGTACATGTACTAAGTACTGTAAGTAGAAAATTAATTATGGTTACTCACCAACAATGACACGATGACTTGTCCGATAACGATGAGTTTAGTTTTACTGCACAACAAAGGAGAGCGTTACAGCTCTTCTAAAGGAGCCTCTTTAGGCAACTGTGTAGCACCGCCGTTGTTCTTCTTCTGGTAGTCTTCAACCCAAATCCCTAAAGCAGATTCCACCCAGACTACTGCCTTATTACATCCACTTACAACTCGTTTTGCACCCTGGTTAAAAGGACACTGCAGCCGTAGATCTTATATTCCTTTCCTACTTTTCGTACTTATCGTAGCCTCATTGATGCCGTAATGGTGTCCTACAGTGGTGCAGCTTTTCCCTTCCTTCAACATATCCAAAACGTTTACCTTTTCGGCAATCGTTAACATCTTCCGTTGGCGCTTGGGCACGGCCCCTGAAGCAGTAGCAGGAGCAGATCGTTTTGGAGCCATAACAAAGGGCTTGACTATGCACAAAGATAAACACAAAAGAGCACAAAAGTTAACTCTTTACACAGCGAAACACGTTGATGCTGAATGAGCGAGACGAGACTTCCTGGTTAACGCCGCAGAATCGAATTCAGTGCTCCATCGCCGAGTCATTCAGCACACAGGAAATTAACTGCGTGCTCCGATTGGTTAGCTTCTCAGCCATCCGCCAATAGCGACCCTTGTATGAAATCAACTGGGCAAACAAACTGAGGAAGCATGTACAGGAAGTAAAAAGACTCAGTGTTCGCAGAATCCGCGAAGCAGCGAAAAATTTGCGTTATACATTTAGATATGCTTACATATAAAATCCGCGATAGAGTGAAGCCGCGAAAGTCGAAGCGCAATATAGCGAGGGATTACTGTACTTATTTCTTACTGTATGACACATAAAAATGAGTAATAAACATAGTACAAGTCTTTAAAAAAGCCACAAATATATCAAATGTTTATAAGATGTTTATCAAGAAGACAAGACTAGGTTTATAAGTAAAATATGTATTTTGCTGAAAAGCTAACATTTCTATTCTTTATTAAGCAGCTGTTCCAAATTCTTATTTTTCTTTTTCCAATTAAAAATGTAAGCTGCTGAACTTAAAACAATCTTGCTGTCCAAACTAAAATGGTGTCAGTTTTAATTTAAATGACAAAATAAAAAAGGTATGAATTCATTAAAATAGCTTTTCTTGCCATTTGTTTAAAAGAACAGATGACTTCTTCAAATCAGTTTTTTCAGTTTATTTCTCCACTTTCTTTAACGTAAAGGGTAAGCTCTCTGATGAAACAAGCCTTGACTGCCCTTTGTTTACACTGCAAGAACTTTGGAAAAAAAAAAACAAAAAAACACTTAACTACCGGAATACGTCACATAAAGACACACTGCAACTAAATTGCAGCAAAGCTTAGAAAAGCAGGGGATGAAAAGACTGGTAAATTGACCAATCACAAAATTCAATCAAGTCATTTTAAGTGAAAATTTACAGATTTAGACTGGTGGCCGATCAACCGAAGCATCCCTATCTGCTACCCAAAAATACAGATGGAATGTCCTATTTAATCATCAGAATCATCAGAATTTACATTCCAAATTTATGAAAACATAACCTCATTTAACTTTAACAAAGTCATATTCTGTCTTCAGCACAGCAAGATATCAATGAGCTCTGTTCTCACTGAGGTATACATTATGAAAAACAAGTAGTACATCTGATAATTTTCTGTGTTTAACAAATCTTATATAATCTTGCCGAATTATAAAAGAGAAAACTATTTTTCACTGCCTGCTTCAAAAAACATTTTTTTTAACTGGCTGCAATCCTAAAATTTCTGGCTTGTACTGCAGGATTCACATGCAAAAAGATTTTTCTTTTCGGGTTAATGGTAACTGATGTCTTGAGCACTGCTTTACATAAAACCTGATCTCCTTTACGTTTCACATACAAGGCTGGCATGAATGAGGTTAATATGGCAAAATGGTTTCCGGGGCAGGATTTTGAGCATATCATCTGTTAATGTGGATTTAATGATTTGTTCAACTCAGTGAAAAGATCCTGATTACTGACTCAATAATTGTTATAAGGCCAAAATAAATAAATAAATAAATAAATAAAAGTACCTTAAACCATTTGCTATAAATCCGAATATGACACACTGCCATTTCTGTGACATGCATGTACACGTCAGGACGAGCAGTTCAAGGAATCTGCTCACTTATAATTTAAGATTTGTATAACTGGATGATAACTTAGATGTATTTACTTATCCAGTCAAGCATAACTACAGCTTCTCACATTTTGCTCGGATTTCACCTTAATGCTAACTTTAAAGTAACCCTCCATGCCCACTGTTTGTGCTTTTAGCTTTCTCATGCTTTCATTTCAGTGGTATTATAGTCAGTGCATGATGAGTTAACCGTTTAAAAAAAGAAAAAAAAAAGAAAAAGTTTATTAGGTATATATATTTATTGCAATCTATTTGAAAATGGTTTAAAAATTCTACTGCCACGCAACAAAACTTCTGCATGATGCATTACCCAATAAGACCATTAAAATGATTTTTCAAACATGCACTTACTAAGCTTTTATACATTTGTCAGGGAGTGATGTTGATATTAAACTGGCAAGACATGGCGTACACAATACAGTTAACAGTAAGAAAAAAAAAAGGTAAGCTAGCCAACAGAGGAAAAAAAACTCTAGGCATCACAATTAAACAGACATTTGCCTTGTCTTAGTCATAAAATAAAATGCTCAGACTACAGACTCATAACAGAAAAAACTACGCAACAAGCTGATTTATAGTTGGAATGCGTCAACCACCGTTTTATTTTCTTCTTAAATAGAATCTTATTACTACAATTAATAAGCTAAGGATATACTATGTCTTCTTTCTCCTGCACATGTCCTCTTTTTGGGACCTAAAAAAACATGCATTTGGTTAGGATTTACAAAAAAGCCTAAAATGTCAGAGATTTGACGATGACTTCACATTGACATCTGGTTTCTATACTCAACGTGCGTCGTATGTTGTTTTTCCACTGCTTTAATTCTTCTCTGTATGTCCCTACTTCTCATAAGGTGCACTTTGCACAATTGTTCAATTACTCTCTTTACGTACACATTGCTAAAACTTGCTGTAGGGGGGGCACTATGCATCAATCCATTTACTGAAACCACTGAATTTTACACTTCCTAGTAGGGCAACTATTAGAAGTTTTGAACTTGCGTAAACCATTACCTAGTAACGTGCGTACTGCATGGCAGACATGGTTGGATATTTCGGAGATATTTGCATGAATGGCAGTTTGGTTCAGAGGACCGCTATAAGGACAGGAAAGAGTTGCATTACAATTAAACACCAATTGTTAAGTACAAAAAGCCTGAAGTAGTTTAAGCTGCCCTAATTTGGAGTGTTCAACAGAAATGTAATGGTTTACTTCAAACCCATAACAATAATTGTATCAGATATTTGAAATATTAAAAAGAGTAGTTCAGTTTGAATATTTGAAATCTACATGTTCTCTATTGTAACAATTTGTCTTTTTTTTTTTTTAAAAAAAAAAAAAAAGGTCCATGGAGGGCTAGATCTCTAGTAAAAGGTTAAAAATAGCATCATATTCATAATCAATGACCTTGAAATTGTCTAAAACACTCAACCTACTCATGTTTGAAATGTCATTTTAACATTGTAGGCTCTTAGAGAGCAAAAATGACCGGTAAAGAATAAAATATCAAAAATATAACCATATTTGTGATCAGCAACCTCGAAATAACAAAACAACAATCCACATTCCCATTTTCCCCATTCCTGTTTTTCAAAGTCTTGTGAAAAGAAGTAATTTTTACGCCTCGTATGCCATCAGGTGTTCAACACCTGGGGTCGGCTGATCTGGCATGCACAACCTCAACAACTGCCCTATTTTTTTCTGAAGACCCCTAGTGGTTTACTTTTTATTATAAACGCATAATTCGCAACATGAAATAGATCCAAAATTAGACAGAACAATTGATTATCCGGTTCTACACGGCAAAACATATGGGGGTAACGCCACATCTTGCATAACTAGACATCAAGACAAGTCTAACTGTATATCATATGTGGGGGTTTTCTTTTACTGGCATGTCAGAAGGAGCCAGGGCAAAAATGACTTCAAAGCATTCCTAAGTAATATTTATGAACTAAAGTAGTGAAAAGTCAAGTGAAATGACAGCTTTTATTGGCTAACTTAAAAGTTTACAATATGCAAGCTTTCAAGGCAACTCAGGCACCTTCTTCAGGCAAGATGTAATCAAAAAGAATTAAAGTGTAAGTATTCAGACAAGTTAAATAGAAATACCCATGTTTCAGTCCTAGGTGAAATGTTGATACATGTGTCCCTGCACAAAGTGCATAAATGTATATTCACTCTACAAAAGCGTAACAGAGAGCTTGATGGCTCTTTTGTGAGACTAGGTAAAAGAGAGGATTCTGTAACTGCAGCTGATGGGGGTTTTATATTTCATGAGAGTCAGAAAAGCTGAGTGGATGAAATGGGTTTAGGTATGGGAGTAAGTGGAAAACATTTGTTTCTTTAGGTTTCAAAGTGCTTTATTAAATCTGGCCATTTTTTGCAAATAAATGAGGTCTTCGTGAATGTAACTATCTTCATTAATCTGTTGGATGCTGATAATTTTGAAATGGTAAAAAAAATTAAATTAAAAAAAAGTAAAACACGGCTTTAATGTTATTTAAAGTGTTGCCATTATGTATGGGAGACAGCAAGCATTCAAGTAATTTAAAAGCTTAGTAAGAAGTTGAACTTGACATTCTTTTTTTCAAATTAAAGGTTCATTTAAAAGGCATGTGTTGAATGCTTTTTTGAAAACCAAACACTCTATAAAAATGCCACCTTCTGACGTTAATAAACTGAACATTAACTAGTTGGTACAGATAAAAAAGTTAAGATGGTCACAACACAATAATGGCACAATAGGGTACAAAGATGATGCCTTGTGATTATTTACCCTAGATCAGATAAAATGGGGCCTATTTCCCAACACTATTTAAAAATGTTTGGTTTTCTTCAAACTAAGCACGCCTTACCTGTTGTTTCTGATATGCCGTGTTGGGGCTTATCTTTGACTCCAGAAGAACTGAACCTGGAACAAAACAAGAGATTGGGGTTTAGTAACTGGCCTCTCTTTTATTATTTCAACTGCCCCGTGTTAAGAAAAACGTCAATTTAGCAAAACATCAAACGAACTTTAATAACGTAATTCATGGACCTTCCGAACACACCTGGCCTCCACCAAAGCAAACATCCAAACAGAGTGTCAAGAAGCAACAGGCTTGAGCCATATACTATATTTATAACTTGCAAACCGATGCTACAATTTAAACGGGGCTGTTCGAACGCCATGACATGTCTTTAACAGTTAAGGTTGCCTTTCTCAATATATTAAATGACGTTCTTTGCTTTCAAACAAAGTGAATATAAGCATTTTTAAGGTCAAATAAAAAATAAGCTAAATGTAGACACAAAACAATCCAACGTTTTCATTTTAATTACAACAGTTATCCACTTGTTAACGAACACATGTAGGTCTCGCAATCTAACAAAAAAGTTTAAGCTATTTGTTTACTCGTCATTTACAGGACTGCAGTGTGCTACAAACTTCCCAGTCTTGTTTTTCTTGAAACCAAGCAGACCTGAGCCTGTGTTCACTTCACGCTCGATATTCGTCCAGACACGGCGATTGCCTCAAAACAATTATGCGAGTTCTCTGACGCTCCCACCACTTTTACTTGAAGAAAATAAACAATTTACCATCTGACTCGGCTCTGACCAACAGGGACATTCCCTTCAGGCGATCTACATAAGTAGAGGAGACGTGACCGGTGCCCCTGTCGTCCCATTGTCGGTCTTCGTTCAACGTGTAGACTTTAACACGCCGCCGCGTATCTGACATGGTTCGGGCCTCCTTTCAGTCCAGGAATATCGCCAACTCCTTGTGGAAAGGTTTATTTCGTAAACCAGCACCCGAAACTCTCACTTTCAAGCCGCATGTTCCAAACAACTACTCGGTCCGCTGCACTGCTTGCCACAGTAAATAAAGAAAAGTTTAAACAGAAACCCCGCCTTTCGCCAAATGAATGCGAAATTAGCTCCACTTCTGAAAGGAGAACAAAATGCCAAAATTAAAGAAACAGGAAAATAGCAAAAATTGCCGCTGTTTAGAGATGTCTATTACAACAAAAACAACATCCCTTCGAAATCCTAATTCCTAGTTCCACCAACAGTCCGCCATCTTGTAACCCGATCTGAGTCCTTTTCTTTTTCTACGTCAATCAAATCCGCTGCCGCCGTGGGGTTTCCTCGCAGGGGCTACGATATTGGGGAAGGACAAAAAGAACCAAAGTCCAGTGCGAGCGCAGTGTGAGCGTTTCCCCGGGAGCGAGTTGGTGACGTCATTCTCCAGAGAATAACTGCTACTCCAATAACTGTAGCATCAATTTTGGCTCATTGACAGTGGGCTCAATCGCTTCGTCTGTATGGTTTGATTCTACATCGAACAAAAGCCTTTGGTCTTCAGCAAGCCTTAAATCAATACTATGTTGCTGGGACATCTTAAGGCACGAAGCGACCCTGGTTATATCACCAGTCCGTCACACAAAGTACAGTATAACTGAAAAACAAAAATTAAACGTTTGTAAAAAGAAAGTAATATTGAAATGATCGAGCTGTATATATATATATATATATATATGTATATGGATATATATATATATATATATATGGATATATGCATATATTGTAGCGACCAAGGAGGGTGAGACACAAAACAAGTGCTGGAAACGTGGTGCTCCAAAGATGCTGAGTTTATTAAACAAGAACTGAACCGAACAGCAATAAAATTTCCCTAGCCTGCTATTCAGGGTCACTAGGCACACCTATAAAACAATAAAATGTCACTATGTGTTTTGTCTTTACTCGTTTTTCGTACACTGTTGACTTTTTAGGCTTTCTTTCTCTCTCTCTTAATCCATACACACATGTCCCCACATCTGCTGGAACACGCGACACTCAAAGTTGCGCCCCTGATCAGAATAAAGTTCAGTCACAGCCTCTTGATAAGGAAGGGCATACGCTTCTGGCCATTTTGTAAAGTAGTCCATTGCTACAAGAACATACTGGTTTCCCTTCTCTGACCTAGGAAAAGGGCCTAACACATCAACACCTACCCATTCCATGGGAGCTTCCACCTGATACTGCTGTAGGGGCACATGGGACTTGTCCGACCACAAGCCCTTCACTTCCAGGGATTCTCTGGCCACCTCTGCCCAGTTGGGTTTACACTGGGTCTCTAACCACTGAATGATCAGTTGTAGGGCTGGATCTTATTTCTGTCAGCCCTCTCAATTTATAACCATGTCTATCAAATTTAAGGCTCAACACCCCGGACCTGTCTCACCTGCTTTTTCAGCATCCTGGGCTTCCTGACGATCACAATGACCACAACCCTCTGCTGCACACGGCTTCCAGGACAGAGAATCTGCATTGCTGTGATGCTGTCCAGCTCGATGTTCTACACAGAAATTATATGCTTGAAGCTGCTCGATCCATCAGGCAACCTGTCCCTCAGGTTCTCAGAATGTCAGCAGCCATTGTAGAGCAGCATGATCCATGCGGATGACAAATGGAAGCCCACATAGCAGTTGTTTAAAATGCTGAATTGCAGAAACTATAGCCAGGAGTTCCTGGCGAGTCACACAGTAGTTTCTTTCTGCTTTTGTCAATGCCCGACTATAACAGGCCACCACCCGTTCACCATCAGGATGTGTCTGGGGAAAGTACTGCCCCTAAGCCCACATTACTTGCATCAGTGTCCAAGAGGAAGGGCAACTTCAGGTCAAGAGGAGCTAAGCAGGAATCTGGCTGAGGGCTTGTTTAAGGCCACTGTCCAGTGATAGGGCACATCCGTGTGCGAGAGATTATGCAGAGGTGCTGCAATTGTGGCGAATCCTGGGATAAACCTGCAATAATATGAGGCCAAGCCTAAAAATTCTTTAACTTGATGTTGGTCACTCGGTTCTGGCCACTGCTTCACAGCATTTACTTTTCCCTCCTCAGTGGCTATACCTTCGTGGCTGATCTCATGACCCAAAAATAAAATTTTCTTTCACATCAGGTGGCATTTCTGTGGGTGAAGCTTTAGTCTTGCACTCCATATCCTTCGTAGAACATCCTCTAGGGCTTTAAGTGCATCATCAAAAGTATTCCCATGCACCAAAAGATCGTCTAAGTACACCAAACACTGTGTAGGTGGAATCCCAGCAAGCACTCATTCCATCAAGTGTTCAAAAGTCACAGGGGCACTGCATAGTCCAAAGGGCATGACCCAGAACTGCCACAAACCTCACCCTGTAAAGAAAGCAGTTTTAAGTTGTTCGTGGGGTAAGAGCCACCTGCCAATACCCACTGCGAAGGTCCACTGAGGAGAACCAGGCAGACCCAACAACCAGTTCAAGAGATTCATCAGTCCGGGGTAAAGGATAGGAGTCCTTAAGTGTGACACCATTTAGCCATCAGTAGTCAGCATAAAACCTCCAGCTACCATCTTTTTTTTTTACCATTACTACTGGGGAGGCTCAAGGGCTTACAGAAGGTTCAATAATACCTGCGTTCTTCATCTCTTCCAGGATCTGATTTGCTGCCTGCTGCTGGCCCAAGGGGATTCTGCATGGAGTCTGCCGTATAGGGGTGGCATCACCAGTCACAATATCATGCTGGACTAGATGGGTTTGTCCGACATCAACTGAATTGGTAGCAAAACAATCCTCATACTTTATTAAGAGTGCCTTCAGGCACTGGCCTTGTACAAAATTAAGCCCCTCCATATTGGCCTCCCAGATCACTTGAATAATTTTCGACACTTGAGGTACACCAGTTTCTTTGCAGCATGATGAAGGGCTGTCTGCCTGAATGGGACAATGTGGTGGTTCCGGTGCCTCTCCCATCAAGAGGCTGGAATGTGATTGTACAGCAGAAAGGGCATCCAAGTGTGGTGATTTTATGGTAGTAGATTTGTTTTTGAGGTGTGACAGGCTGGACCAAGCTTGATACAGCAGCCATGGCTGAGCTCTCCAAAGATACAAAGGAAGAGGTTAAGGGTAGAATAGAACCCCCATCCAGATGCAGAGTTTCTGTCTGTAAATTAATACTGGCACCAAGGTTCCGCAAAAAGTCCAGCCCCAGAATACTTGGCTCTTCCACTGCAGCTACCCAGACTTAATGCTGTCCGGTCCAACCAGCCAATTCCATCCTCACTTTCAACCTTCCAATCATTGGCATTTCCTCCCCAGTGACTGTACTCAATCAAGTGTGTTGTAGTGGGCTCAAGGTTGGAGTCCCGTGGGAGTGTGTAAGGGCGTACAAGTGTAACTGTAGAACCAGTATCCACCAATGCGTACCAGGGCTTATTTTCAACATGGAAGGCAACATAGCAGCTTGCCCCTGTTCCTATCTGCCCCACCCAGAATTCCAGCTCACAAGACCAATTGAACTCCTTTGTTGTGACTTAATGTAACAAACCCCCATTGTTCCTCGGGATGGCTTAAGGGCTGTCCCATCTATGCTGGACCCCCAGTGTTTCCCAGCAGTTGTTCATCTTTTACTGGACAGTCCCTCATTAAATGGCCACCTCTTCCACAGCGCCAACACAAACAGCTCGCCCATGGCCTTCTTGGCTACCTGATGTTGTGATCGAATTCTGTGGCCCATCTTCTACAGGTTGTGCTCCCCGCGCCTGATGAAACAGACGCTGGCTCTTGTTCATGTGTAAACTGCTACCGCTAACAGGTGGGGGTTCTTTCAAGACTTCTTCCACTCTCTAAGATATCTGTTGTCGGAGATGGCTGGGGTGGGGCAACCCGGCTGGGACGCCCAGTAGGACCAGTGGAGGGCTCACGCCTTCCCCAGACCATGTGGGAGAGTACCTTTGGGGGCCATGGGTACAGAGCTTTGAAGCTCAACCCTGTAGGGGCCCGTGGTCACCGCCAGGTGGGCGCCCCTATGCCTTTGGAGCCCTGGTGTGGCGGAAGTGCTGGGGGGAAGAGGAGCAGGGACACCCGGAGTGCTTCCGGGATACAGCCGGCACATCCGCCACACTGGGGCGTGTCAGTGGAAGATTGCCGGGACACACCTGGAGCACATCCGGGAGATTATAAAAGGGTCCACCTCCCTTAATATGCAGGCTGGAGTCGGGAGAGAAGAAGGATAAAGTCTTGGAGGAGGCAAGGAGGCGACATGAAGAGTGAGAAGGCAGTGTGTGTTGGCCAGGACTTTTGGGGGACTTTGGGATTGTGTGGCACTTTGTAAATAATAGGACTGTTAATAAACGTGTGTTGGGTGTAACAACGATGTCTGCCTGTCTGTATCTGGGCCAGTCTCCACACTGTAGAGCCTGTTCCAAGGTAGATGGGGTTGCCAGGCGCACGTGCTGTCTCAAGGAAAGAGATGTCAATCCCCTCAGAAATGCCTCTGTGGCTAAGGTGTCCTGAGAGGCTGGGGGGAATTGAGAGAATGCTTTTCTAGTTAATCCCTGAGCATCTGCAACAAAGTTCCCTAAACTTTCTCGTTCATCACAGACCCCGCTGGCCCACTGACTGTGCAGGTCTGCTTCAACAACAACAACAACAACATTTATTTATATAGCACATTTTCATACAAACAGTAGCTCAAAGTGCTTTACATAATAAAGAATAGAAAAATAAAAGACACAATAAGAAAACAAAATAAATCAGCATTAATTAACATTGAATAAGAGTAAGGTCCAATGGCCAGGGGGGACAGAAAAAACAAAAAAAAAACTCCAGACGACTGGAGAAAAAAAAATAAAATCTGTAGGGATTCCAGACCATGAGACCGCCCAGTCCCCTCTGGGCATTCTACCTAACATAAATGAAACAGTCCTCTTTGGATTTAGGGTTCTCACGGAAGGGCTTGATGATGATGGTCACGTAGACTTCTGCCTTTTAATCCATCCATCATTGTTGGAGCATCATGAAGCTTTGAGTAGGTGGAGGTGGCGCAGGCCACCACCACAAAGAAACCGGAAAAAGAAACAGAAAAGAGAGTAGGGGTCAGTACGGATTTTAGAGCCACCCTGAGTAGTTATTATGAGGAAATTGAGCATACAGAGTATCAGGATTAAGTTAAATTAAGTTAAATTGAAGTTATAGAAAGGCCATGTTAAAGTAATATGTTTTCAGCAATGTTTTAAAGTGCTCTACTGTATTAGCCTGACGAATTCCTATTGGCAGGCTATTCCAGATTTTAGGTGCATAGCAGCAGAAGGCCGCCTCACCACTTCTTTTAAGTTTTGTTCTTGGAATTCTAAGGAGACACTCATTTGAGGATCTGAGGTTACGATTTGGAATATAGGGTGTCAGACATTCCGATATATAAGAAGGGGCGAGATTATTTAAGGCTTTATAAACCATAAGCAGAATTTTAAAGTCAATCCTGAATGACACAGGTAACCAGTGTAGTGACATCAGAACTGGAGAAATGTGTTCGGATTTTCTTTTCCTAGTTAGGATTCTAGCAGCTGCATTCTGCACTAGTTGCAAACGATTTATGTCTTTCTTGGGTAGTCCTGAGAGGAGTGCGTTACAGTAATCTAGTCGACTGAAAACAAACGCGTGAACTAATTTTTCAGCATCTTTCAGTGATATAACAGGTCTAACTTTACTTATGTTTCTTAAGTGAAAAAATGCTGTCCTAGTGATCTGATTAATATGCGATTTAAAATTCAGATTACAGTCAACAATTACCCCTAAGCTTTTTACCTCCGTCTTGACTTTTAATCCTAATGTATCCAGTTTATTTCTAATAGCCTCATTGTATCCATTATTGCTAATCACTAAGATTTCAGTTTTCTCTGTATTTAACTTGAGAAAGTTACTATTCATCCATTCTGAGATACAAGTCAGACATTGTGTTAGTGAATCAATAGAATCGGGGTCATCAGGTGCTATTGATAAGTACAGCTGTGTGTCATCAGCATAGCTGTGGTAGCTCACGTTGTGCCCTGAGATAATCTGACCTAACGGAAGCATGTAGATTGAGAATAACAGCGGACCCAGGATAGAGCCTTGTGGAATACCATATCGGATATCATGTGTCTTTGAGTTGTAATTACCACAACTAACAAAAAATTTTCTCCCTGTCAGGTAGGATTCAAACCAATTTAAGACACTGCCAGAGAGGCCCACCCATTGACTAAGGCGATTTCTAAGAATATTATGATCAATAGTGTCAAATGCGGCACTCAGATCTAAGAGGATGAGAACAGATATATGGCCTCTGTCTGCGTTCACTCGCAAATCATTTACTACTTTAACGAGTGCAGTTTCTGTGCTGTGATTTATTCTAAAACCCGACTGAAATTTATCAAGAATAGCATGTTTATTTAGGTGGTCATTTAACTGCATAATGACTGCTTTCTCCAGAACTTTGCTTAAGAAAGGCAGGTTAGAGATGGGTCTAAAATTTTCAAGAGCCGAGGGGTCAAGATTATGTTTCTTAAAAAGGGGTTTAACTACAGTAGTCTTAAGACAGTCTGGGAAGACCCCAGTATTTAATGACGAATTTACTATGTCATGAATATTGTCAATTAGCACGCCCGATACTTCTTTGAAAAGCCTTGTTTGTACTGGGTCAAGGACGCAGGTGGAGGATTTTAATTGAGATATTATTTTTTGTAAATCAGGTAAATCTATCCTAGTGAAAGAGTTTAATTTATTTATAACAGAATGCTGGGGTTTAGGAGGATCCTTAGTGTTGGAGGGATATACTATGTTATCTATACTAATAAAAGGCAAAGCCCTCACTGACTCACTCACTCACTCACTCACTCACTCACTCACTCACTCACTGACTCATCACTAATTCTCCAACTTCCCGTGTAGGTGGAAGGCTGAAATTTGGCAGGTTGATTCCTTACAGCTTCCTTACAAAAGCTGGGCAGGTTTCATTTCGGAATTCTACGTGTAATGGTCATAACTGGAAGCTGTTTTTCTCCATTTACTGTAATGGAGATGAGCTTGAACGCCGTGGGGGCGGAGTTTCATGTGACATCATCACGCCTCCCACGTAATCACGCAGTACGTAGAAAACCAGGAAGAGCCCCAAAAAGCGCTGAAGAGAACATGCATTATATAATTGAGAAGGCAGCGAAACAATAAGAAGCGAGCTAGTAACATATACAACCATATTCATGAGTTCTGCTACTTCGGAAACAAAGCACGATGTAAACCTAAACTTTAAATTAAGTTCATAGACAGGCTGCCGCTGGCGTTTGTAATTTAGTGCCTGCCCATATAAGGCCGTCCGTCAGCGGCAATCCAATAGAAACACTGCCACTAAATATTCACGGGTGAAGGACTGTGCTTATGCAGAGGAAGATGAGATAGTCAGGGTGGTGTTTGGCACAAACTCAGCGAAACTGCGAGAGAAAGTTTTAAGTGCCGGGACTTAGGTAACATTAGATACAGCCATGGACATAGCATGACATTGCACCAGCACAGCTGGGAAACTTCGATGCATGTACACCGGGCGGCTCACGTGAACTGACGCAGTGCACAGACAAAAAGCAACAGTTCCAAAGAGCGCTGAACAAAAACCGAATTACACAATTGAGAAGGCAGCAAAAAAATATGAAGCGTCTGATACATACAAGCATATTCATAAGTGCAGCTACTGCAGAAACAA
Organism: Polypterus bichir lapradei; assembly: GCA_026402145.1. Taxonomy (NCBI): domain Eukaryota; kingdom Metazoa; phylum Chordata; class Cladistia; order Polypteriformes; family Polypteridae; genus Polypterus; species Polypterus bichir. The sequence goes on along the minus strand of JANRMT010062826.1, from coordinate 1,087,873 downwards.
ATCACACGGTGCAAAAAGTGAATGTCCCGCTAAAGGAAGACAGTGTAAAAAAAACCCGTGCATGCAGTGTGTCACATCTCAGATAAAGAGGAAGACGAGCTGTTTATTGATGCAGTAGGAAACAAATCGATAAATGAAACCTCTTATCTTTACAACGATTGACAAACACGGAATGTAACTTGAACACAACACATCGTACAAATACGACCCTGATTGAAACAAATAATGATAATCGAATCCTTGATGACAGCAACACTCAATAACACTCACAAAACAATTACTGTATGTTGACAATCATGTTACGTTATTTTTAAAATGTTCCCTTTTCTTTTTCATAGCTTCTTTAACACACTACGTCTCCGCTGCGAATATATATATATATATACCCCGATCTACATACTCTCAAATAGATAAGCCACACACCGTGGCGCAATTGTAGAGGCTCCGCCTCTATCGCCTACATCCGAGGTTTGATTCCCGAGAAGGGATGTACTGAGTATGTATGCGTGCTTCTCGGTTCATTTTAACCTTGCATCTCCTTGGTTTGAGATGTATGAAAAAATATATGGATAACGCAGAATCATGTTACGTTATTTTTAAAATCTTTCCTTTTCTTAGCACAAGCACAGCTGAGAAGCTTCGATGCATGTACTCCATAACAAAAAATAACGCATTTAATCACACTTTCAATTCCAAGCAAAGGGGAACTTTTGTCAATACATGATTTCTTGGTACATCGATTACACTGATGCACACATCACAGCTACAAAAATGTAGTCGGAATGAAGCGCGTTCCTACGCCTGATCGGAGGAAAATTTCATTTCAAAAAACTACCCGAGCGAAGCCTTGATAAAAGCATGGTTTTGTGCACACTGAAAAGCAAGCAAAATTAGATGCATTACAGAAAGCGGACTTTGTGGCTCTTACTGGGGATCATTGGACTTCCGTGACCATTAGTAATTCTAATTACATCTAATTACAAAATGTTCAATGATCACACTGTTTTAGCTTAATGTACAAAATAATTTTGGCTAAGGTTACTCAGAGTTTAAAGATTAAGTTGATCAAATTACCTTTTATGTTTCTGACTTATTTTTTTAAGAAGAAAAACTGCACTTTATGTTGAAATTTTGATTATTATTATTTAAAGACAATACCATTCTGAAAATATACTTAAAGTACTTAAACTACCACTTTATTTTTAAGTCTGCCCAATTTTAACCAGGGATGATATTTTGGTTTCTGTTTTGAATTCAAATGCAGTTTAAAAGCATTTTTTTTTTTCAGAAATTAAAACAGCTTGAGTTTACAATATTCATGTCCATGTCTATTATTTGATTCTGTCGCCCACTAAAACCCTTTTCAATTAAAAAAACACATTTACGATTTGGGGCAAATTTACGTGTGCGATTACATATGATTAATCAAGATTAATTATTACACAGCCTCTAATTAAATGGATTAATTTTTTTAATCGAGTCCCACCCCTAATATATATATGTAGATATATATGTAGATTTGTATATATATATATGTGTATATACAGTATATATGTAGATATGTATATGTGTATACTAGCAGAATACCCGCGCTTCGCAGCGGAGAAGTAGTGTGTTAAAGAAGGTATGAAAAAGAAAAGGAAAAATTTTAAAAATAACGTAACATGATTGTTAATGTAATTGTTGTGTGTATATATATATATATATATATATATATATATATAGCAAAATATATATCTATATACATATCTACATATATATATATATATGCATACCTATCTACATCATATACAGTATACACACACATATACATACATACATACACAGACACACACATATATATAATTTGTGTGTGTGTATGTGTGTGTGTGTGTGTGTGAGAGAGTGTGTGTGTATACACATACATACAAACATACACACAGGTATATATAAATAGCAGAATACCCGCGCTTCGCAGCGGAGAAGTAGTGTGTTAAAGAAGTTATGAAAAAGAAAAGGAAATATTTTAAAAATAACGTAACATGATTGTTAATGTAATTGTTTTGTCATTGATATGAGTGTTGTCATCTCTCTCTCTCTCTCTCTCTCTCTCTCTCTCTCTCACTATCTATCTATCTATATATATAT